>VZSF01006701.1:0-214076 GCA_013398295.1 Chionis minor | reverse complement strand
GGGGGTGTGTGTGTGTCCCGGTCCCTTTCCAGCCCCGGAGAGAGGCTGGGGGCTGTCCCGGTCCCCTCCCAGCTCGGGAAGGCGTTGGGGACTGTCCCGGTTACCCTCCAGCCCCGAGGAGGATTTGGGGGGGTGTCCCCGTCCCTTTCCAGCTCCGGAGAGAGGTTGGGGGCTGTCCCGATCTCTTTTCAGCCTGGGATGGATCTGGGGGCTGTCCCAGTCCCCTCCCAGCTCGGGAAGGGGTTGGGGACTATCCCGGTTACCCTCCAGTCCAAGGGAGGATTTGGTGGGGGGGGTGTCCCAGTCCCTCTCCAGCCTCGGAGAGTGTTTTGTGCCTGTCCCGGTCCCCTTCAAGCCCAGGAGGATTTGGAAGCTGTCCTGGTCCTTTCCCAGCATGGGGGGAGTTGGGAGCTGCTGCGGTTCCCCCCCCACCCCAGCCCTGGGGACGGGATGGGGGCTGTCACTGTCCCTTTTCATCCCAGGGAGGATTTGGGGGCTCTCCCAGTCCCCTTCCAGCCCTGGTCTCCCCCCCCTGACTTGCTCCACCAGCCGGACACCAGCCCCGCAGCACCGCTGTCACTGCTGCCTCCAAGTTATGGCTGCTTCTGCTTTTTGGGACTCGCTCACATTGTCTCTCATGGGTCCCCATCCCATCCCATCCCATCCCATCCCATCCCATCCCATCCCCAGCTTTGCGGGGGACCGTGGGGTCCAGCTGCCGCGAGGACCCTGTGCTCCCGGGAGAGACGATGCCGAGGGACGTGGAGGTCTTGGCTTTAATTAGACCAGCTTGGAAAAAACCCCGACCGGTGCCGGGCACGCAGCGCTGTCCCGTTTTATTTCATGTCCTGGCTTTATTTCCTCTTTCTTGGATCCACTGGGTTAATAAAAGATATTACCTCTGCTCCGAAGCCTGCTTTGCTCTCGCCGCCGTCCCGGGGGGCTGCCGAGGGCTGGGGGGGCACAGGCTGCCGTGAGCCTGGACGGCACAAGCCCCTGGTCGTGGGGGACGGTGTTGGGATGGGCACGAGATTTTGGGATGCCGGAGCGTGGCACAGCCAGGGGCTGGGAGCGCCGTGATCGGAGCCGGACGTCGCAGCGCGGTCAGCAGCAGGATTTGGGTGCTGGAACCCTTGTGGGAGCCTAAATAGCTCCGCGGAGCTGAGCCGGGGGTCGCGTTAAATAAATTCCATCCTGGGCACATTTTTCTCTCGCATCTTGATTTTCTTCCTCTTCCCCACCCTCATCTCTCATCCTGGCCTTTCTTCCCAAAGCACCTTTTCCCTGCCTTGGGATTTCCCCCTCCCTGAAGCTCTCCTGAATTTTACAGGGACCGAGTTTTGGATGCTGGTCCGTCTGGGTGGCTTGAGCTGCTCCCGGCCACCCTTTACTGCCGTCCCAGAAATGGGGCAAACCCTATATTTACAGTGAAGGTGTTTAACAGCGGCCAGAGAAAGCAAAGGAGTGTGTGGGAGCGGCAGGGGGAGAAGAACAGACTTGGGAATACGTCAAATAACTGTGTGCCATCAAATATTTAAGTGTATCGAGCATTTAAGTCGACCCTCGCGCCGAAGGAGGGGGAGTGGGGAGAATCAGATGCACACAGAACCGGCACTCGCTGATGGACCCTCCTCTCCCCCCTCCCCAAATAGCACTTGGGGGCCCATTTATCATATTCAATCGCTATATTTAACGAATCAATAGCGCTCCGGAAAACAAGGCAGCTGGCGGGCCAGGCCTACCGCTTTGCGGGGAGGTCCTGGCAGGCTCTCAGCTGCCGGGCTGCAAAAATGCCAGCACCTTTTAGTCCTCCTCTGTGGCTCCTCGGAGAAGGAGCATCTGCTGTAAAAACCGGGGCGGAGGCAGGACGCCTTCACTCCCTTCTCCAAAAGCCATAAACCACGGTCGGTGAGTGACGTTAGAGGTTATGGGAGAGCACGCGGCGCTCTGCAGCTGACAGGGAGCCGAACCCTTTGACTTTGGCAGGTGGAGATGCTCCAAGGTTTGGAGAGGACGCTTGCTCCGGTGCCGTGCTGCGGCGGGGTGGCTTTGGAGACGGAGGGACAATCGCCTGGTGGGACCGCGGTGCCTTCCTTGCCTGCTGTGAACATCCCGGACTTCCCCAGGGAGGGGTGGTGTGGGACCTGGGAGGGGGCGATGAAGTCCCAGCATGGCAGCTGGATGCCAGCGTCGTCCCAGGGAAGCTGTGAACCATCAGGGAGCTGGGACCATGCTGGGGGTCGTGGCTGCTCCTCCCCTGCACCCTCCTGTCCTTCTGCTCCTCCTTTTCACCTTGCAGCATCTCTGCTGCTCGTTTCAGCCTGGCCCAGCCCAAAACCGGCTTGGGACCTCTGTCCTTTCAGATGCAGGTGTGGAGGACAGGTTTTCCCCTCGCTCTTTACAGCTGCTGTTTTCTGACCTTTCTCCACTTGGGTCATCGCTTTACTGAAACGTAGAGCCCCAAAACTGAGCCACAGGGCACCTCAAGGAGCAGAAGGACACCCTCGTCTTCCTCCACCCCCAAATGGATGGGTGGCTTTTGGATTTATGGTCTCCTCTTGCTATCCACCATCCTGCTGGTCCTCTGTGTTCGCCTCCTGTCTAGCAACGTCCCCGTGTCCTTGATGGATGGTCCTGGATGAACTTACCACTCCTTTTACCCGTCTGCAGTCTCAGTGCTGGCACCTTATGAGGAAAGGCTGAGGGAGTTGGGTCTTTTTAGTCTGGAGAAGAGCAGGCTGAGGGGGGTCTCATCAATGCTCCTAAATCCTTCAAGGGAGGGGGCCGGGAGGAGGGGGCCAGGCTTTTTCCAGCGGTGCCCAGGGACAGGACAAGGGGCAATGGGTATAAAATTGAATATAGGTAGTTCCATCTGAAGAAGAGGAGGAACTTGTTGCCTGTGAGGGTGGTAGAGCCCTGGCAGAGGCTGCCCAGAGAGGTGGACCTGCTCCAGCAGGGGGTTGGACCAGATGAGGTCCCTTCCAACCCTTAACTTTCTGTGATTCTGTGATCTCAGCATCAGACACCAAGGTTGTTCGTTCCCAGTTGTTAATGGTCACATTGGATCCTGGAGCCCCCTGAACGCATGGTCCCCTTTGAGTCCCTGTTGGACTTGGATCCATTTTGTGTCCTCCTACACCATCTCCCCCAGACCATAATTCTGCATTGGAAGCAGCATCGGAGACTTCTTGCTGTTAAAGGCAAGGCGATCCGTATCGCCCCGATGCCGGGAGTCCATCGCCATGTCGCCGGATGAGATTAGGTTGCACTGATGCGATTTGTTCCTACAAATCAATACAGGCCATTACTCATCACCTCGTTATCTTCTGGAGGCTTCCAAAGAGAATTGATTACTTGCGCCGTGTCTTCAGTAACCGGTGTAAAGCCACCTGCCCTGCGATATTGCTTCTCCTTCCCCCTTTTCGATGATGGCCCACGCCACGCTCAGTTTTGCAGCCCGGGGGCGTGCCAGCATGGCTGTGGTTCAGAGCCGGAGCCCTTTGGGCTTCCCAGCTCCTCTCCCACCGCATCCCGTCCTGGTTTCTTCGCCACCGGTGCTGCTCTTGTTGGCTGACTGCAGATGGCTTTTCAGCAAAGGCTGAAAGAAAAAGGCGTTAAATGCAATGGCCGGGTCCTTCTCGCGGTTGCGGCATCGTTCCTTCCCCTTTCATCCCTCCTCGTTTCCTGCTGCTGCCAAACGAGGCTGAAGGCTCTCCTCCTCCTCCTCCTCCCCACACCACCCCGGGGTCTTGGGATCTGTAACCGCCCGTGTATTTTTCCTTGCTTTTCGCTTGCGGTTTGTGGCCATCAGGAAAGCCGCAGCTTTGGGCGTGAGGCACCTCCTCATCCCAGGGTTTCGCTGCCTGCACTTCCACGATGGTGGAGGGCTGAGGGCGGCGGAGCAGGAGGGTGTGGATGGAGCGGAAACGCTTCCGGTGCTCACCAGCCTTAAACTGGTGATTAACAGTGTGCAAACCACGACCCTTTGCCTCCCCCATCACACAGTCACGGGTAGAGGGGAAGAGCTGAAGATATTATTGGTGATTTTTTTTTTTTTTTTTTTAAAAATTCATTTTCTGGCCTCTGCGCCTCTTCTGAGCACTTTTTCAAGTCTTGCTCCGCCAGCGCGAAGGCTGAATTGCCTTTGCCGGGGATGCTCTTGCACAGCCTTGTGCCACCCCCGGCATGGGCGGTGGGGAAGAGCTGACGTGCTGGTTGCAATATTGTCGGGAGATGTGTTGGGACGGAGCAGGAAGGAGCGGAGCGGAGCGGATCTCGCCACGTGCAGCCCTCTCTGCCTCCTCTGCCCCCTTGGATGGGGCATTTCCACTTCTTCTGGGTCCCTTTCGGGTGGGGTTTTGTTGTTGTTCCTGAAGGTCCCCTTTCAAGCGGTGGTTTTCTGCCCTGGCCACACGCTTTGGGGCGGTGTGAGAGCAGCCCTTTCGCTGCAAAGAAATCCTATAATCCCTAAATTGCAGTGTTTGAACCCGGCTGTTAACCTTTGTTCAGCAAACACCGGCAGTGGCCGAGCACAACGTCCCTTTAAAATTCACACTTGTGATACTGAAATTACTCATTTCTGTGCAGGACGATCCTTGGAAAAATGCTGTAAAATGAGAAATACTTTCTTTTGACATTTTCCACGTGAAGCTTCTTTCACGTAGAAAAGTCCTCCCACCTGTATTTGGGTTTGGCAGCGAAGGGAAAGGTCCTCTCCAGGCTTTGCTTCATCCCAGGTGATTCCTCTCCCTCCCTTGCTTGCACCCTTTTGGGATTGCAAAAAGCTTTTGCAAAAATCTGCTTTTAGCCCAATGTGGGACAGCCCCCAGGATGCAGGAGAACAGGAAAACAGTTCAGTGGGAGGAAGATTTTGTGTTTTGCCCCCAGGGATGGTGCAAGGACGTGATGGGCGCTGGGGCTGGAGGTCAGGCTGGGACTCCCCAGTCCCATGGCCAAGCTGTTTCCCTGTCACCCAGCAGTGACCACCCTCCCCTGCCCCGTTTGCTCAATGTGGGCAGAGAAGAAATGGGAAATAAAAGACGGGTGATAGAACCATAGAATCATAGAATCGCTTGGGTTGGAAGAGACCTTCAAGATCATCGAGTCCAACCATAACCTACACTGCCAAAATCACCACTAAACCATGTCACTTAACACCACGTCCACCTGGCTTTGAAATACCTCCAGGGACGGCAATTCCACCACCTCCCTGGGCAGCCTCTTCCAATGCTTGATGACCCTTTCGGTAAAGAAGTTTTTCCTAATCTCCAACCTAAACCTCCCCTGGCACAACTTGAGGCCATTTCCTCTTGTCCTGTCGCTTGTTCCTTGGCAGAAGAGATTGACCCCACCTGGCTCTAACCTCCTTTCAGGGAGTTGGAGAGAGTGAGAAGGTCTCCCCTCAACCTTCTCTTCTCCAGGACGGGATGGCACGTCCCTGTGGGCTGTGGCTGATGTGGCTATTGCTGCAGGTACAAGCTCATTCCCGGAAGCGGTGGTCACCAGCAGAGACCCACCACGTCCAGGTGCTTTTCCTGCCCCACAGCTCCCGTGTCCGTACGTCCTGGCTGGTAGCGCCCAGATCCCGTATGCGGCTTGGCTAGAGGATGGTGAGGGTCATTTTGGCAGCTCGGGCACCATCCATCCCGCAGGGTGCCAGCCCGCCGCGCTCCTGCTAATTGATTCATGGGCAGCCGGAGAGAGCCGGGTGGAATTGGATCCGCCGAGCTAATTGGTGCATATTTTAAGATGGTATCAAAGATTTTGCATTTAACCGTTACGGACTTGCAAATGCAGCTGTGGGTGAGCAGGTCCACCGGGGCCGGTCGTGCTTGTCACGGTTGTGGAGGCGGCTCCTGGTGAGCTGCGGAGGGAGAGGAGGGGGGTGAAGTGAAAGGGGTGAATCGGGACCCCCTGGGCATGCGACCTGGTGTCACCAGAGTGGTTTTATCACCCCGAATAAATGAAACCCGGCAGCGCTGGATCGTGACAGCCTTGTTGCAACCCACCGCTTGAGGACAAGGGTGACGGGGAACGGGCGTCAGGGAGCGGGTGTTTTGGGTGCCGACAGCCAGGCTTGGCTTTGTTGCGTGTCCGGCACCCAACAGAGCAAATTTTATCAAAAAAATCACCCACAGAAAAGCCACAAGACCCCAGAGGGACATTGGGTACAAAGGCAGCAGGGTCGGCAGAGCCCGCGTTGTGTTTAACCGCTGTATTTGTACCGCGATATCCGAAGGAGACAGGACCTTTTCCCCAAACGTCTGCAAAGCGCCGTGTGTGCTGGTAATGCTCTATAAATACATGAGCAATAAATAATGAATAACCTGGATGGGCATTAAAGTGTAAACAGGAGGTGAAGGGCTCTCTCCCATTACCGGTCCCCCGAGACCCGCGTGCAACCCTCTCTCCGGCTCTGCCTTGATGCAATTCCAACTGCAGAGTCACAGCAGCGACAATATCATAGATCAGTGGCTCCATAGTTAAGAAAAACAAGCCAAAAATAGTCCGGAGGGCACAGTCTTCCTCCAAATGGCATGCTGGATTTGCTTGCATCAGCGTTTTTGCCTGCCGTGCTCCTCTGCCTGCGTGGGCTGACCCTCCCAAGGAGTCAGAGTCCTCTCCGTGGCACTGTCCATCCCCAGAAACATTGGAAGCCCCCTGATTCGGGAGGTTTTGTTCCCCCTTAGATGCAGGGGGAGTGGGGAGCTCTGCCAGCTGGACACGGCCCCCGAAAATCGCTGCCCTGTGACTCGGGGTGGCCCCATCCCCAGCATGTACTTGTCCCCATCGCCGCAGGGTCGAACGGGATCATTCCTGCAGAAGGTCCCAAGGGGCGGCACAGCACAGACACGCGACCAAGGTGCAGAGAGAAAAGGAGATTTAGATGAATTTATGGATGTGACATGGGATCATTTGGGGGAGGGGACTCATGCTACTGAGGTTACGGGGTAATCATAGAGTTGTAGAAGGGTGTGCGTTGGAAGGGACCTTGAAGATCATCTAGTTCCACCTCCCACTTCATGGGCTGGGGCTGATCAGAGACATTCAGGCTGCGTTCAAGCGAGGGGGCCCTTTGCTGCTTCAGAAGGGTCCTCACAACCCCATATGGAAGCAAACCCTCTTGATACTAGCTGTACGCAATTCATCCCAGGCTCCACCATCATCCTGGTGGGGCCACCTTGGTTGGGGCTTGGAAAACGGGGCTGCTGGCTCCAAGTCCTTCTCCTCCCGCAGCCTTGCTCCGCCGAAGCCGGGCACTAACACATCAAGGGGCCCCAAACAGCTCAGAAGCGGCTCTGTTTCAGGAGAGAGGAAAGGGCTGAGCTCTTCATCCACCTGGCTTTCACGGGAGCCTCGTGCTGAGCCACGGAGATGTGATCTGGGAGCCGTGCCAGCCGGGGTCCGGGCTTGCAGGGTCGGGTACCAGCAAAGCTGACACGTGATGGTCTGGATGGGTTCTTTTCTCTGGTTTTGCTCTTGTGCATGGCCCCGGCAGCGAGCGGGCTGTCCGGCCAGCAGGTCCCACAGCCCCGCGGCAGCCCTGCAGCAAGGCTGGGCACGGGAGGTAATTCGTGGGGTGGCTGGGGATGGGGCAACCACAGCGTCTTCCCCTTCGCAAAGGGGCGATGCGCGAGGTCTGGCTGGTGCTGGGGGCTGCTGACCTGGACATGCAGAAGTGAGGCATCTCAAGGGTCCCATAAATTATCTACCCGCTAAAAAGAGCTGTAGGGAGCCGAGGGTTTGGGGGATCAAGGAACTTCCTGGAGTAAGTCGTTTTACTAATGCTTCTCCTGCCCTGTGTTTGGGGTAGGGTTTACATCTCCCCGTACTCTGCAGACCCCCAGCTGGTGGGAGGATGCAGGTTGTGCCGGAGAAGGAAACATCAAGGTGAGACCTTGGCTGGAGGTTCAGGCTGCCCGTCTCCATCCAACCCTCATGAGACAGGTCCGCAGCAGGACCTGGACACAGGTAGGGGATGCCCCATCCAGGATGCTGCGTGCAAGCCCGGAGGGGAGCGGGAATGGAGGGGAAGGTTGTTGGAGGTGCGGTCAGGGCCCAATTAGTCTTAACTCACCTCTGTGTCGAGCAGGATTTCTTAATCCTGACAAACAGAGCCCATTTGTGTATTTCAGCTGCTAAAAAGAGGGGAGGAGAAAAGTCCCCGTAAATTTTCATGTGCATTTTATCTGCTGGATCTCTCCCACCCATCACCAAGACCTGTATCGGTAAGAGTCCGTATGTTTAATAAGGCAACATAGGCCATTAACATATGCACAAAAAGGATAATAAATAGGATAGCTGGGCTGCAGCGGAGCGCCACCTCCATCCATAACCAATCCCACTGCTCCTGGTGTGTCTAAGCTGGCCGATAACAACGATGCTCTTTAATTATCTGCCCACCACTTTTTGGCTGCTGCGGGACGGGTAATTGAGTGAAGGGCTCAGAAGTGCTTCTCCCTTGTGTCATCTCCCTCCTCGTTGCAGAAACTTCCCCCCTCGCCCCGGAGCCCTTCGGGCCTGTTTGTTTTTGTGTATTGCTTCGCAGAACTATTATTTCATGCTTTTCAGGGTGTCAAATCCATTTCCAGAGTTTAACGAGTGGGTTGGAAACCACGCTAATGACGTGGTCCGCTGGAGAGGGCGAGCAGGGCGGCGGTGGAGCTCACGGGGGGAGCCGACCTCCCGCTACCCCGCGCCGCTGCGGGCTGAGCTTTATACCCAGGCGATGGCTGACGCGAAGCTGCTTGTAGCATCCCAAATTATCAAGCCAAGTGGAAGCCAAGGGAGTGATGCAATTAGAGAGCAAGCAGCTGACGGGCTGCCGAGCACTCCCTCCGCGGCTCCGGCATGTGCTTCCCCTGGATATTTTTCATCTCCAGCCAGCTGAGCTCCTGCTACTACACCAAGCGAATAAAACACTATAAATTCTCCCAAGCTTGGGACTGGAGGGGTGGGAGGGGGCACGATTAGTCGTATTGGAGCTGACAATTAATAATGGAGACATGACAAATTACACACTCACTTGCAATAGCATTCGGCACCTTGAGAATATTTAATTAAAGCTTGGCTCAGCAGCTCCCGGGCACCCTGAGCGTGGAGCCGTGAACACCAGGTTTTGATGTTTGGAGCTGAACTCAAAGCTCCTCCTGTGGGCATGGTGAGGGCAGGACAGAGGGATGGGCATCCTTGGGGACAGGGCTGCCACCTGGGAACACTGCTATGGGGACACCGGCTTGGTGCAACCTCCTCCTGGGTGTTTCCTTCTCCATCCTTGCAGGATGGGGGATGGCGTGGAGGAGGTTGCTCTTGGCTCTCATGGGGCTGTGATGACGATGATGGTGATGGTGATGGTGATGGTGGTGGTGATGGTGATGGTGGTGCTGATGGACCTCCCCACCTGGGGTCGTGGAAATTAGTGCTCGGAGCTGTGAGTGCAGATGGGCTGGAGGCTGTTGTGGATCCTTTTCCTTCCTGCTGTGGGAAATTAAAAAATAACCACGGAGGATAAAATGTGGGGGGAAAAGGGGGGGACCCTGTGGCTTCACCTGCACTGTATCTGCCTGCTCTACATCTGCTGGGTCACAGGGCTGAGGTTGGCATGAGCTGAGGGTGAAGGTGTTGCATAGTCCCAGCTGGGCTTCCCTTGGGGTGCTCGGTTGTAGCCACACAGATTTGGTGTCCCTCCCCACCCCATTTCACAATTCTCTCCATACTGCATCCCACAGCATGGATATGGATGTCAGGTCCTGCCCGTATCTGCTCCAGGGAGAAACCAGGTCCAGTAATGCTTCGGGGATCCGTGGGAAAGGCTCCAGGGGCTCCTCTCACCCAGACAGCTGGTGGCCAGTCCCAAACTGGGGTGCAATCAGCTGGGCAGGTCTCTGCACCCTGCCTCCTCCGGGTATTTCTGTCTTCCATCTACTGAAACCCTGTGGTAGGACCCAATTTTTACATTTTTCAGGTGGCATAAGTGGTCTCCCCAGTCTAAAGTGAAAAAAAGGCAGCTGCCAGGGCCGTGCCGAGACGTCCTCTTGCAGAGGGCAACTGGAGGTGACGCTCAATGGTCAGCCCTGCTCTGGATGGGGACCGGGCAAATGTGGCCTCCTCAGAGACAAGGAGAACCTCACGTGCGACCTCTGCGAAGGGGAGCATGAGATCTAAGGGTTCTGAAGTCCCCAGAGACCCTAATTGATAGCTCAGACTTTGTTCCTCATCTCCCATGGGCAACAGGATGCTCATGGTATTTGGGGCTACCTTGGATTTGGGAGGAACACTGTGTGTCGCATCCAGCAGCTCACCTGCCATGAACCTGGGCTCAGCAGACGAGGTTCATGGCGGATTCTTCCTAAGGGAGATTCGATGATGGTTTCTGAGCAAGGAGCGACAACAGAGCTAATTGCAATGTTTAAAAACTCCTGCCTCCTGCCTGCAGAAGGGATGCTCGGGGGAAAAGCAGAGGCCAGCGATCAGCAGGATTATAAATAACTTACTGTGGGGACCCTCCACCTTCCCTTGTGTGGCACAGTCATAAATAGTTTGCTTTGGGAAGCACCGGTGCATTAGTGAGGGCTGTAAAACATCAAGGGCTTTGGCTTGGTGCTGCTGACTGAAACCCCAGAAAAAAAAAAAACCAAAACCAAAACCCAAATGCAAAAATGGGGCTAAAAATGAATGCCATTTTCTTTTATGAACCATAGTGATCTGCTGGCTTAAAATGCATTTCAGGACGTTCACAAATAGCAAGGACAGACCTGCCCCTGAGCTTCACCCAGGGGATAAGTTGTTCGAATGAAGGTGATGCAAAAACGCGTCCCAGCAGAGCAGTCCACGAAGCCAGCCCAGACGTTGTCCCATGTCCCAAGGTGGCACAGAGAGGGACCTGCTGGTGATGCTGTGGCCTTGGACACTCTGTCCTTGGCAGCATTGTGAGGAACAGGGGGGTTCTGAAGGGCAACACGGTGGTTTTGTGGATGCTCTTGAGGACCTCCTCCCCAAGGGGTAACTTCAGAGAAAGGTGCAATGTGCAAGTGGAAAGCGGAGGTGTTGGGAAGTTGTCTGATCATCTGCGTGGCCTCCTCCGGCCCCGCTCCAACAGCTCCGTGTCCTCCTGCTGTTGGGACCCCCGGAGCTGGACCCGGGATTCCAGGTGGGGTCTCCCCCGAGCGGAGCAGAGGGGCAGAATCCCCCCCCGGCCCTGCTGCCCCCGCTGTGGGGATGCAGCCCAGGGGCCGGGGGGGTTCTGGGCTGCCAGCGCACGGTGCCGGCTCACGTTGAGCTTCTCCCCCCCAGCGCCCCCAGTCCCTCTCCTCAGGGCTGCTCCAGCCATTCTCCACCCAGCCAGGATTTGTGCATGGGATTGCCATGACTGGAGAAATTTCCTGCCTCTTCCTACGCATGGTGATATCTCCAAGTCTCCTTCAAGACTTTCCCTGACCTTGCTGCACCATCCCTGACCAATGTCTTCATCTTTTAGCCCAAATTGCAGCAAGACATCCCATTTATGAGGTCTTGAGGAGAGCGTGGCAGCAGCTGGAAGGCTGGAGAGCCCTGTCTGGTCTTCTGGGCTGTTGACTGTTGTCACCCTTGTCTATGTACAACAAAAAACCCAGTAGGGTAGGAGGTGTTGGACTGAGGGCTCCCAGCTGGGTGGGGAAGGCGCTTGCAAGGAGGGATTGCTGTTGAAAGCAGCGGTGTGACTCAGCAGAGCTGGCAACCTGATATTTCCTGCAGGAGAATCTCTAGCACCATGAATCAAAGTCATGGACAACCCACAAGGCAACCACCCTCCAAACCTTCCCGAGCCTGGGCTGGGGCAGAGCCCTGTCTCCTCTCCCTCTGCTGTTCCTCATGCCTTGCACCCAGGCTGGGTGGGCTTTCCTCTGCCACCGGAGAAACCTGTGCCGTGGGGAACAGGGCAACAGAGGTGATACTTGAGCAAAATGCTGCAGCCAGAACATTTTGCAGGAGAAAATGCAGACGAGGGAGGTGATAACATCTGGTAAATGATCCTTCTGTTATTGCTGTTTTATTGTTGTTTAATGGTTGGCGTATAAAACCCCAACAAGCTTCATCAAGGTTGTGATGAAACCTGGGAATCGAAGCAAGGGCTGCTCTGAAACTGCTGCTTGGGAGGGAGAGCATGGAGAGCCCCTCAATTTTGACTTCTCAAAGACATTTTCTGAGTCACCTCCCCAGGTGATGACGTGGGGGCTGAGGGAGATGTCACCTCTGCAGGATCCCTACACCAGGGAGGGCAGATACCTCTCAGCAGCCCCCAAATAGCTTTTATGCTGGGCTCAGAACAGAGGTTGTAAAAAAAACCAAACCCTGCTACATGGAGAAGATTTTTAGGGATGAGCAAGCCTGACGTGATCACGTGCAGAGTTATTATTAACTTCAGATCTGCTAGAATTGCTTGACTCTGGTGATGCACCAAGGGCGTGGGACCAGCTGGCCTGGGAGCAAAGCCAGGTCCAGTTGCCACCTGGAGGCTTCTGCACATGGGGAATGGGAGCAGGGAAGGCCACTTCCCTGTGTTGGCCTTTGGGGACACACGATTGTCCCTGCTGTCTTGTTCTGGGCAGGGGGAATTATTTAGTTTTTGGCAACCCTGCTCCTCTCCCAGCCACGGTCACCTCTCCAGGCTGACAGATGCTCCTTGGCATCTTCTCCTTGGGCTGCTGTGAGGAGGGATGTGTGAAACGGCTATTTCTGCAAAAGGAATCTGCCCATCCCTCTTTGGCCAGGATTGTCCCATCCCTCTGCCCTCTAAGAGTCTTTCTCCAGGTACCATCAGGGTGTAGTGTCCTGCTCAAAGCAACCACCTCCACCACATCTCTTAAGGAAGGCTCTCCCTCCTCTCCAGCATTGACCCATACTGGTCCTCGGCCTCTCTCCAGAGCAACCTACCCACACCTTGCCATGGTCACCACTATCCCCAGGGCTGGAAGGAGCCACTCGTCCCTGAAGATCCCACGTCATGGTCCCTGGAGGCAGACCCCCGTGGAGAGCCAACGAGTTGTTTGCGACTGGCAGAAGTTATGGTCCAGCCGTGGTGGTTCTTGTTTGCTGGTCTGAAGCCTGCAAAAGATTAGGAGAAAACAGATGGCTCCTAATTGGCAACACCAGCTTACTTCCTGCTCTCCAGATAAACCATTAAATTAAGGCTTAAATCAAACTTTGTACAAGTTAGGAGGCTGCTTGTAATTATTTCGAAATCTAGACAGACTTAAAGGCCTGGATTAAGGCTCTGTTTACCGTAAAGGATGAAAACCACATGCTCTTTCCTGTAAGGCTGAGCAGAAAAGGAGTTGAAGTGCTGGAGATGGGACTAGCAAACTCCTCAGCCTCTGACGCACAAGGTTTTGGGGGAAGAGCAAGATGTCATGAGCTTTGGCCACGCTTTTACATGGTAGTAGACTTGTGGGACCACCTGTGATGGGGCTACAGAGGACCAAGTGGCTCGTTATGGGACATGTCAACACAAGCAGGAGACGCTGGAGACTCGTGGGGAGCGAGAGCTCGGTGGTGGCCAGGGAGTGGTTCAGAGCTGATCAGAGACGTGGGATATTTTTAACTAAAGCTGACTTCAATCGTATGCAGCTTAATTAAGATAAAAATAAATGAGCTAACCATCAGCTGAAGCTGCTTAAAAAGGGAATGATGCCTCTGGAGCGTGCCTGAGCATCCCCCACTGGAGCAGCACGTCTTCGTGGCTGGTCTGAGGGTGTGCAAGTGCATAATCACACATGTCACCCACGTCACCCGTGTCGCCTGTGTCCCTGTGCCAAAGCAAGGGCATTTCTACTGAGCCATTTCGACATTTCCAGGGTGTGTGAAGGACCGTTCCCAGCCTGACTTCAGGTGCATTTACACTTCAGAAAACCCGGGGAACATAAGCACATGCCTAAGGGATTTTCCCAAGTGCTGTGGGACTGCTTGAAACCTCAGACTTTGCTGGATCAGACCTTCAGTTCCTGACCTGTATGCATTTCTAGACGCACACGGTTTTTGGAGCTATTTGGTCGTCAGTCATGAGTGTGGCTCCCTTTTCCTTTCCGGGCAACAAGTAGAAAAATCCCACTGAAAAACACCAGTCCCCCAAAAAAAGTTTCCAGGAGATGAGTTTTTTGTTGTTTGTCCTGGAAAAACCAGCATGCCTGCAGCTATGGCCAAGCCCTGTCTGAAACTCCTCCCCTTCTCAGCCCATCCAAGCAGGGAAAATGCCCTCAATTCCACCGTTAAACCACTGGGGAGCTGCTATCTTTTCCTAAAATTTTGTTTGGGTGCCAAAATTTAACCTCTGTGGGAACTTTCTTGGCTTGTTACCGCTACGAGTGAAGCACAAACCTCAGGAACCTGGAAAAAGTGGAAATATCTGGAAAACATTGAGACTCATGAAGGATAAGGACCCATCCTTGAAGTATTAAGGCAAACAACTCGCCCCGGGTCAAGGGGATGCTTTTTAAGAACTGGACCCCAAAACCTCTTCGAGGCTCATGCTGGGAGTCTGTGGCCCAGCCTCTTATCCAATGTCAAATGTCTTATCCCATGTCAAAGTCTTACGTGCTGCAGGTGACTTTGGGTACAAGAAGTTATGAGAAATAAACACTACCCCTTCCCTACTTTAAGCTTTGCAGCTTGTGGTTAAATGCTGAGACTAATTGGAGAGTTTTGCAAATGCAAAAGCTTTATTTGTGGGAAAAGGGGGTTTACTGGAGCACGGCAGGAAATTTTAACCTCCACCGTTACATGCTTGGCTACGTCTGTTCCCACAGCGGCAAAAAAGCCACAGTTGCTGTGATTTGTACATCACAGTCCTCTTATCCCTCCGGCCGTGTGGCATTAGCTGCTTCTCCTGCCACGTGCTTTACTCTCTGTAATGCCTGTTAATAAAGTTTCCTTGAATCCCAGATGCTTCACAGGCAGAGGGGAGACGCAGGGGGTGGAGAAGTGGAGCCGGAGCCTTGTGCGTGGCTGAGGTCAGCGTGGTGACTCAAGGGGAGATGCATGCCAGGGCTGCTTTTCCTTTCCCCCTAATTGGGTTTAGGGGATAGCTAAATCTCATCTGCATCCATAACGCTGTGTGGCACGGGAAGGAGAGAGGTTGGGGTGAGCTGTGGTCCTGCACCACCCCCAGGAGAGGTTTCCCGTTGGAGATGGCACCACGGGCAAAGGCCACCCAGCCCCGTGGCATGTTGCACCTTCCCCCTGCTCTCATCGGTTGCTCCGTCCTTCCTCCCCTCTGGCTCCCTCGTGAACTTTCCTCCCAGGGCAGCTTTGCCGAGCCCTGTTTGTTTGGCATCCCCAGCTGACAGCTTGCTGCAGCGCTAATCACCGCTCCGAAATGGCAATTAGATTTGTTGTTCATGGGCACAGTACAAGCAGCCAGATTTACCGTCCTCTGCAGCTTCGCGTGCAGACACCACTGCTCTGCTCAGTCTTTGTTCACAGCGTTGTACGCCCCACGGGGTGGGGAAAGAAGTGCAATTACGACAGAATTTAAAGAATTTAAAGAAATTTAAATTTCCCAGGAAAGGCAAGACCTCCTGGTTTTCCTTGCAAAGGGTCATCCTGGGCTCCCCTCCTCTGCAGCATCCATCAGCCCAGGATGGGAATCACAGGAGTGCTGGCCCAGACCCCAGGAGCTGATTTATTACTTACTGGGTCACACAGTGAAACCAGGAATAATCATAGAATCACTTGGGTTGGAAGAGACCTTCAAGATCATCGAGCCCAACCATAAACCTACACTGCCAAAAACACCCCTAACCCATGTCCCTTAACACCACGTCCACCTGTCTTTTAAATACCCCCAGGGACAGCGATTCCACCACCTCCCTGGGCAGCCTCTTCCAATGCCTGAGAACCCTTTCCGTAAAGAAGTTTTTCCTAATATCCAACCTAAACCTCCCCTGGCACAACTTGAGGGCATTTCCCCTTGTCCTGTCGCTTGTTACTTGGGACAACTGAGAAGAGACTGACCCCCACCTCGTTACAACCTCCTTTCAGGTAGTTGTAGAGAGTGAGAAGGTCTCCCCTCAACCTCCTCTTCTCCAGGCTAAACAATACAACATGATGCTAAGGTGTCACCTTGGTGCCTATCCATGACATGATAGGAGCTTCTTTGCCACCACCTGAGAGCTTGGACACCATGGATTCCCTTCTATAAGAACCACAGGATCAAAGAATGCCAAGGGTTGGCAGGGACCTCTGGAGATCTTCTCATCCAACCCTCTGCCAGTGCAGGGGCACCCAGAGCAGGTTGGGCAGGAACGTGTCCAGGAGGGTTTTGAATATCTCCAGAGAAGGAGACTCCACAACCTCTCTGAGCACCCAGAGAGGGAGGGGAAAATTTGGTCTCTGTGTCCAGAGAGGTCCCAGCTCTCTCTCCAGCAGTGAAAGGACACGGTGCTGCGTTTCCCCAGCTCAAGGGGACGATGTGCTGCCGATGGCAATCCTGCCTCCCCACAGCTGCACCTTGCTGAAGCTGGAGCAGGACATCTTGATCTCAGCCTGGATTTGGGATCCCCCACCAAGGGATGCAGGGACTCACCACAGCTCAGTGCGGTGCTCTGGGTCTGGCCAAGGGACTCACTGTGATTTTAGTGCTGCAACGGGGCTTCACGGCAATGGTGGCTGCTGCAGGGAAGATGCAGGGCTGGTGGGAAGATGGAGAGCTGCAGGAACCAGGCTGGGCTTGTTCTGGTCTACCAGGGACTGATTCCAGGGAAGGATGAGGACAGGGTGATGCAAGTGCTCTCCTAGGTCTTGCTTTGGGTAACTGGACTTGCTTTTGGGGGTCCATGGGGAGGTGTGTGGGGGGGAACCCTTTTGATCCAGATTGACCACCTGTGCTCCTCCTTGGGCTTTGAGATCCTGCTTCGACCTGGGTAAATGGGATCATCACCCGGCTTGGATCCAGCCATGGGGCTGAGAAAGCAGAAGCCAGAGTGTTCGTTGGACCTTAGGATCTCCATGAAAGCAGGGAGAGATCTCCATGAAAGTATGGCTTGCTCTTGACTAGAGGGGTTTGTGCCATGGTGCAAGCTGAGCTGCCAGGGAAGTTTGCTCTGTGATGGTCCCAATTTGAGGGTTCAGCCCAGCGTCCCAGGACTGAGGTCATCAGGGCTGGATTTGGAGAGCAACAGCAGGTAGGCAATTCCCAGGAAACTGGGAGGAGAAAAGAAAGCATCTATCATGGCACTTGGGATGAAAAAAAATGTTGGCAACGCAGATTGTGGAAAAAATGGAAATAATGGTAGCGCTCACCTGGGAGAGAGGGTCTGGGATACAGGGATGGCCCGCTGGGAGGGAAGGAAGGTGGGCTCGTGTCCTTACGACCATGAGGGGCTGGCACCTTGGCACAGAGCAGAGGTTTACCCTGGCTCTAAGGAATTGCTCTGCAGCCCCGGGCCCCCCCTTGAGCCCCCATTTCCAGTCTCTCCAGCCATCGCTATTTTTAGCTCAGGCTGAGCTGAAAATAAAAAAAGAAGGTTTTGAGGGAAGCTACTCTAAAATCTCATGAATAACCCATACAGGGACCATATTAACCTCTCAGCATGAACGATGACTGTTGCTAATTAAACCTTTTTTCAGAGCAAAAGGCTCCCAGCAAGGCAAGTGCCACAGCAAGTGCCCTGCCTCCTCCGAGGAGATGTCTGAGCCTCTGAGCCACGGCAAGGTGGCCAAGCATCCTTCAATGGAGGTGACAGGGACAGATGTTGCAAGCCCCAGGCAGCAACTTGGTATCAGCAGTCATGGCACCTCCAAGGAGATCAACTCACTGAGAGCTCCCTGCTAATCCCAGCACAGGCTGACTTCCCAAAAATCAATTTAACAGAGAGACAAAGGTTGGGCAGGAGATCTCCATCCCACATCTCCTCCAGCCATGGGCTGTGCCTCCCCAGGGTGTGCTGGGCAATGGTGAGCAGAGGGGAGGAGGTAAGATGCTGTGCACCAAGGAACCTGGGAATGAAAACAGGCAGGGTGTAGCAAGAGGGTGACAAAAGCATTGGGAGAAAACAGCAAGGGGACATGGGGACACTGGACATGGTCCCGGGCAACCTAATCTAGGTGGCCATGCTTGAACAGGGGACAAGGTGACCTCCAGAGGTACCTGCCGTCCTCAGCCTGTCTGTGACTGGGATCACCAAGGGATGCTCCAGCTCCTGACAATCCCCATCCCAAGACCTGAATGTCTCTGAAAGGCTTAGCAAGAGTGTGCGTATAGAATCACAGAGTGATTCTTGGAAAAGACCTTTAAGATTATCAAGTCCAACCATCAACCCAACACTGCCCAACCCACCCCTAACCCATGTCCCTAAGCACCACGTCTGCCCGGATGGGAAATGCCTCCAGGGAAGGCGACTCCACCACTGCCCTGGGCAGCCTCTGCCAGTGCTTGATGACCCTTTCCATGAAGACATTTTTCCCAATATCCAATCTAAACCTCCCCTGGGACAACTTGAGGTCGTTTCCTCTTGTCCCATTGTGTCTTCCTTGGGAGAAGAGACCGACCTCCCCTGGCTACAGCCTCCTCTCAGGCAGCTGCAGAGAGCAAGAAGGTCTCCCCTCAGCCTCCTCTTCTCCAGGCTGAACAACCCCAGGTCCTTCAGCCACTTCTCATAGACTCCTCATTAGCTTTGTTGCCCTTTTCTGAACATGCTCCAGCCCCTCAATGTCTTTCTTCTCATGAGGGGCCTAAAACTGAACACATTAAACTGAACACAGCGATATATTATAGCAGAGTCCCCTGGCTGTAAGACAGTCACAGCTGCCCTTGCAGAGGGCAGGTTACAGGCAGGGGTGGCCTTGCTCCGATCTGGGCTGCGCTGGGACTGACATGATGGTGGCCATGCCGGCGCATCTGGTGGGTTTAATTTCTGAGGTCTCCCAGCCCTACAGAGGTTGACGCGGAGGAGGTGATGCTCACAAGTGTCACCAGGCTCGGGGTCCTGGCAGAGCCATCACCTGAGCTCAGGTGACAGCAGAAGTGTCCTTGGGAGGTGGCTGCCCTCCTGCCCACCTCTCCCTGCATTGAGGTGCAACATTGCAGCCACCAAGTCCTTGCTACGGTGGGTGCGTTAATGACCTTGGCGTTCCTGTTCTGCCGGGGCCTGGGGAGAGGAGAGTGTGTGAAAAGGCAGTTTTGATTTATTGCTGTGCTGAGGAAGGAGCCAGGAACAGGGATGGCAACAACAGAGCTCAGGCATCGCCAGCTGCAGGTGTTTAGGAGGACGCTGGTTGTCAGTTTAGCCTATTATATCCGTGTACTAATTACCCGCACTATTTTGTAACAGGATCTTTCCACTCAAACCATTCCCTTTCCATACCCCAAAGTTTCCCTTTTCAGTGTCTCTCCCATTTATTATTTCTTCTCTCCCTTGTGTTGACCCCTAAGCTTTATCTGCAGACCGAGGGAGTTCGAGGTGGTCCCTCCAAAGGAACTTTGCCTAAAGCAGTGAGTTTTCAATACCACAAGTGAATAAAGACCACATAAAATCCATGCAATACAGTGTTATGAAACACTTGCGTTTGGTCCTTGTATGGAAACTGCAGGAAAGTGATGAGTAAACATAAGAAGGAGGGAAAAAATGCTTTAAATTAATAGAAAATATTATTGCAAAGAGACCTGCCAAGAAGTTAGCTTACCAGGAGGTAAAGTCCGGGGATCCACAGATGAAAGCCTGTGCTTGAACTCAGGTTCAGAACTGTAGGAAGTCTAAATCTCCCTTCCTCCTAGTCTCTACTATAATCATCTTAATCCTTACAGGGTGCCCTGGTTTCGGCTGAGATAGAGTTAATTTTCTTTCTAGTGGCTGCTGTGTTTTCAGATTTGGTGTGAAAGGACTGTCAATAATGCATATTGTTTTAGTTGTTGCTGAACGATGTTTGTACTAGTCAAGGACTTTTTGCAGCTTCCCGCAGATGCTGAGAAGGAGCATAGACAGAAAAACAGAATGGCCAGCAGAATATTCTGTGTCATAGATGTCAGGCTTGGTGTATAAACAACAACAACTTGGTGTGTTGGCTTGGCTCGGGGGCAATCTGTGATCTCTGCTCGGGGCGGGCTGGGCAACAAATTCATGGGGCAGTGAGAGTGACTTGTGTCTTATGTATTCTTTTACTAGTATTATTATTGTTGTTATTTTATTTTTCCATTATTCTTCTATTAAACTGTCTTTATCTCAACCCACAAGGGTTTTCTCCCCCCACTTTTTCTTCCATTTCTCCCTCTTTTCCCTACCCTTCCAGGGAGGAGAAAGGGAGAATGAGCAAGAGCCTGCATGGTCCTAGTTGCTGGCTGCTGTTAAACCATGACACAGGGCAAACAGATATCACCGTACATCCCATCTGCACCTAGGCAAGGTAAAAAACATCCCTACTACGTGATCAAGCTGCTTCTCTGAGTTTCTACCTCTCACTTACAATGTTGCCCAGTTACCACATTTCCCATTGAACTAATGAAAACGAATTTGACGGCAGCACATCTTGTGGGCACGGCTCTGGGAAGGACGATGGTCTCATTGGGGCTGGCGTGGCAAACGCAGAGCTGTTGTTGCAGGCATGGAGGTCTCCCAGTTCATCCCCAGCCTTACTTCCCATGCTGATCCATGCTGGGACTGCAGGGAAAGAATTCATATACCTCTGCGCGTTGCCCAAGAGAGAGGGTAATACCCCATGCATGGGTTCCATAGCCCCGATAATTTTCTAGCAGTCTAGAAAGGTATTGATTGTGCCAAACAACATATCCATGCTTCATCTTGGAGTAAAAAATTCGGTCCTGCCATGCAGTAAATTCAGCAAAGCATTCACAATTAATGCGCAGTTCCTGGCCGTGCCTTTTGGACAGGCTGCCACAGACTGATTGATAATAGGAATTTTGCTAACTGCTTTAAGGAGCAAATTAAGGAACAAGTTAAAATAGCTGTGCTTTGGGCACTGAAAAAGAGCCTCAATGAGTAAGCTTTAAGTCGCATTAGTCTAGAAAAGCCTTTCCAGCGGTGCCTGCAGGATCTGCCTCTTCATCCATATCCTCCTGCCAGCCCCACCGAAAATGAACAACGTCCATGGGCATGTGTAAAGGCAGAGTTAGGGCTCAATTCTTGCTCCCACAGGAGGGTTCTAAATTCAAGCTCAGCTTACGTCTGCCTTCACTGGGAGGCAGACAAAGGTCCAAGCTCAACATGAGGTCTGACCTCACTCACTGCTCCCCCTGTATCTTGCAGTCCTGTGCTTAGTGGTTGTCTCAGGTGGTGTCGAGGAGGTCCAGGAGTAGATGAGGATGGTCATTGTCTCACTGGCTCAGCCAGGACTGAAGGTTTTGTTCGTGCACTCTGGATGGAGAGGGCATGGCAGGGCAGAGCCAGCTGCAGCCCCGCGGACACCCTAGAAGTGGTTTTCCTTGATCCCCATGCAGGTGTTTTGGGGCTGGTTGCCACCAGACTCATGGGCAACACAGGGAAGGAGACCACAGAAACCACAGTGTAGACTAAGAGGGATGTGGTGAAGGAGAGACTGACGCCCACGTGCAGGGCCGCAGGTAGATTTGCCATTGCGGGAGAGATCCAATCAGTGAAAAACCCATCAAAGTAATGATGAAAGGGGCTCAAACGCTATTGCTTTTTTTAGCAGATGGATGTGAAAGCTGGAGGTGCACCAGACCTTACAGTAACAGCTAAGTGCCTTGGAAAGCAAATGTCTCAAGGAAAGATTGCCTGTTAAATGGAATAACAAATACCAGTATCAATATTCACTAGAGAGCTCACGATCGCTTCTTCCCTGTCATCCGGGAAAGGAAGTCGGACAGAATAGCTCATATAAAGAAGAAGGGAAATGTAGAGGCTTCACAAACATGATCCTTTCAGAAAACACTTGCGAGAGAGGTGAAGATGAACACAGAATCACAGAATCCCCCAGGTTGGAAGAGACCTTTAAGCTCACTGAGTCCCACCATCAACCCAGCACTGTCCAACCCACCCCTAACCCATGTCCCTCAGCACCACGTCTGCCCAGATGGGAAATACCTCCAGAGATGGCGCCTCCGCCACTGCCCTGGGCAGCCTCTGCCAGCGCTTGACAACCCTTTCCATGAAGACATTTCTCCCAATATCCAATCTAAACCTCCCCTGGGACAACTTGAGGTCATTTCCTCTTGTCCCATTGTCTCTTCCTTGGGAGAAGAGACTGACCCCCCCTGGCTGCACCCTCCTCTCAGGCAGTTGTGGAGAGAGAGAAGGTCTCCCCTCAGCCTCCTCTTCTCCAGGCTAAAACAGGACTTCACACAGAGCAGACATGCAAAAGGCTGGGCAGGAATAGAGATGCCTTGTTTGCCTGGGAATGAGCTGCACGGGAAGGGTCCGGGCACAGAGGACTTTGCCAGCCCAATCTCCTAAGACCCAGCTCACAAACCCTCTATTCAGGAGGTAACTGGGATCTTTCCCATCAATGTCTATTATCAACTGACCCTCAACCTTCCTGTTGAACACCGCGTTGTAAAATTGAATGGCACTGGGCTTCCCTGTGAAGTCGCTGGAAGGGGAAAGCAGTTTCAGACCGAGGGAAGCAATGGCTGGTCTAGTGCTCAGCCAGCTGCGCTGCATAAACACCGCGTCCCCTGCTGAGTCCCTGCACCACCGACGTAAGTACTTTTGAGCAGCAACCAAGAGGGGCTCAGCTCAGCGTGTTTGTATATTCCAAAGACTTTGCGGCTGCACTCCTTTCGTTTTGAGAATAACCACATTCAGCTGGATGGTGGTGCCAACCGGAGTTCTGTAACCCCGGCACAGTTAGATGTCCCCGCAGGAAAAGCAGGCAAAGGTTGTTTAAAGAACAAAGGAGCGCTGAAAAGCCTAATGGCATTGCAGAGTGTGCACAGAAAAGGGCTCTAAGAGCCCATTGAAAATCAAGTGTCATTAAGGTATGAATAAGCAACAGAGGGGGGGAAAAAAAAGGCCTCCATATTATAAAGAGGGTTGAGGAAGAAGGGAGCAATTCACTGTAGGGAATGAAAGTGCTGCATCAGTCTGATGGCTCCATCAACAGCCGGAGGGATGGATCTGTGTTCTGGGAAACATGCCACCCTCCCAAACGACCTCTCCCCAGTGCTCTCCCAGTTACAACCCCCTGTCCTGAGGTGTGGGGGTGACTGGGTGCAAAACAACACCTCCCTGGGCATGTTGGTGTGAAGGGACCCCTCTGCAGACAGCATCTCCCAGCACACGGTGAGAGGGGCTTCCTAGTTGACTGAGAGCTCCGTGTCTTTGCTCCCACGGGCTTCTGCTAAACACCCGGCCAAGCCTGGCTGGGACATCGGGGGTGGAGGGCTCCCAGGAGATGCTTGGCTGTGCGGGATTCTCTTCTGAGACACCAAGCTCTGCCCAGTAATTTTCTAACATGACACATTCAGTCACATCACATCCTACCTTCTAAGAGACGCAGAAGATGGCCCACCTGGTTTCCTCCTGTAGATTCAGCTGATCTCTGCACCCCATGTCCCCCGTGGCTGATGACCATGTCCTTCCGTTGCCCCGTCACATTTCATTGCACCCTGTCACATCCAGCCTGAGATGCAGAAGACCTCCAAGGAAGAGATTATGTGTTTTTGTTTACATGGTGCACTGTCTCCAGTCCTGGCTGGCCTCTGAGATCTGCAGATAAGGAGATTTTAACAGCAAACAGTTGCAAAATAATAGAGATGATCCAAATGGTCTGGTTTCCATCACCCTGGCCAGCTCTTCTGTGGGTTCGTGGGAAGCAAAAAGCTCCTTTGGTTTGTTCCCAATGTCCTCCAGCTTCCCTGGCTCTCAGTTTTCACTCCTGTCCAGCACACACCATGTATGAAGTGCTACCCAGCTGTATTAGGATCCTTTCGTGGGAGCAAAGCAGCCGAAAAAGCACCTTTCAGCTCCGGCCCAGGAGAGACTGAGAGCACTGTCCATGGAATGGAAAGCAAGAACAGGAACAGTGAGGCCATCTCACAGCTGGGATTAGACAACCAACCCCTCCTGATCGCATCCGAGGGGTCCATGAGACCCCTCGCACCAGCCAACAGTCTCAAAGAGAAGAGGTTTATGCCATGAATGAGGATGCCAATCTACAGGTTGGAGTCCTGCCTTGGCAAAAAACACCCCTTCAATGCAGAATTGCCGTCGGATTCAATCACGAGCAGACATGAAGAGATTGTAGCTTTAGTCCTGACTCCTCCGTTACCTTGGAGGAAAAACGTCACCAAGCCTCAACGGCCCAGGAGTTCAATCGCTGAGCTCCAGAGCCTTGAAACAAATATTCAGACACTTTAAGGGAGGGTAATTGCGGGTAAAGCACTGCCTGGGGACTCTGGAGACACGATTCAATTTCTAGCTTTGTCAGTGGGGTACGGTGGGACTAGAACTGTGAAATCTTTCTAGACTCAGTTCCCAAACTGTAAAAGGGAGATAATTCTGCTCTCTTATTTCCTGACTGTCTTATGTAGATTGGAAGCTTGTTGTGGTCGTTAGCATAACAAAGCCTCATTCATCATCTTCCCTTATATCAGGAGCAGTGAAGGAGAGGCACATGGAGGAGACAGCTGCATTCGAGTGATACCTAAGCATGACCTTCATACTAAGGTCCCTGTATAAATGCACAGCACTGTGAATTTCGTGGCACCCACTTCAACTTGGTTGCGGTCCATCTCTTCCTGTCTTTTTCTGAATCATTCCTGTCCATCCCACCCCTGCTTTGCTCTGGCTGTTTTCCCAGCGATCGCTGCTATTCAGGAGGAGTCTGTCGGACTCTGAAGACAGGTGATGATGGTAAGGAGAGGGTTTGTGTGCTGAGGGAGGGGTGATGCCGATGGGCATCAGGGGAGGAGAGCTAGAAGTGCCGGCCGGGTGATGGATGGCTGCGATGTGAGGTGCCTCCTCCCCCGGAGCCTGGGTTACACAAGGGAGGGACGAAAGGGAAAAAGAAGCAGTTAAGTGGATGGAAAGGATTTACAGCTCCTGAACAAGAACAGGGGGGAAAAAACTCCTCGGGGGGTCACGAGGGAAAAGGCAGGGATGATTGCACTTGGCTTTGCAGCTGGTGTTGCGGGAAGGTGACCCAGCTTGGCCAGGCACTGCAGGGTTAAGCAACTTCCCTTGCTTGCTGGCTTCTGGCATATATGAAATACGATTTATTTGGGGGAAAGCCGTATTTTTACAGCCTTAACATAATGGCGTGACATTCTGGACCTTCAGTATTCCCCTGGCAAAGTGCTGGGTGAATGCCATTGCTGGTAAAGTCTAATGGCCTCTCTGGAAATTCAGGGGCAGTTGTACAGTCCTCATTCGGAGGAGGATTTTAGGAGCCTCATCCATACAGCAAAGGATCAAATTCAGACTGCTGCATATTGAACAGCAAAGGTCCCACGTCCCAACCAATGCCCGAGTCCCGCCAGCTGAGTGCTGCCATTCCCTGAAGAACAGCGGGAGAAGAGCGTGGTCGTGGTCTGTGGCTGTACAATGTAGAGTATCAAGAAACAGCTGGGAAGAATGTTTTAACATTAAAAAAAAGAAAAAAGAGGGCAATAAAATTGATAAATGCTGAGTGTGCATGTAGAAGAGATGGAGCGTGCCCCAGGTGCCAGCAAAGTTATTTGTAAGCAGCCATGACTCGTTAAATGAATTTCCCTACATTATCTGTCAGGAGCCGACTGCAGCTTCGTCATCTTTGCCCATGACATAGGATTATTGCCAAATTATTTCTTTCTCCGTTGACAGCTCCTGAGCTGTCAGAGCTTTCCTTACGAACGACCGCAAGCGTGAAGCTGGAAGATGTTTTCAGTGAACCCTGGCTCCTCCCTGGCTAATTGACAGGAAGGGGACAGGGCAGGGCCAGCCACATCGCAGAGAGGGTTACTGATGGTGGACCTGAGGGAAGAGTACAGCAGTTTTTTCAGTACAGGTTTCTTCCTGAGAGAGATGCATTAGGGACCGTTTGGTGATATTGTGGAGGATGTAGAGATTTAACTAGTTAACAGAACAAAGGGAGAAAAGCTTTGAAGGCACCTTTGGGTTTTCTTTGTACCTTCAGGAGTTTAGGCGGTGGAAATGAGCGTATCTAGGTGGGGATTCCCTCCCAGGGACATCCCATGGCACAGTGGCTCGGGTATACCCCCCCCAGAGGATCCTCCTCACTGAGGGTGGCCATAGAAGACGACTTTCATGGTTTAGGGGGACCACAGAAGCCAGTCTGCCTATTTCAACTGCTTGGAAATGCTTGTGTGTCCCGTCCCCAAATAAGTTGTCGCAGGGCTTCATCCTCTCCTCCTAGGTCATCATTTCTGCTTGAAGCTCCTCACCCTTGGAGCAAGCAGCCAGAGGTCACAGAATTATAGAATTGTATAGGTTGGAAGAGACCTTTAAGATCATGGAGTCCAACCATCAACCCAACACTGTCCAACCCACCCCTAACCCATGTCCCTCAGCACCACGTCTGCCCGGCTGGGAAACACCTCCAGGGATGGTGCATGGCGCTGCTGACCACATCCATCACCATGAGCTGTCCTGGTTTTGGGGAAGGAAGAAGCTACGTTCACCAAGGCAGAGCTTGCCCCTCTTGGTGGGAGTCTTGCAGCTCTTATCCCCGTGATTCTGCGCTTCTCGAGTCCACAGCTGTCATTAATCACACCCTGACCAGCTGCTGGAGGGCTTGTTTTAAATCTCCCCAGACGATTCTGCAGAGAGTTCATTAAACACGAGCGCTTGCCATCCTGAGAGGGAATTAAATGGGAGTTAACACGTCTTAATGAGGAACTTAAATGCTGGGTAATAGAAATAACAGCTGAACACTGTGGATTTCGACACACGGATGGGACACGGGAGACTTGTGAAGTGCCCAGGGATCTTACCTCTTGCTGGCAGGTGCCCTGATGGGCACTGTCCCAGAAATGGAGATGATGTGCTGTGCTCTGCCCCTAAAGAGCTGCACCGGGAGGGAAGTGTCCCTGGGATCCCACATCCAAAGGCAATTTACTGCACAGCGGGGTGTGACAGGCAGCCGGGTGGAGGAGTTAAGCGTGTTTGCAATGTGCTGCCAGTGAAAAAGATGGGGAGGGAGGAAGATGGGTGAAGAGAAAGATAAGGCAGGTGGCCAGGGGCTGGCAATGCAAGCTGGAGAAATCAAGGGACTTGCTGAGATTAGGGGGGGGAAGCAGTGGATGGCCACAGAAACAGCACTGTCCCCTCAGAGGGCGATTAATACTTGATACACTTTGATATTACTTCGCTTCTATATTTAATATAAATTCAGCAAAGCTCGGCAAGGAAGATGCCGGGCTTTGGAGGAGTTTTTGGTAGAGCTCAGACAGCTAAACGGGGAAGTGGAGCTACATCCCCCCAAACAACTTTTGCACCTTGGCGGTGAGGTCAGACTCAAATGGCAACTCTCTGCTAGCAGATTGACCCAGTTGATTAGTTAATTGGCTTTGCATGTGGCAAAGGGGTCCCTTGAAGTTAAAATCTGCTCTAGGGAGGGTTTTCCTATAAGCCCCCTCCCTCTTGATGGGATCCCAGGGAATTAAGCTCAGGGCTGGGTACAATCAGCCCTTCCTTTGGCTTTGTGGAAGCAGCATGGTCATGTGAGAGGGCTGTTGTTCCTGGTTTATCAGCAAGATGGCATAAAGAAAGCAATGAAAAGAAGCTTTAAAATGGTAATGTCTTATTTTTGTGATGTCTATATATCTGGGGGCTGATAAATATTAGCATTTCCCTTGATAAAAGCTGGTGCTTTAGAGCTGTCATGGGAAGTGGGTCTGCTTCGTGGTGGAGTATAGATCTTGATAAATTCTAATCAGGAATAGACATGGGGGAGTAGGGAATTGATAGATAAAGCATCAGCTATTAAAAGAAACACCATCCAGCTTCTTCGGGCCGGATAAATCAAGGAGCCCTTTATATTCATGTTCACGTGTAACCAGGGAAGGTGAATTGATGAGGACTTGAGTTGTACTCTCGTGCCGGATTAAACTTTGATTTATGGCCTGGAAGATTACATTTAAATGTGCCTTCTATGGAAAATTCTTGTCTCCATTTTTAGCTGTGCTTCTTCCCTACCAGCTAGGCTCTTAGTCAAGAAAATAAAAAATCTTTTCTAGCAAAGTGAAAGAGGCAAACACATATTTCAGCCGGATGCGCAGGGACTAAACTCTACTCTCCGTTATGTCCATGTGACTCCGCAAAGACCATTTTGGAAGCGACACGTGCTCAGACCAGAAAAGCTTAAAGCAGCCTCTAGCCACTTTTCTCCTCTGATCTTAAAGCCGGTGTGTTTGATGCTGCCAGCCCGCCTTGTCTCTTGAGGTCTGATGTGTGAGGATTCATATGGTTGAGGGAAATCTCTGTGATGGTGGAAACATCAGAGGCTTTTTCTCACCTGCGTGTTGACCCACCTGTGACGGAGCTCCCTGCATTTCTCGTTTCTCAGGCGGACCGGCACTATTCATCTCAGTCAGGCTTTGCACTGGTGCCACCAGCAGCGTTGGGGACAGCCTTGGGCTCTCTGCGCTGCATCGCTGTAGTGCTTTGAGGATGCTCTTCAGCATCGAGCCTGACCTCAATACGTTGTGGGTGCACATGAAGCCTCTTGCTGCTTTATTTTGCTGGGAACTAAGAATCATGAAAAGAAGTTGCTGGAAGAGCTCCTCCTCATCCGGAAGGCAGCACTTAAGGGATCCGCGATGAATAATTTCTTGGTGCATCTCACTTGGGGGCTATGCCAGGCTCTGTGCCCTCAAGCTTTGTTTGACTTTTGGTGACCAGAGAGGTAGGAAGTGGCTGGGGAGATGAACAGCAAGGTTCAGGATGAGACCTTGGGGATGAAGTCCAAGTGCCAGTTGCAGGAGTGACCAGAGAGAGCTTTCCAGACAGAAAGTGAAGGAAGAAATTTTACTTGGGTGATAAATCAAGAAGAACAAAGCTAGGTGGGGTAACCGTGGTGTTGATCCACCTCCTCTGGTGTTTCGGAGCCAGGATGGAATGCTGACCTTGCTCTTTTGGGACCGGCTGCAGTGGTGAGCTGCTGCTGGGAATCGTCCCCCTTCCCTGGTGCAAGGGGCCAATTCCCAAAATGTTTGTTGCGGTGCCCAGCAGGAGGGTAATGGGGAGGGAGTTGGGTGAGAGATTAAGGGATTTTACTGATGGTCATTTCAGATGTGGTTGAATGGAGATACCGATGCACTGGGCATGGCTAGAGGGGAGTCTGTCCTGCAGGGAAGGGTCAGAATTTGGGGTGGCTGCTTGTAATCACTGAAAATAAAGCAGATACAGACCCGACGCTCATCATAGATCTGTCCCTGGCTTTGTTTCTCGTTTCATTTCAAGGTTTAATTTATGACCACTACCTGCCTTCAGAGAGGCATGGCAACAAGGCTGCTGGGCTCTCAGGGCAGGCTGCAGTCTTGATGTGACCTTGGGCACTCCTGGGGACATTGGAAAATAAATTTTGGAGGTAAATGTTTCCCCAAAGGCAGGGACAGGAGTTCGCAGCGTATCCTGCCACCAGCAGCCTGGCCTGGAAACAGTGAAGGAATAATTCTTACTGACTTCTAATTAGAGGCTTTTGTGTCTCATGCTTTCAGGCTTTCCTCCGAAAGCAGGAGGGCTAGAGAGAAAAATAGTTTTGGCATGGCAGCTGCTGCTCTCCCATAATCCCCTGACTCCCAGAGCTGCTGCTTTAAGCCAAGTTTTTGTAATGCAGTTTGTGACAGTCCAGGCGTGTGGTCTCATGCTCCTGCATGGCAATGGTTCAGGTTGGTCCAGGAGATGCTCGGAGAGAGGCGGATTGATGTCCCTTCAGTCTGGTCTCCCATGTCTTCCAAACCATGAGCCATAGAGACCCCTGGGTCACCCCTCTCCTCGGCTTTGTCCCTGAGCTCAGATATGTTGTGTGACACGGAGCAGTCCATGAAATGCATTTGCCTGGAGCTGGCTGACCAGATGATACTTGCCTGAGCGTTCCATTCCCAGCTTCAGGAAGCCCAGAGCAGGTGACTCTCTCTTGCTCTGCTGCAGACCACTGGTCTGGACAAAAAAACCTGGCAATGACCAAATAGAAGGGAGAGGAGAAAATTGCACATCGTTGATCAGATGAGGGAAAGACAAGAAAAGATGAGGTAAACTGGATATCATGTGGGGCAGGGTCTGTTTTGCTCTCCTTCTGGAATGCTGGTGGAAGATCTTGCCCACGCAGAGCCAGAGGCACACAGCCGAGCACACATCAGTCCCGGGAGCGACCCAGCTGTGGGGCTGAGGAGCAGCACAAATCCAACCCCTTTGGGAAAACTGCCTTCGTTGGGGTTGGCAAAAGCACAGATAAACTGCGTGGAGCAGCTTGAAGCGCCACATCTAAACGCTGCATGAGCATGTCCTTCCATCCTCTTCTGTCCCTGATTCTGCACCCATATTTTGGACCTGGTGGCGAACATGCCTGGACCCAGCAGGGGGCACACAGCCCAGGTCCCAGGGTGAGTTTTTCACCTGGGACAAAATCCGGCTCCCCTGTCAAAATCAGTCCCTTTCAGGTGAGGTCTGCACCTCAACTGCCTGCGGCAGGCAAAGGTTTTGAAAGGTGTTGTGGCAGGAAGGTGTTTAGCCCAGCTGAACTGGGCTGGTGGGGTAGCAGCACTGCTTTTCTCTCCCTTTTCTCCCTGGCACGGGTGGCCCGTGACATTCATTCACAGAATGGAGCAAATAAATGCATAACTCTGCCTACACGCAGATTCACAACTCACCGTGAATACCGGTGTGCTGAGCGCAGGTAATTACAAACACAAACTTCAATTTTCTTATTTATTTTTTTTTTTACTGAGCTTGGTTGAAAGTGGCTAAAAGCCCAGCCAGCTCTGTTCAGCTGGAATGAGTAAACCCTGTTTCATTCCATCACCTCTCTGCTGGCTAACTCTGCCGAGGCTTATCTCCATTCCCAGAAACAATGTGGGACAGCCGTGGTGGCACACAGGGATGGAGGAGGGATGGGGTCACTGCCCTCTGTCTACCTGATGCTTTGCATGTCTTGGTGAACACAGCATCATTTCCAACGCTGCCTCAGCAAGGCGTCATGCAACAGCCTGCTCTGTCTTGTCCAGGCTGAAAACCTGTCCCACCAGTTTGCTTGGCATCTGATAGTGAGAGCAGGTGCTGGATGAGGTTGGTTTTCCTTTCCGGATCTTGTCCTGGGGCTCCCACCCTTTCCCAGACCTGGGGACACTGTCATCAAACAAAGAGGTCTGTGAAACATCCAGCTCACACGTGCTCCTTGGAAACACCCCTCTGTCACTCTTGGTGCTTAATAATCCCGGCGTGTTTCTGAGGCAGCCTGAGGGGGAACTTTTCAGAAGCTGTTTGGAGTTATTGATAACCCAGGTGGGAAATCCTTGTTATCTGATGGAGTGCCGGCAGCCTTCGCGGAGCAGTTTGGAGGAGCGCTACGTGCACAAGCTGCACAAGAACTTGCAAGATCCCTCGCTTCCCAGGGCAGACCAAACTCTCCTGCTCTTCTCCATCCAGCCCCTGTGGTGCGAGTGAGCCCTGGTGGGTCCCTGGCCCGTTTGCCACCACAAACAAGGTGGAGAGCTGACACGTGTGTTCAGTGTAGGGAATGGGGCAGGGAGCAGCGAGGGAGAAGCACCAAGGAGGGAGGAGGACAGCCATGGGGACGCATCATCTCAGGAGGCAGAGAAAAGAGTGATGTGTGTTTCAAAGCAGCAATAAATCCAGATTCTGAGTTGTGTTTACCAGCAGGGAGGGTGCCCAAAGCATTTGGCTCCCCGTCATCCTCCGATGTTCAAGCTCCTGAGAGAAGACTGACAGTCATGGCAGCAGTGTCCATGCAGAGGAAAGCACAACCAACTTCTGGGCTGCCCAGACCTGGGGCTGTGCCATCCTCAGTGCCTGCAGATACTCAGGCTCCTGGATAAAGCCAGGACATGCCTCTGCACTGCCCAAGTCCACCCTGAGCTTGGGTAAGGGGATGGGACAAACATCACCCCATGGTGCATTTAGTGCCGGTGATGGGAACCACCACCAAAGCCTCCAGTGCAAGCAGTGCCTGGCTCTCACCCATCTCCTCAGTCCCACACGATGGAGAAAACCCACCTGAGATGGGTCAGACTAGCCCTGTCATAGCAGCATGGCCGGGGAAATTACACCCACAGCACCAGCCTTGCTTAGAAATTAGGAGCATTTCGACCAAGGGAAGAAGCTGCTTGGCTGACTGCTGATGAAGAGCTCTCATTTCCACCTCCATCAGTGTGCAAATAGCTATTTGCAAAGGGAACTGGCTCAGAGGGGGATATTAACCATTCGCTTCCTCCCTCTCCTTTTCCTTCCAAAGCCTGTAAACGATCCTTCAAGACACCCGCTGCATGCAAAATGCATTTCCTTGCTGGTTTCCAGGTCAAGCTCTGTCCTCCAGACTTGCTGCAGTATCAGAAGGTTTTGTCTTTGCTCAGGTCCCGTGGGGAAGAGAGAAGACAAGAAGAGATAAGCTGTTTCTCTTCGAACCAAGACCTCAAAGCTGGCTGGTACGTCAAGGCAGGAAAGGAGCACTGAAAACTTGACCAGAGCTCACCTGAAGGGAGAGATGACTCTGCTCCTGGATACAAATAAAGTCTTTTAGAAGTAGAATTAAAAATGCCACTGTTGTTCCCTGGCCCCTGGAATACAGCAGTGCACCTTGTCAGAAGTGGTTTCCAGGACCACGTGAGATGAATGCAGACTGGAGCAGCTTGGGGCTGGGGATGGTATAGAATCACAGAATCACCTGTGCTGGAAGAGACCTTTAAGCTCATTGAGTCCCACCATCAACCCACCACTAACCCATGTCCCTCAGCACCACGTCTGCCTGGCTGGGAAACACCTCCAGGGATGGCGACTCCACCACTGCCCTGGGCAGCCTCTGCCAGCGCTTGATGACCCTTTCCATGAAGACATTTTTCCCAATATCCAATCTAAACCTCCCCTGGCGCAACTTGAGGCTGTTTCCTTTTGTCCCATCGCCTGTTCCTTGGGAGAAGAGACCGACCCTCCCTGGCTATAACCTCCTCTCAGGCAGTTGCAGAGAGTGAGAAGGTCTCCCCTCAGCCTCCTCTTCTCCAGGTGGAACAACCCCGGTTCCCTCAGCCGCTCCTCAGGAGACTTGTGCTCCAGACCCCTCTCCAGCTCCGGTGCCTTATAGAGCACATGTAGGTTCACCCCACTCCTGGTGGCTGTGCAAAATGAATCCCATGACATTACCTAAAAAGAAAGCTGCTCAGTTGCCTGCAAAAACTGCCCAGAACAGTCTCAGGTGATCTACAGCTCCATCCAGCATCAGGGAAAGAAAAGATCTCATGAACTTCTCAGGAGGTGATGGAAGAAAGCACTTCCCACCCAGCTCATATGAACTTGGTTTGCTCTTCCCTCTGAATGCCTTCTCCAAGGAAAACCACCAGTGGTCCCCATTTGATGGCTGGAGCCGCAGTGTGCAGCAAACACTCAGGTGCCATCTCCAGCCCAGGTCACTGGGCACCACTGTCCCCTGGGAACCCGTCAGGGACCGCGGTGGAAATATCACAGAATCACTGAATAATTGAGGGCAAGGAAGGACCGGCTGGTTCATGTTGTTCAGGACCTTGTGCTGCCCGGGTTTGAATATCTTCAGGGACAGAGAATCCACAGGCCTGGACTGTTTGGACTCCAGCTTCTCCTGCTCCTCCAGTGCAGCTGCCTCTGTCCTGTCCCCAGAATGTGCTTTTCTGGGAACCTCTGGGAGAAGCAGCTCCCTTTTTATTAAGAAGAACAAAAAAAAAAAAAAAAAAAAGTGTCATTGTTGGTTTTGGTTGAGTTGGAATCATTATCACCTGTAGACCCGCTGGCTGGAAGTAGAGCTATCAGCCGGCAGCTCTACTGCTGGGGGGCACAGGAGACCTCAGGGCTTTACTGGTGCCAGCAGCAGAGCTGAAAGAAACCCCCTGATTCCCTTGTTGCCCATGTATTTTTAACCACGAAATCACCTTTCCTTGAAAAAAGTTCAAATATATAAGGTGCACTATTTGCTCCAGCAGTAGGTGGGGTAGAAAGAGGAGTCCCTGGGACAACCTGCTCACCCTCCTGCAGCGGCTTGACGAGGGGCGGGGGTCTCTCCAAATCTGGGGGCACAGCAGAGGGATGGGTCGGGGACCTGCTTTGGCTTTAGCACATCTGTACCATTTTGGGTCTGGTTTCTGGGCAGATTGCGCCCCTCCTCGTTCCCTCTGTCTTTTAGAGAGCTGAGCAGAGAGTACAATCTACTTTGTAAATCCCCTTCAAATTCAGTTTTACCAAAAAAAAAAAAAATAAAAAGGATGGTTTTCATCCTGAGAATGCTCCAGGCCCTAAGTATTCACTTAAAAGCTTGGCAACGGAGGAGAATTCAACTTTCAGCCTCATTAACTAATGAAGTTCCCCACAGCTCTGCTGTGGCTCACCAGCCACTGCTGCCCAGGAGGGGCACGTCCTCGTTGGGGCTATTTTTGAGCTGTGCTCCTGGTGCCTGTTAATGAAGCTCAGAGGGGGATGTGACCTATTTATTCTTTATCCGGTGGAAACGCAAGCAGCCTGTGGACTCGGTGCGTTTTGGGTGGAGGAATGCCGGGAGCATGTTGGAGAGGTGAATGGATGCACCAGAGCTCGTTTCTTTCCACTGCCCTGTGGTGGTGGACAGCCACCACCTGGAGAAAGGTGGGGACAAAGCCACCACTGCACCATCTGCCAACCATGGGGCTACCCTGGGTGAACTGTCCTCCAGGTGGGAAGGTCTCAGGGTCACCCTCCAGGAAGAAGCCAAAGAGGTGCATGGAGACATCATGACCTGTGTTCACCAACAGCCTTGGAGACAAGTGGTAGCTCAGCTTGCCACGGTGCCACCAAAGATGTTTCTGATGGAAAACATGCCATCTGTCCCTGCAGAGTTCTGTGTTGTGCTGAAATGCTTTCACTTGGAGCACGGAAAGAGAAGTGAGGTTTTTCACTGCAGCCTGAGGTAACCCAAACTGAGTCACTCCTGTCTGCTGAATCACAGTCCTTTGTTTTGGGTCAGTTTGACATTTATCAGCAATATTTGCTGGGAGGACGTCGGAGGAGATGAGGAGCCTGGTGCTTCTCTTTGTCCCCTCTTGCAGACCAGGAAGGGTACCTGGCTGGTCTGCAGTGAGCTCCATGTGACAATGTGGCCTGCCCTGAAAAATAGAGAAAAGCCCAGAAAATTTATGAAGCACCTGAGTTTGCACTCCTGTGGCTCGCTGGAGCAGTCAGGCTGATGTCATTCAAGGCCAAATAAGCAAAAAACAGACTTTCTGATATTGCTTAATATTTTGTCCTTGTCCTTCTGCTCCATGGGGAGTATGTCTGTTTTGACATTTCCATTAGGGATGAAGGTGGGTGTTGGAATTTCCCGAGGGATAGAAATTCTCATTTTCCAGCAGGCCAGCCCAAGTAATAAATCTGCAACCAATTAAACCTCCCACTCATCCCTGTTCCACAAACCATGGCCTCTTGGAAGTCCATGGCCCCAGCTGAGATGAAGGTCCTCTGTTCCTTTCACTGCAAAGGCAGAAGCTGTTGCTCTGAGGGGATCCATTTTCCTGTCTTTTGGTGATTTTATTCCAGGCATTTACCTGTTCTGATTTTATCACCTCTCTAGCCCATGACTGCTCTGGTTTGTCTTTACAAGGCTGCCAGCAAGAACTCTGGATTATTCATGCTTATTTTGCTTGCCAACGTCGGTTAGTTTGGTCACAGGCAGGCCCTTGTAATCATTATTCTTGTGAGGACCAGAAGCTTTTAGCCTGGTTTGTTTATTTTTTGAAATGTCAGAAGAAATCAGTGGAGTTTGCAAACACAGAGAGGGAAAGGGTGGTACAAATGGCCCATCCTGACGTTAAAGCCAGGAACTAGAAGTAAATTTTGAGATTTACACGTTCTAAGAAAGGGTTGTGAGTGAGAAGAAGACAAGAGAGAGGAGGAATGGTGCTAGTATCTGATAGAGCCATGGAGAAACTTTCCTACAACAGAATACAGTGCGGTCTGCCAGTAAATCCCCTGGCACTTCGAGAAGGATCCTTATGATCTTTGCACTCAATGAGAGATTTTCCTGTTAACAAGTTCTCAGCAAGTTTGCACTCAGGGGACGCCAGTGCTCTGCCCCTGGGCAACGGCGAGGTGTGACCTGTGTCAAAAATGCCTCAAAAGCATTTTGACTGAGCTGGAACATAGATGCAGACATGCTGATGGCAAATATAGATGCATAGTGCATAGGTGGTGAGGATCCTGCCACCACTTTGGGCTGCCCAGTGCTAGAGGTGTCAGCAATTGGGACAGAGGTTATGGGTGAGCAGGGAGAGCTACTGATAAAAAAAAAGATGCACAAGCGCCTGGAGAAATACTACATGAAAAGGGTCTGTAAGGTGCAATTGATGAGCCTCCAAGACACTGAATGCCCTGCATTGGGAGCTGACCGCTTGATGACATCTCTTTATCCAAATCTGACTAACAAATACCTCTGTGTGCGCGTAGCCTCTGGAGGCAAACCTAAGAGACCCCTCTCAGGACCGGAGCAGCAGTTGGGGCTCATCCTGGATTGATAGTCTTGTCTTAGGATCATCATCTGGAGGAGAAAAGCCAACCTCCTTCTTGCAGAGAGTCAGGAACTGCGATGCAACCCAATAGGGAACTGTCATCGTTTCTGGAGCTGCGTCATCCCAGAGCGGGGAAAAACAACGTGTGGCCGTAGCCCTGTAGCAAGTATCAGAGGAAGAAGATGAACCTGGCTCGTGTGCTGCTGCTTCAGCTTGCAAATGGGAACTCACGGAAGCTGCTCAGGAGCCAAAAGGATTCAGCGAGGCAGCCAGCTTGGACCTGGGCTGTTAGGAAGATGGATGGGCACCATATGCTTTATTAACATCAGGGACACAGATGAGCAGGTTTGAGGCAATGGATGGCTGTCAGCTCTGTCACGGTGTCAGGTAGTCTCATGTTTGAAGGATTTCAAACCCGTCCTTTATTTCCAAGAAAACAGTAATGCCAGATGGGCACCCTCACTCTGCCCAGCCATCCGCCTCCCCGGGTCCTCCTGGGCGTTCACGAACACGCTGTACAAGCTGTCCCCTTGGGAGATGACTGCAGGGGACTTCAGACCTTCCTGGTGTTTGGCTTGCCCAGGGGGAGGATAGGAAAGGACCTCCAAGAACAATAAGGGAAAGAAAGAACTCTGTCAAGGGAGCTGTTAGGAAACAACCGCAGGGACAGGAATCAGCCCAGGAACGCGGGAAATGAGAAGCACCTGGATTGCTTTAGAAATGAGGGAAAGAGGTTTGCCTGTGCAGAAGGAGAGGTGCTGGAGGGGACCTTGGGAAGCAGGCAGAGATGCTACGCACTCGTCTTTGGTGGGAGGGGGATCAAAGTCTGCAGCGTGAGCTGGGAGGGGGGTAGGTGGGAGCACTGCTTGCCCTTAAATTCATTTCTTCCCTTTGAAACTACCTTCCTACTGCCAAAGGTCTCAAGGGAAATTGCTGCTGTGGCTTGAATTCACTTAGACTTCATGGACTTGCTATGCTCAGGGCAGGAAAACAAGAGGTCTGGAGACCCAAGGCAGCTAAAGAGTGGAAAACGGTGCAGCTGGTCCTTGTGGGAGAGGGAACTTGTCCAGAGGGACAGAGCTATGGACGTGGGGATGTTACCAGCACACTTCACCTTACAAGATGGCATTGGGCTGTGGTGGGCTGCTGAATGAGGGAGATCTTGGGTGATTTTATGAAAGACTTTGTCACCATGGAGGAGGAACATGTGTCCTTTGCATATACATCCAGTGTTGACCTTAGTCAACAGCCAAAAGCATCAACAGCCTCTGGGTTAAGTTACCACCAAGGAGCCTCCTTACCTCTAAAAATATCAGTCTTCCCATTCCGTCCCCGTTAAACCACGGTATGAAATCTGGCTGCCCTGATTCCCAGCAGTGCTGCGTGGTGTAGGGAGCACCGCGGGGTCTCCAGGAGGTTCTCTGACACTTGATTTATCAGCCCAAAATGCTGCATCACCATGAGTGGCTTGCGGTTAATAACCGATGCAGCAGAGCACTTGGGGATCTGCAGGTAATAGGTGCTAAGAATGTGCAAAACGAGACTTGGGCTCCAAGGTCAGGGCCGGGTAAGGATGCGAGATGCACCGGGGGGCTAAAGGAGAGGGGGACAACTCCCTTGCCCTCTCTCCATTGCATTTTGCCAGATGTGGGAGCGAGTGCGGCTCTGCTCGGCACGGGTTGAGTCTAACCCACGTCTCCAAGTGTGCGGCAGCGGTAGAAAAACCTCCAAAACGTCCCTTCCAGGAACAACAAAGAGACAGATTGGGGAAGGGCGGAGGCATGGAGGGAGATGACAACTGATAAATCACAGTGAGCGGATCAGGACTCCCAGAAGGACGCGATGGCTCCGAGACTCCTGCAGAGTGCCCAGCTTCCAACGCACCCCAGCCTGCAAGCAGGGTGACCCCGAGAAGTGCGAGCTACCTCCAGGGGCAGGAACTCATTACACCCCAAAAGTCACCAGTCCCAGGCTTGCTTACACAGGCAGGACCCAAAGGAATGGACTTGGGCCTCAGAAAATTGAAATTAAGGTTGCAGACTGTTCTTTTCATTTTTTATAGCTTTTCTCTACCAATCTTTAATCAAATGTTTCTTCAGCTTTTTATACAGTTCCTATCAAAAACACCCATCTGTAGAACAAAATTTCCCTCATTTCTAGTTTAATTTTTTTTCCTGTGAGTGGCAAAATGTTCTTGTCTGAAAAATGTTTAATGAATTTTCCACTGTCGCTTGCCTTTATTAGCTGTGATTTCCTATTTCTGGCGATGCGTTCTGCCATTCCCATGTTCCAGAGCCCACTAAATTATTCAACTCATTTATTTCTGACTTTGGGTATTGTTCTGATCTACCAGTATGCGCTAGTCAGATGGTAATGGGGAAGCTTTTCTTCATCAAGCCGGGGAATCAGCACCGGCAGCATCCGACGCGGGCGCATGGGGCCATTTCTCCCCATCACGTTAATTTTTAGCAGCTCCACTGCAAAGTCCTCAAGTCCCTCCCATACAGGGTGCTGTGCCCATGGGTGGCAAGCACCCGTCCTGGTGCCTCGCTGCCTGTGGTCCCGCTGCCCCATCAGTCAGAGAAAGCTCATCCTGCGTTCAGAGACTTACCCAAGGCATGGATACTTGTGGGAACAGGCTGGTTTTAATGACCTCCTCTATGGGAAAAGCTCCTCCAGTTCATCTCTGCTATGGAGAAATCCACTCTGTCTCCAGTTTCCCATAAACACAGTGTCACACCTGCTCCAAAAGCGGATGGGGCTGTTAGTATTTACGTGGCGCAAGGGCAAGAGGGGGGTTTAGCTGGGAAGGCAAAGCAACCCACGTGCGGAAAAACTGTATTTTCACACACTGCCTTTCTGACATTTCTTTGCTGGAAAAGAAATATACCTCCAGGCATGAAACAAATTGGTCCTATTTATGTACCCTCAACCCATAAAGCAATCATTTGCTGCATAAAAGCTCCTCGCTGGTGGAGAAAAGGGCTTTGTTATTTTGGAAAGCAGGGCTTCAGGGAGAAGATCATTATCAGAATCTAAGAGCTGGATAGAGACTTAACTATTGCTAAAACTCTGGTATTAAATGGGCTTCTGTTTACTGATATTCATGCTTTCGACCTGGCCAAAAAAAAAAGACCTTGATTTAATAAAGGATATCAGTACAGAGTATGAACTTGTCTGTAAGATTTTTAGCTGCATGCTCATGTTGATCATCCAGTACCCAACCTGTCATTAAACATACATTACTGCAAGCAGGTGACTGAGGTGGGATAGGCTGAGAGAAACCAGGAGACAAGAGGTCACTGGTCCCGCTTTTGCCCTAAAGCAAAGACGCCAGGAGCTATATTAATAATTGAAGACATTATTCAGAGAAAGTGTCACCCCTTGCTCGGGGGTTCATGGCCCCAGACCGCAGGGAAGTTGAGTCCTCACCTCCAGGAGTGCCCTCTCTCTCACACTCGTTCTCTGCAACATCTTTCCCCACCGTTTGGGGCTGTATCACGCTCTAATCATCTCGCACTGCTTCATAATGGCAATTAGCATGCATCATGCCTGAGCCAACCCATAACGCCGCTGCACCATTTCCCAGAGCTCTGATTCGACTCCTCTGCCTTGCCAAAGCACCACGAGCTGCTTCTCCTTGGTTTAAGCCTCTCTGTTGTCTGTCCCTGCTCTCCATACCATAGAATCATAGAATCACTTGGGTTGGAAGAGACCTTCAAGATCATCGAGTCCAACCATGCTTCTCCATACCAGTTCATACCATTGCTTCTCCAGCATGGAAAACCTGGCTCAGCTTGGCCTGGGAGGTGGCAGGCACAGAAGAGTGTCTGGAGAACGTCCTTTGGGTTTTCTTCTGTTCTTTCCCTCACTTCTCTGCATAAACTTCAGTGCAGCCACATCCTTGGTCTCTCCTAAGTCCCTCCTTGGATGAGTCCTGAGCTGTGATGCCCCCTAAAGTCCTAACAGCATTTGGCTTCACGGGGATGCATGAATGCTCCCACCAATGACCAAAACTGCCTCCTTGTAGCTCCACCTGGCTGAAGATGCTGTTTCCATCCATCTGGGACATGAGCTGCCCATTAAAACCACACTGCTTTTCCATCCAGCGTCTGCACAACACCCAGCGATGGGATGGACTCCCCGAGGCAGCTCCTCGGCACTGCAACAACAGAAATAACTGCAGTAGAGTGGACTTTCTGTTGTCCGTGGGCAGCTCATCTTGCTTGGGGCTAAACCCTGCCGCAGTTGAAGGGACACACGTGCCATTTTGAACCCAGGAGGGCTGATTTTCTCTGCCCACAGGCAGCTTTTCTGTCTGGGACCTGCTCAGGTCTGGCTACAGTGCAGACCCAGCCTGGAGAGGTGATGCAGAGATCCCTGGAGGTTCTGCATGGCTCCGGGGGCCTCCATAGCCAGACCACGTGGGTATCTATGCACCAGCTCCTGGGAGGGCTACAAAACTGTACACGAACCTCCAGGACTCAGATAAGTTATTTCTGAACCTGAGCAGCTTCTTGTGTTTGCGTGATGCAGCATTTGAGATAATAAATCCTCCTCGAACAGGGCTGTGCTGCAGAATGCACCAGTGAATGCCCAGGCCAGGTCTGGAAGCAGCAGAGCTTGTGTTATCTAGGTTTTTCCTCTTATTTGCCGAATTCAGTCTCCTGTTTCCCTGGATGAGAGAGAAGCTATTGCAATCGTAATTAAATGTCACATATATTTAACAGAGCGCACGTCTCTATTCCGCACTCCCTCTTCCATCTGGCTCCAGCACAGCCGAGAGCAGACCCTTCGCAGCCTGTGAAATGGTATTAGGGCAGTTTCTGTTTATCACAGCCGTGATTGATGCCTGCAGTCAGCTCCTGATATAATGAAGGGAGTTCAGGCAGTACAATGGGGGTGTATACTTAGAAGATGAAATAGTACCTTGTAAGCCATTAAGTAGTGTAACGTTAGCACTGGGGAGTGTAAAGAAGAAGTGTAGCATAAGGGTTGGTGAGTCACCGTATCGGGGAGTTGCTCTCCATCCAATAAAGTATCTATCCTCTCTTCCAGCAGAAAACTTGGAGCTGGATGACGCTTTCTGTGGGCCCTTTCGTACCAGCACCTTTCCTTCTGCAAGCTCCGCAGATGACTTGAACGACGGACTCTCTCCTTTGCCTGCACCAGCTGGGGGAACAGGCTTGTGAGCACGACTGGTGAGCGGTTTGGCCCCCCAAACCTGCAGGCTTGCCAGTGACAATGTTCTCCAAGCACTGCCGAGTCGGTCTGCCAAGCGGAGATGAGCGTGTCTCTGTAAACAGAGCCTTCCCAGGATGCGCCGGCTTCTGCTGGGCGGCTCTTTGCTGGTACAAGCCACCAGACCAGAGAGGGATGGGGGTTTCAAGGCACATGTGAAATGGAAATATTTTTGAGTATGGGGCCAGGGAAAGCCATGGCATCTTGGCCATGCCAAGGGCAGCAGCTAGTTCTGGTAGGAACTACCTCTAGGGGTGCAGGCAAGCTTGGGCAAGAAACCCAAGGAAGCTTACCTTCTGCAGGAAGATGAAGACAGTAGCAAGGAAAAGGTTTGGCCTTTTTTATCATGGTTATTTAAGTAAGGAGTTGTGCAGCCAGGCTGACACGGTCAGGAATCTCAGATGTGTGCTGATCTCTTTGGCTGTAGCTCTGCTCTTCCCCACGCGTGTGCTCTTCTCTGCAAGCAGGTGACAGGGTGGCTTGTGCAGCTGTGGCTATGTCTTTTGGATGAGACCTGTCCTAATGATGGTATCTTGATTATGGTATCATGATTACCTGCATCTCTGCTTTGGAAGTAGCGCCAAGTGCCACTTGGTGTGGAGTCAAACGCCTGCAGAAGAAATCAGAAATGATGGTACAGCACATCAGGTGGTCAGAAGGGAACAGTGTTTTCTTGAACACCTCAGGACATCCCTTGGATCATGGTGGGAAACCACAGCCCTGTGTTTCACCCAGCATCCCAGGTGCATACTGAGCACAAGCTACAGGTATTCCCAGAGCAAAAGCAGAACCAAGCTTTGCTTCATTTCTCCTTCTCAGTCACCCTAGATGGGTGAAAGACAAGAAGAGGAAATCTCCCAAGAGCTTGAGCTTCTGTTGAGCTTGCACCGATCCCTTTGCATCGCCAACTCAAAGCCACCAGCACTGGTTGAGCCCTGTGCTTGCCCAGGACCTGACATCCTCCATGGGACCCCTTGCAGTCCTCGGAAACCTGGTGTCCCTTAATCCCGGAGAGCTTGCTGGCACTTCTATGCAACCACCTGCTTCCTTGTTCCTGCCAACAGCCTTGCTCAAAACATGTTAGATCAGGTTTGCAATTAAGTTCAGCAGGGGCTGGTTTCTGACAGGTAATCACTGGGCTGTTGCTCATAGGTAGTGACAGACCTCACCAATCACAAATAATTTCGATGTCTACCTTGCCGCATGCCAGTTTGTATCTTCATTTCAGCTGCGATTTCCCTATTTGAGCTGACAGCAGCTCTCACCATCTGGACAGAGGTGGTGTTCTCCTTGGCTGAGCTGTTCAGCATGGAGCTGCTGGAGTATCATTAGCAAACATCAGAAACTGGGAAGCGTCAGGTGTTTACTTCTCCACAAGCTGTTCTGGCATGTCTATAAATAGAAAGTGTGCTCGGAAGTGACCTGAGAGCAAAAGCATGCGAGAGGTCCATGGTTGGGTGACCGGAGAGCAAAAGGATGCTAAATATCTATGGTTTGGTGATCCAAGAACAAAAAGCATGCTAAATGTCCGCAGTGGTTGCTCTCTCTTTGGACTAAACTGGTCCAAAGCCACCTGTTAGAGGGAAATCCTTTCCTTGGTTGAGGTGAGCTTTGCAACAAGCCCTTAATTTCTACACGTGAGCTTTAGCAGTGGAGAGTAATGGACTCTGCCTTTGGAAAATCTCCTATCCTGGCATGTCCTGGCCATACCTCCCAGCCAGTCCCTGGTCTGGTGCAGGGGTTTGGTTGCATGACTCAATTTGGCCAAAGACTATACTTTTTCCAGAGGTTATTTTCAGCTACAGCTGCATGGTGCAGGTCCCTGAGCAGCCCCATGGAGAGGAGTAGAACAGAGGGCAGATGGGACTCCTCTTTGAGTCTTGGAAATAGCAACCTGCAGACCCCATGCACAGTCTCCACCTTGGAGTATCATGAACCCAGAGGAACCATCTGCTTGGCCCTCCACCTGGGATAGAGCTTATTGACTTGTCCAAGCCCAGTTGGCTTCAGAAGAGGTCTTTGCCCTGCAAAAATCCTGGTCAGAGTGAAGATATCCTCTACAAGCTACCCTGTAGCTGGGAAAAAGCTGTACCATACGTCTGACCGCCCGGAGGTGGCCAAGAGACTGCAGAATCCAAATGTCCATGGATTTCCTCTGTGGAGGAGGACAAGGTACCGGAAGATGGAGATGGAGACAAGGTGACCGACTGGAGCTTTGCCATCTCTGGCAGGAGACGTTCCAGGGCCTATTTCCATGATAATACCAGCTACATCTAAATATGGCTATGCAAAAGAGCTAATCAGAAATGTTCATAATGATCTTATGCCTGTAGGGGAATTTGGGCTCATTCAATGAGCGACATTTCACAGATATGTTTAATTTCAACAAATCGTTGTTTCAGAAAAAAATCCCCAGAGCAGAGTGTTCTTGTAAAGTTGAAATGGAGCAGGCTCATTTTCCCTTTCGGAACTGCTTTTTGGGGTTTTTAATTTAATCATGTTATAATTAAAAAAATATTCCCAAAGCTGACCACAGTATTGTCCTCTCTAAATCAAAAGCAGAACAAGATCATTTGGCTTCCTGAAAAATTTTTAGAATTTGTTCTGAACAGGAAAAAATACAGATATATAGAATTTCAGAAGAGAAAGGAAATAATTCTTGTCTGTATCTGGAGTTGGCTTGGGACAACCGAATGCTTTTCCAGCACCAGCCGTGAGACCACGCAGCCATTTCCACGGTGTGGATCACTACTTGATTCAGTGCAGGAGAGTGAATGATCTCAAGACATCTGTGTCCTTCTGGCTTTATTAAAGGCATCAAACAAGGAACCAACACTGCTGAACTATTTTGTCAGAGAGAAGAAAACCTCCTAGAGCAGGAATATCGACAGAGTTTATAAACTCTGTCCTGACCTTACCTCCTTCACATAAACTTGCTGGCTGAGTCAGGTCAATAAATCTGCTGCATCTTGTTCAGGAAGGGAAATGATTATCCATCTCTCTGTAATGAAAGAGATTTTATTCTGAAGCCTGCCGTGTTGGTGATTTGCAGACCTTCCACTTGGCGGGGAGGGATTTATACAGCAATAACGCAGCCGTGTGCCGGGGTGCAGCTGCGTGGCACTTCCCCATCCCAGAAAAGGCATCCAGGTGATTTTGCGTTAATGCTGGCCACGGGAGAGAGAAAAAGAAGCAAGAAGAAACATCTCAGCTGAGATCTAGAAACAAACAGGGTATGGATGAGGCATGGAGAGCTGAAGTGGAGAGCGTGTTTGCCCCAGAGCTGGGAAAAGAGGGATTTTGCACCAATGCATAGTAATCAAACACAAGAACAGACAACGGGCAGAGAAGCAGGATCTGTTTGGAGATTACTCATTAATCTCATTAAATAACATGTTTTTGCGCCTTTTGCAAAGGCTCCCCCAGGACCTTTGGGGAGTGCAGCTGAGAATGGGAGATGTGCTCACTCGGCCTGGCAAAGCTGAGGTTAGACATGGGGACCTGAACCAAAGGCATGGGGACCTGGACCAAGGAGCTCTTCCCATGTTGGACACAACCTTGCTGGAGTAGAGAGGAAGAAGGAGGGTTAATTTTCTTCTTTACAACAAGAAAACCAAGAGCTTATTTATGATGGACAGCAGCTTAGTGGAGCCATGTTTAAACAGCCTTATAAAGAGCAGAAGTGGTCTGAAAGCTCTGAATGAAAGCCAGTCAAGCTTTTTTTTTTTAAAGCCTCAGCAGGCTCTAAGCAGAGTTTGGCTTTGGTGCATGGCAGATGGCTCAGGAGATGTTTCTCTGCTCTATACATAGTAATTTTTGACCTAAATCTACTTTTGCCTGTTTTACAGGAAGCACACGTATTTTTGCTGGTGTGAGAGATTTCCAGAGCTCTTCCAGGACAGATCTTCTGGGAAAGAAGGGGGCAAAGCCTACTGCCACCCTCTGGCAGGACGACGACCTGTCCCAGAGACCATGCTGGGTGCTCTGCAGTTACTGGGGCCAACAGCTTTCCCCTCTGGAGGATGTGGCTGCTCTTGGGACAAATTTATTGCACCACTTGAACACCTTTCTGCACCATTCTGATGTTTTGGTGACCATTTCTAGGGTGCAGCCCAAGGCTCTAGGAACGAAATGAGCTCGGAGTCTGGCTCACCAGAAATACCTGAAGTGACGTCACTTTGTCCCTGCAGGAGCAGCTCGGCAGCAATGCCGTGACGTGGGAGCGCCTTCGCTCTGGCCCCAGAGAAGCTCAGACCAGCACCAGGCAGAATGTCTGCTTAAACACATGATGTGCATGAAGAAGGTGGGTCTCCAACTCCAGCTGTATCCGAGATGAGCAAACCCACCATTCCAGCAGGAACTTTAAAACCTATCAAAACGTAATGCTTCTTGTCTGCAAGCACTGCCTTTTGGACAGGTACCTCCAGGGGTTTATCTCCGCTCCTGGTTGCTCACCCACAGTGCCATGAGGAGCCTTAGAGGTGGGACAGGATCTGCGGCCACCTTCCTTGGCCACAGGTGAGGTAGTGTTTATCTGAACCATCAATCCCCGAACCCCAAAGCGCGAGGGTGGCATTACAGGGTCACCTGAGGTGCTCCTGGCAGGAGACCAGGACCGGTGGCCGAGGCTCACCCTGCGGCAGCCAGCAGCTATTTGCTTTCACTCTGCAGGCTTTCATCCCCTGGCTTGTGCCGGTGTTTAAAGAAGGAAGAAGAAATGAAGTCATCAGGGATGCTGTAACACAGGAATCCTTTCAATGTGCTAATGCGCTTGCATTAGCGCTAATGGGCACCACCACCAGCAGGCTCTGGGGAGGAGGGAGGACACAGCACCGACCCACGCTGAATTCCCCTAATGCTTCCTTAATCCAACTGGTCTTTAAAAGTGTAATGAAAAGAGCTCCTGTTTACAAATAACCAGGACATCGCAGGGTTTCGTAGCCCTCTTTGGACCTTCTTGCTCTTCGGTTGCTGCTGCTGAGACAACAGCCCTTGGGCTGCGGGTCCTTCCTCGCACCGCGTTACCAAATCCCACCCCCAAAATCAGAAGTGTGTCCTGTTAAACGGCTGGGTTGCCTAAGCTTGGTCTGATGCACTGAAACAACATTTGCAACGTGCAAATCCTGCTGCCAGTTATGTAACTGAATTATCCTTCCATATGCCAGACAGCAATTCTACAGTTAATTGATTTTAATCTAATCATTTGTAGCCAGTCACCAGTTTTAATCAACACTGCCCACCCCCAGCCCATCATTTCGCATGAGCCATCTTTCCAGCAATTCCTGTTTTTAATTATATGAAAGTCTGGTTACGTTTCATTAATTCTTGTCACATTACCACAACCCTCCATTTCCACATCCAGAGCTCAGCCACCTCGGCATCATGATCCATTACAGCGTGCAAACAAGAGCAGGTCCTCGTTCCAGTTTCATTAGATTTTGAACGCTAATCAGCAAGATTCAGGGGAGGCAGAACATGGTTACCCCTTTTTCTCTCCCTTGTCTTCTCTCTGCAGCCGGAGCACAGCCACAGCCTGGCTCCAGCACTGGAGACTTCTTGCCTGGTGGCATCTGGTGTGGGGGCATCTGAACCAGGGCAGAGACCAAAATAGTGTCTGTTTTGCAATATGCTTCATTTTTGCTTGATGAAACATACTTGGGACATTCCAGGGGAGGGGGAATAACCCATTCATTGGTACTATTCTAATCTCAGCTCTTATTAACAGCATCCTCGGGGATGGGCAAAGGGAAAGGCACAAAACCTTGTGCTGGTTGGGGTGCAAACACAGCTGTGAGTCACAACAAGGTGGATGGTCTCCCTAGGTGATGGGTGATGGAGAGCAGGGACAGGAAAAGGCGGAGGAGAAGGAGTAGGAGGAGGAGGAGGAACAGGAAAGGTGGGAACTGACCTCCAGGAGTATTCGAAAGGGCAACCTGCATGGCATGGACCAGGCAGTGCCCGCAAAGTGAAGGCAAGAGCTTGGATTTGGTGCAAGGCTGGAGAAGTGACTGTAACTGGGATCAGCGGGACGTATCTGGCTAGCACTCAGGATGTGATCTGTGCCAGGGCAAGAGGCAGGAGAGACAAAATTCCCCCCATTCAGCCTGGTTTGGCTGACTCCAGAAGCTCAGAAATGCTGGCCCAGCACGTGGCCCAGTTTGAGTGGGCTGGGTGTCCTTGACCTGTTAGGAAAAGCTGAGTTTGGCCAGGAAAACTGCAAGCAGATTTTTAAGCAAGTGTGAAGTTCAGTGACTTTTGGATGTTCAGAGCTGTTGCTGGAGCAGAGGTGTCTGCTCCGACCTGAGCCCAGACTCAGGTCCTGGCTTTGCAAGATCTCAGTACCATTGGTTTACTGAAATGTGATTTCCCCCAAAAAGCAGGCACTGGATCCCAGGTGCACGAGCGGCGAGTGCCTGTACAGCAGACCTCGGCCTCTCCTTCCCCTCCTCATAGCTCCATACTCCCTCCCTGATTCCCAACAGGGACACTACGCCACTGGCTGATGGTGTGGTCCAGGTAGATCCCCAGAGATCAGACCTGTCACTGCCCCCGTGGTAGGGAACCCCCTTCCTGCTCCCAACACTGGCCCAAATGACTAAGTGATGCTGAGATGGAGAAACAGGCATCTTCCCAAGACTGGGGTTTGAGGGACGAGCAATGGCATGGGAGGATTTTGGCTCTGGAAACACCTTACCTACAGGCTGCCCCTTTGTCTGGGTGAGTCACCCCAGCCACGGGGTCCAGTTTGTTCTTACTTAAACAGAAAACACCTAATAAAACCAAAGAATTACCCCATGTCTAGATGGAAACAACTGCAGACTCTGCTATTCACATAGAAACATGGACATTTCCTTTCCCCAAAGCATCTTTGTGAGGATCCACCGGCTGCAGCCTGCCCGGAGTCAGTGTGGGGGAAAGGAGATGCCAGGGGGTCTCACAGGGGTTGTCCCTGTGTCCTTCCTGCCCTCTTCCTGCTGATGCTGGGGGGACGTGGGCTCTGGAAGTGTCCTGCCTGTGGGGCTGGAGCATCTCTGTCCTGTCCTGTGTCTCTCTGGGCAAAGCAGGGCAACCCCTTCACCCAAGGAGCAACCCCTGGCTCCAGAGGGACAGAAACCCCACGCACTCAAAATGGGCCAGAAAAGGGAGCCAATCGCTCCAAATAAGGAGGTGTCACAGATAAATAATGTATTACCAGCGGAATGGTATAACGAGGCTTTTATGGACTACTAATAAAACAAACAGTAAAAGTCTCATTGCTGTCTAAGGTAACGCAGCCAGCACGAGCAAGTAATTTTGGCTCTGGGGACGGCTTTGTGTTTAATCCTCCCTCTCACCATTTAGGCCAGTTTTATGCAGATATGAATTATTGAATGCAGCCAAACCTGCCCTGCACTCCAGCTGGCCATGGTCTCCGTTGCAGAAAACTTGTAGTAACACTAGTACAACCACAGCAATAACGGGGTTTCTGTGTGTATATAAATGAGCTAAAACGAGATATATATATATATATATAATAACCAGACTGAAATTACAACCTTTGTGCTGGTAATTCTATATGCATGATCCAACTTTCATAGCACCTCTATGTGTAATATGAACATTTTATACACATTTATTATGCTGTGGATTGACATTGTAGTCAATATTCATATTTATTTTCTAAGATTATCTAGCATAAGGCAAAATGGACACTACTCCAGTTGAGTCTTGGCACTGGGGGCAGACTCCCAGCCATGAAAACCTCGGTGGCTGGAGCAAAGTGGGGAACACAGAAGAATTCTTGCCTTCCGAAGGGAGCTGCTTTCTCCATATCCAAAAGAGAATGCATTACGGTGTCTGCCAAGCCCAGGATGATCTTGGTAGCCCAGAGAGGCTCCTCAGCTCTTTGTTGTAGAGAATCCTGCACAGCTGGAGCATAGCTGTTGCAGATGACACGTGATGGCGACCAACTGGGTACGAGGGAAGACGATGTTTGTGCAGGAGAAAGAACTGCCTGGACCTCAGTGGCTTTGGGGGGCTTTGTGTTGGACACCAGAAAGCCCCATCTGTCTCTCTCCTCCCCTGCCTTTGCCAAATCCTTGCCAGTCTCAGATTTACTGAAGCCACATGGACCCATTTTTAAAGCAGCACTGCTGGGGACCTGATGAATCTCTCCTAGCACACCAATCTCCACTGACCTTGTCCACCCCAAATCTTCAGTCTTAAGCTCTGGAGAGGTGGCCAGGGCTGGTGGGGACCAGCAAACCCCCGGTGCCATGTGGTACAAGTCCAGGGGGCTCAACGGGCAGACAGCAGAGGGCTCTCGAGCCCTCAGCAAAAACAGACGCCCAGCTGGGAGGATGCCTGGCCAGCCTGTGGAACTCATTTGGGCAGGCTGCAATGAATCAGCTGCTGGAGACAGCGATGGAGCTAATAGGAATTTACTTCTGCTGCGGAGGAACCTCATTCCCCCAGTGAAATGCCGCCCCTGTCGCTGCCAGACAGATCTGGTGTGATTAAGTGCGGCCAGTTTTCCCTGATAGCTCCACTTCTGCCTGGCTGTTTTGCTAAAGCTTTTCTCAATAACTACCTGAGGAATTAAGCATCTTTTGGAGATAAAAAGGGGGAAAAAAGAAAAAGAAAAAGCTCTCTCTTCTCACGCAGAGCACCTGTATCCAGGGAGCAGTGCCGTGGGTGATGGAGCACTGGGAAGCTCTTGTGGGATAGGTCGTGCAGGGTCCTCCCTTTCCCAGCCCACCGCCCCTCCCTGCAGGGACTTGTCATCAATCTGCTTTTGGCTCGAATCCGAGCAGGGGAAGGAGAAACCCCCCTCCCTTGGGATGCGTTGGGAAGAACCTGGAAGGGTATTTTGGTATTTCCAGCGGGAGTTAGGGGGGGGCAGATACCAGACTGGGGTTTTCCTCCTTCCCACATTCCCCATTGGAAAAAAACCACCAGAGTTTGCCTCTCCCAATGCAGGAAAGATGCCCAAAAGAAGTAGCAGTGGGTTTCCCATACCGGACTTGGGAGGGCTGACTCCCATGGGGTTCACATTTCCATAGGATCATCTACGTCCCTTGTGAACCTGCATCTTCACGGTGCTTTGGGTCCCATCCATATGGTGAGGACAAAGAGATATTTGCTTTTTTTTTGAATGTCAATGGCTATTTAGGATCCCAGGAGAGAGGATTGGGAAGCTCAGGCAGGAATTGGGCACTTTTCTGTGCAGGCTCTGCCCTGTGCAATGCTTGAGGACGCCTGCCAGCCCCTTGCACCCACACCATGGGCATCACCTCACCTCTGCCATGTGCCCTGTACACATCCCCATCCCAGAATAAATTTATCCCATGGGATGAGGTTGCAGCAATCACACAGATTAACACTATTTCCCAGGGCCATATGCCTGCCCTGGTGAGTGAAGGTGGGAGAAGCTGAGGGTTATCTCCCCTGTTGCAAAACAGGGAAGGAAATTGCCAATAACACCTTGCTCCGTGCAACTGCTGGCGTCTATTGTGGAGATTTGCCTTTCTCATTTATGTGTAAATAAGCCCTTTTCTTTCTGAAACCGAGCAGGTTCTGCAAAGCAACTCTGGGTACCGGAGCTCATCCTGTACCGCGGCTGTGCGCTGAGGGTTGTGAACGTGCAGAAGGAGTTTGGGAGAACAAAGGGCTTTCAAAAAAAACCTCGTGTCTAGCTAATCCCATATGACCTGACATCATCCTCAGTGTGGAGAACAAGGTGGCAAGCCTGGCTGCCGCATAGCACACCTATTAAATTGTGTCCGCTCCATCATGAATTATGTATCTTCGCATTTCCATTTCTCCACTGCTGCTTGTTTGATGAAATTCTCCTCTGTTGATAAGGATTAAGCCACCTTCTTCAAAGCACAGCACTGAAGCAGCCCGGTGTTTAATAAGCCGGAGGGAGAGGGTGTTGCGTTCCCGGGGAAGGGTTTGTGCCGCAGCGCTCCAAGGCTGCAGCATCGTCCTCTGGTGCCTCTCAGAAGCTGGGATAAGAGGCGAAGGCCAACCAAGGGTGGGCACCCAAGTGCAAAAAGCTTAACAGAGGTCAGGGGGTTGTTTTATACGGTGTGCAATGTGTGGAGGTGGGTTGGAGGCTGGTAAACATCATCCTGGGTCTTCCTTTGGTTGAGGTGCCCTGGGGCACCCAGCCCAGCACCCAGCAGACCCTTCAGGAGCAGAGGGGCTTCCCCTGGGTTGTGTATCCCAGAATCACAGACTGTTGAGGGTTGGAAGGGACTTCTAGAGATCATCTGGTCCAACCCTCCTGCCAGAGCAGGTCCACCTACAGCAGGCGGCACAGGATGGAGTCCAGGAGGGTTGGGAATGTTCCAGAGTGGGAGACTCCACCACCTCTCTGGGCAGCCTCTGCCAGGGCTCTACCACCCTCAGAGTTAAGAAGTTTCTCTTCATGATGAGATGGAACTTCCTATATTCGATTTTATATCCATTGCCCCTTGTCCTGTCCCTGGGCACCACTGGAAAAAGCCTGGCCCCCTCCTCCTGGCCCCCTCCCTTTAAGTACCCAACCTGCCAGCTCTACATGGTGCCTGCTCTCTCCTCCTCCTCCTCAAACCTTGCAGATAGGAGGGAAGTGATTTACTCAGGTGTCATAACCTGAGAGGCCAGAGCAAAAACAATCACCACCTTTGTCCTCATCTGGTCTTTTCTCTTTTTTCCGGGGAGAAGAGCCTAGCGTCCCTACAAAAGGCACGGCTCTGCTTCGGACAGGGGCCAAGCCTGCCTCGAAACCATCATGAGACACAGCACCGACTGCAACAGCTCATGGGTTAAACAGTGAGTTGTCACGCAGCCATTTGCAAATATTGGTCAGAGTCAAAGACAAACAGCAGAGCGCATGTGGACCTGCTGCTCTCTTCAGTGACAGAAGCCAGAGAAGGTTTGTCCTGGTTAAACACTGTGGGGAGAGGAGGAAGGTGTGTGCTTGTCTGGCTTGGACATATTTGTAAGGTATGTGGTGTCCAAAAAGGGGCTCAAGGACGGTCTGGTTGCCAGTCCTGAAGAGTTTTCCCTGGGCACTTTAAGACCTCAGTGTGCAAAGGCAGGACCATTTCTACAGCAGATGCTACCGAGAAAGCTCTCCACCAGGTAAGAGGCTGGAGGGTACCCAGAGAAAGGAGAAAACAGGGTCAGCGTCAGGGAACAGTAGCAAAAGCAAGAGCATTTTTGTGGAAAATGGGGATCGCTTGTGAAATCAAGAGCTCAGGAGGGTTCTTGGGAGCCAACTGTTAAGATCGTGGTGTTAAAGCAGCAAGTGCACATCCCATCTGGGAGGTAGGCGGAAGGAGGGAGCAGGATCCATCCTTGGAGTAGGGTCCATCCTTGGAGTAGGATGCACTGGCAGGGATGGGTGCCTACCCACTCCCGCAAGGAGTTGTGTGGCCTCTTCCATCAGCTTGGAAGCTTCCATCCCAAAAGCTGTTAATAGGCTTTTTGGGGGGGGGTTTTGCCCCAGTAGTCTTCCTGGAGTAAAAGAAGAATCCACCACATGCCTTGAGGGTCTTACAGTAGAGAGAAATAGAAGGCAAGAGTGGAGAAGAAAGAACTCAACCAGGCTTGACATCACGCTTCAGGGCAGCGGTGGCCTAGGAGGAAAGGACACATGTCCTGCCTCCTCATTCCCCTCAGAGCAGATATTCCCAATGAGCAGGCAGGGTTCACGGCAGGTTCATGAATCTGGAGGTGCAAGTGGAAGTGGGAATCTCTGGGAATGGCTGCCTCGAGCCATGTCCACACCACAGCGCTTAACTTCCACAGGATAGATAATTATTCCTTCCTTGAGCACGCATCTCCCCTGCTTCCCACCAGCTGAGGTCCCCTGCTTATCCCCTCTGAAGACCTCCCATGCATTGATCCAGGCCCACCTGAAATGCCCCTGCTCCTGCTCTATGGCTTTCACTGGAGGCATCATGACGCAACGCTTTGAAAAATACAACACGAACAGGAGCGATACGCCCAGACAGCCCCGTTCTTCATTTAACCAATGAGCCAATATTTGCTTTGGTGTTTATTTTCTGAGAGGAGGGAAGATGGATGGGAGAACCAGGCATGCCGCTGACATAGCACCATTTGCCTGCAAAGCCCATCTTCTTCCTCCGCAGGAGTGTGAGCACACATGCAGTTCTTCCAGTGGCTGATTAAAGTGGACCCCCCCCATGCACCCTTATCTCACTAGCTCACTGCTGGCACAGCAGACCTTTGAGGGTGTCGTACCCTCCTTAGAGTTATTTCCCTTCTGAAAATCAGATTACTGAGACTGGATTTCTCTTAACCTGGATCATTTTGAGGTGGGAGATGCCCCATCCCTGGAAACATTCCAGGCCAGGTTGGACGCGGCTCTGAGCGACCTGATCTGGTTGACGATGTCCCTGCTCATGGCAGGGGGTTGGACTAGATGGGCTTTAAAGGTCCCCTCCCACCCAAACTATTCTGTGATTCTGTGATTTTGTTTCACTGGTTCAACTTGCTGTCATGAGAGCTGAGCTGCAAAGAAGGGGTGACCAAGAAGAGCTAAGGACAGGAAGACCCTCCCAGACAGCCTTTGCTTTTAGCTCAAATATTGAAAGCGAAGTCCTCACACGGTATTCAGCGCTAGCAAGTTGTGAATCCCCAAAGCTCTCCCACAGCTTTCTCCAGAGTGTGCTGTAAGTGGTTTTTTGGCTGTCCTTAGCTCTCGAGTGCCTTGCAGCCTTGCTCACACCTACTCAGCCTCTGCGGTTGCTTTCAGTCTCCAGCAAAACGCCCTGTCCTTGACCTCTCCATGGAGCCTTTCCCCTGGCTGCTGTTATTTGAGGACTTTGGTTTGTTTTTTTTTTCTTTTACCAGAAAGAAGCATACCTGCTTCATACACTGCTTCTGGCAATTATCATCTCTACTAGCTTGAGCCCACAGGGTAAGTAGATGGACTTAATGCCTGCAGTTGTCAAGTGCAAGGTCAAGAGTTTCATTCAGCGTGGCCTTTCAGTATCTAAAGGGGGCTTATAAGAAAGATGGGGACAGACATTTTAGCAGAGCCTGTTGCAATAGGACAAGGGGGAATGGCTTTAAACTAAAAAAGGGGCGGTTCAGACTAGATCGAAGGAAGAAATGTTTTATGCTGAGGGTGGTGAGACACTGGCCCAGGTTGCCCAGGAAGGTGGGAGATGCCCCATCCCTGGAAATATCCCAGGCCAGGTTGGACGGGGCTCTGAGCCACCTGATCTAGTTGAAGATGTCCCTGTTTATGGCAGGGGGTTGGACTAGATGGGCTTTAAAGGCCCCTTTTCCACCCAAACCATTTCGTAATTCTGTGATTCATATGGATGACAACTACACGAACATGTTCCTCCTCTCATATTCATCAAAGGACAAAAAATTTGAGACAATGGTAGGGATCTTACCGGGACATGTGGACATGCTGTCAGAGGTTTCTGCAACTGCCTGTCAGCTAGTTGTCCACCAGACTGGCCCTCTCCCCCAAAGTGTGGGCAATTTTCCTTAATGAAGCTACTAGAAGATGGCAATGCTCTGTTTCTGGTGTTGTCTCTCACTATCTGTGTCTTGTCAAGCCACACACAGCTCTGGCACATCCCAGGAGCTGGCTGGAGCATCTGCCCTCTCCTGCATCTTACCTGCCCTCCCATGGGCCTCCCTAGGACTGGCAAGCAGAGCCTGGATACAGATCCAGGACCTGCCTGCTGCTCCTTTGCCCACGTGGGCAGGGAAACTGGGGGTGGACGGCAAACTGGAAGGAGCCTGGGGGGAGATATGGAAAGCACGGGTGGCAGATGCTGGGGAGAGATCAGGGGAAGGCTACAGATTTCCATCAATGTCTTGGAGTTGGTGGTGGCCACCATGAGCAACCCAACAAGCATCCCGGACTCCAAGGAGTAAGAGCGTTTGGTGCAGCTGCAACACCTCCAATGCACAAAGCTGCCCTGCTTATCTCCTTCCACCTCGCCATCCCGCCAGATACCAGGCACCGAGCAATTCCAGGCCAGATCCATGGCATCTAGACCACTGTGGACAACCTCATGGTGCAAATGTGAGGAGCAAGCTCACCCACAGCCTCGCCCACCACGCCGTGACCCTCGCTGTGTAGCAGGAGCCCCTCTTTGCCCAGCTGCACCTTGCAAGAGGGAAGGCAAAGCTGGGTCATACCATAGTGATGTTGCCCAGAAGCTCAAGGAGGGACTTTCCTTGCAGGCAAGGAGCTTATAACAGAGCTGTGTCCCCAGGGTCCTGAGGCAGGGAAGGCTGCTTGGATGATTTACTCCAAAAAGGTATGGAGCTGCGTAGTCTCCAGTGGACCTGTGTGCACGGGGTAGCTGGATGAATTGGTGTCTTTTATCTCTGGTTGCTTTCCCCAGCAGTTTGTCAGTAAATCAGAGAGATGTCAGATGTTATCAGCATCTGCGGGGTTTTTTTTATTTATTTTTTTTATTTGGAAGTGATACAGAAGCGCATAGAGTGACATTGAGAGTGCTGAAAAAAGGAAACAAGAGGTTAATAAATCTTCCTCTTAGCAGCATCCATGCCAGTGTCCTCACCCCATTCCTTGCCTCGCACAGAGATGCGACACCCACTTATTCCTTGGCCACGTTGCAAAGTGGCCCTGCTTTGAGCTCCCTCCTCTCTGAAGGAAGGAGAGGTGGGTATGTCCCGGGAGAGGTGGGATCACTCCAAGGATGAGCTATTGCAGAGGAAACCTGGCCCTCTGCTCCCGGTGCTCCGCACTGCCCCAGGGTGAGGCAAAATGAACCTGCCAGGACACCTGAGACAGCAGCGAGGAAGGAGGGGAGGTGGGACACTCTGTTGGGGCAGGAGTGATGCTGGGGTACCTGGGCTTAGGGAGCTGCATCCCACCTGGGGCTGGAGGTCAGCTCCCAGCTGCAGACACCAAAACTGGAGATCATAGAACCACAGAATGATTAGATTTGGAAAGGACCTGAAAGATCATTTAATTCCAATCCCCCCTGCCCTGTACGGGGACACCTCCCACTAGAACAGGTTGCTCCAAGCATCATCCAACCTGGCCTTGAACACCTCCAGGGATGGGACAGCCACAGCTTCTCTGGGCAACCCCAGCCAGGCGCTCCCCACCCTCACAGCCAGGAATTTCTGATTATTATCTCATCCAAATCTCCCGACTTCCAGTGTAAAACCATCCCCCTCATCCTATGGCCCCACTCCCTGATCCCGAGTCCTTCCCCAGCTTTCGTGGAGCCCCTTTAGGAACTGGAAGGCTGCTGTAAGGTCTCCCTGGAGCCTTCTCTTCTCCAACAACCCCAACTCTCTCAATCTCTCCTCACAGCAGAGGTGCTCAGCCCTCTGATCATCTCTGTGGCTTCCTCTGGACTCGCTCTGATAGGTCCATGCCAATGGACCCAGACGTTCTCCTGCATGCCACCTAGCCTCCAGCCAGTCTAGCATGGCCCATGTCCCCTTAGGTCTTGTGTCCTCTCTGTAACCGCTGTGCAGATGGTTGGCTGAGGTACCCCAGGGATCCCACATGGTTTCAGATGCTCATGTATAGGCAGATGGACTGAGCCAAGGGGTTTAATGGCATATATGGGTGTCTAGAGCTGTGTTGGAGATCCCTCAGTTGTGGAAGTCTTGGAGGCAAAGCAGGATGCTAAGGGAGCTGAATTGAGTCTAGTGGAGGACAGGGTTATTGATAGGCAAGTTCTTGCCTTAGGGTGAGCGGAATTGCTCTCCAGGCTCCACCAACAGCAATGACTGTATCTACATCGAGTATAAGACGTAGTTAGACACCAAGCACACACACAGGCACTTCTTCCTAGTCACCTCCATTGATGCCACTACACGCTGGACCCAAGCTGTGCCCACATTTTCCGCCAAAATGAGATCCCCTAGACTGCTCCCTGCCGTAAAAACCTTTGAGTAGTGTTAAAATTACTGCAGATCACTCTGCTACCTCTGCATCGCAGGTCTGACCTGCAATTTATGGGGCTGCCCCAGGTCCAGAGAGCCCATACCCAGACGTGTGCCAGCATGAGCCTAAGGCGGTTTTGGTCATGCCACTTCCAAGACGAATGCAAGCTTCTTCTCCCACTTGCTTCTCACCTTTTCCTCTCGAGGCAGATGTGGCTGCCCCATCCAACACTTAAACCTGATCTTCTCTTTCCTTTGCACTTTTCAGATTGTTTCCCAGGAGTGCAGCTCGGCACGGGAAGAGATCTGCCATCTATTAATTAACTCAGTACCTGACAGGTGTCATCACGCTGAAGGGATTTTTGCGGACAGTATTGAAAATGATTAAGGGTTAGAAGGGAGTGATTTATTGCTGGAAGATTAAAAGAGTTAAAAGTGTAAAGCTCAAATGAATGATGGCAAAGGAGAGTCGATGTCAGTGCAGACTGGTTTGAAGGGTATAAACACCCCCAAAAACAGTGGTGGTGTTGTTGAGATGGGGCATTTCAGTGAAAGCCCCTGGAGAAGGCTCAGGGCAAGCAAAGGGAATTGCTGTCTGCAAGCCTGCAGTTATCAGGGGCCACACTTCCAGATTCACTCCTTTAATTCAAATGTGGCAAAGGATCTTTTTGGCATAGGTTTATGGTTGGACTCGATGATCTTGAAGGTCTCTTCCAACCCAAGTGATTCTGTGATTCTATGATTCTATCATTGGTTCTAAAGCAGCAGAGACATTGTTAGAAGGCCAGAAACTCGGTTTCTCCTCCCTTTTGCCCAGGGTGGGCTCCTCAGTGCCTCGAATTGCTCAGTGCTCAGCACTGCTGTATCTTCTGGAAGATGCTGGACCGGGAACTTCCACCTGTGCGTGCTGGTCAGATGCTGCCTCTGCAGAGCAAGGTAAACACGGTGCTGGAAAGCTGTGAGTTATCCAGGCTGGGAAAAGACTCTCACGCAGGGTTGTTAATAGCAAGGTCCATCCAAAGGAGCTTGGGATGGGCTGTGTTGCCTTCCCATTCGCCATGAGAAATCCCGGTTTCCTGTCTTGCAGAATACTTGTTTCCAGCAATACTGGTTTCCCTGCCTTCCTTCTAGCCGTGTTCACCTCTCTGTCTTAGAGGGCTGCAAAACGTTTATGGACCGTTCAGATCAGGGCTAAAAGATAGCCCAGCTAATGAGTTCCTCAGTGTCTGCCGATGTAGCTGAGAGGTCACTGCCAAACTATTCCAGCGCCTGTGCAATTAAGCATCATGCTCTTCTCCCCTGTTTATCTGACCTCACTCTTGCATAGACCTGCTACAATTACCCAAAGCTTCTAGAAGGTTAAAAAAAAAAAAAAGCGTTGCAGTTCATCTAGTTCTTAATCATTTTTTCTTTAAAAAGTTTGTACCTCTAAAACCAATGCTAATTATACTTTTCTTATGGGCAGCATTTTATCAATACAGCCAACTGGGACTGGAACACCAATTAAAGTTGGGAGAGGAGAACTACAGCTGTAGCAGAGCACCTGATTTTTTCAAAATTATGACATCAACTTAATTGCAACTTTCCAATCCATTTTTCCCCCAATTAATCTAAAGTGCTCTATTCTTAGGAGAATTTCGGAGCCGTGATAAAGCAAGTCAATGACCTGTTTTCTGACCCTCTGCTAAACTGCTAATGACTTTTTTGGCGGGTTTCATCTCCATTTTAATTGATGATGGACACAGTCAAAACCTGGTTAGGAAGTTGTAAGCAAAGTCGTGCTCTGCCTTTTGCGGCAGGGTCATCCAGTTTGGCTTTGGATGCGGAGAAAAAGAATGACTGGAATGACTCAAAGCTGAGATGTCAGCTGCAAAAAAGGTAAGCAAGCGGTGCAATGAGTGCTGGCACAAGAGCCCAGCTGGACAGATGGCCCCTCTCCATCTAACTCGCAACAGGACTTTGCTGTGTGTCTTTAATCCACTGTGCTGGAGCGTGGCTGCTGTATTTCCAACAGAAGGAACATGTTGGCAGAGAGGAGAAGGGAAAGCAGGAGCCCTGTACATGTCCATCACCAGCCAATGCTCTCTGCTGGGTGGGAACCCATCTGCCAAAACTCTGCACCTCTCCTGCCTGAACCCCCACCAAGGCTGCAGCCCACAGCTTTTACCTGCCCCGCTCCAGAGCTCGGATCCCCCAGCTCCTCCCCCGTCCCTACTTTCCCACTGCTCTGCCTTGCAGTCGTGGTCCTCTCTCCGAGCTCCTTCTTCATCCCAGGACATCCCCATCTCCACCAGGCCCATCTCTCACCCTGCCCCATAGGCACAACTGCATGGTTGAAGGCAAAGATGTCTCCAGACCAGTGTCCCACGTCTAAAGAGATGCCAAGGGAAGAAGAGGGCAAGCATGCAGTGATACTGCCCCAAAACAGACATGCTGTCTCATTCCCTCCCCCGTTGCCTGTTGGTTCTTCTCTGACTTCCCCTGAAGAGACAAATCCCACCTCCTCCTCCTCCTCCATGGGGGATTTCCATCACTTGCAGCTTCCAACATCTGTACTTACCAAAAACACACTTGAGAAGGATCCTCAGGGCAGCAGGGAGGACATGTGTAGGTCTGTAACTGAAACGTTTCCAGAATATCCAGTTCCTTCAGGGTTAGCGAGTACTTACAGACTACTCCGGAATGCAACTCACAATTAGCTGTACTGCTCAACTGCTAGCTCTCCTGCAGCCTGTGCCAGCCAGGTCTTCTCCAAGTCATGCCCAGACGTGGAGCAGGATGACAGAGACCAAGGATTGCTCCTGGGCAGCGAAGTGAAGGAACCCCCTGGGTTTTGGGGAGGAGAGGCTTCAGCAGCGTGGATACAGCTGTGCCGTGGTGCCTGCCCTTGAGGCTGGTGAGCATCTCCCCAGGTTTAGCATGGGAGAGGCAGTGAGGGAGACCTCCCTCCTCCTACCTTGAGGTGCTCATGGGTGTGATGATTTTCATAAGACCATGAGGAACCATTAGAATCATAGCATTGTTTAGGTTGGAAAAGACCTTTAAGATCATTGAGTTCAACCATCAACCCAACACTGCCCAACCCACCCCTAAGCCATGTCCCTCAGCACCACGTCTGCCCGGCTTTTAAATACCTCCAGGGATGGCGATTCCACCACTGCCCTGGGCAGCCTCCACCAGTGCTTGATAACTCTTTTGGTGAAGACATTTTTCCCAATACCCAATCTAAACCTTCCCTAGTGCAACTTGAGGCCATTTCCTCTTGTCCCATTGTCTATTCCTTGGGAGAAGACACCGACCCCCCTGGCTACTCCCTCCTCTCAGGCAGTTGCAGAGAGCGAGAAGGTCTCCCCTCAGCCTCCTCTTCTCCAGGCGGAACAACCCCAGGTCCCTCAGCCGCTCCTCAGGAGACTTGTGCTCCAGACCCCTCCCCAGCTCCGCTGCCCTTCTCTGGACACGCTCCAGCCCCTCCATGTCTTTCTTGGCGTGAGGGGCCCAAAACTGGACACAGGATTTGAGGTGGGGCCTCCCCAGTGCCCAGTCCAGGGGGACGATCACTGCCCCGGTCCTGCTGGCCACACCATTGCTGATACAATGTCATTATGATCAAAGAAGGTGACTGTGGTGTTTTGAGAACAATGCATAATTCTTCAAAGCAAGGAAAAAATCTTGGCATCCTTCCATAATCTGTTCTAGTGGCTAATTACTCTCAGTGTTAAAAATATGCGGCTTCTTTGCAATTTGAACACGCAACGTTTGGCAGATAACAATAACAATTGTCATCTGCTAACCATTACCTGGCTAAAGGTGAACCTTCCTTCGTATCAGGCATTCTCTGTCTTCGTTGGCAAGCACTGAGGGCAACTTAACAGCCTCTTAACCTTTGCTGTAATAAACTCTATAACCGCGGCTTCTTTCATCTCTTGCGGTAGCACGTGCTTTTCCAGCTCCTGAATCATTTGTATAACTCTTCCCCGCAGCCTCTCCCATTTATTTCCCTGCCCTTTCAGAGCCTGGACACAGGAACAGATCCATCATTGCGAAATGACTTTCTGGAGAGTGCAGCTACAGCTAACAGCACCTCCCGACTCCCACAAGACTTCCTCCTCTTAGCGCACCCCGGAGCTGGGTCACCCCAAAATACGTGGTGCTCAGCTCGTGGGCTGTTTGTAGCCAACATAGTGCAAACCGTTATGGGTGTTTGGGACCTGGGAGACCAGAGCAGACACCTGATCAGCAGAAAACAGGACTGGGAGGGACTGGGAGAGCTCAGCTAGACACTCACTTGTCCCACAAAGAAGGTCAATGCAATGAAACCACTCCTGGCTAAAAATCTCCAGCGACAGAGCCTCCCTCCCTCTGCAAGCACCCAGCCCTGAGACATACTTTCTTTCTAGCTAGCAAGACTACCTTCCTATGGTTCTCCCTTGCTGTAATTTAGACTATTGTCTTCTCCTCTGCTCTCCTCTGCTCTGCTCTGCTCTGCTCTGCTCTGCTCTCCTCTCCTCTCCTCTCCTCTCCTCTCTCCTTCTCGCTATAAAGACTACCTGAGCCTGGTTCTCCCTTGCTGGAATTTCAGTCCGTGGCTTCTTGTCCCGTCCCTGGAAGAGCTGTTTATTCTCTCCCGCTTTGCAATGACCTTTTACATAATTGAAGACTGCTATTGTGTCTCCTCGCAGCCGTCCTTCCTCCAGATTAAATGACACCAATTGCCTCCCAATAGCTCATGTTTTCCTGGCCTCTGATTATACTTGTTACTGTCACACGAACGCTCTTCGGATTGTCCTTGAAGCGAGATGTTGAAACCAGACTCAACGGTCCAGCCGTGGTCTGTAAGTAGAGAAGAGGGAAAGTGCTGCTTCTGCTGTCACCTCCTCACTGTGTCAGCCCCGGAGAGATCACCCAGAGGTCTGTACGTGCCTGAAAAGCGTACGTAAAGCCTGATGGATGCCACAGGGTGGTATTGCTCCTGCAGGAGCCAGCTCGCAAGAATCACAGAATCACGGAGTGGTTTGTGTTGGAAGGGACATTTAAAGCCCATCCAGTCCAACCCCCTGCCATGAACAGGGACACCTTCAACCAGACCAGGTTGCTCAGAGCCCCGTCCAACCTGGCCTGGAATGTTTCCAGGGATGGGGCATCTCCTATGTCTCTGGGCAACCTGGGCCAGTGTCTCACCACCCTCAGAGTAAAATATTTCTGCCTTCCATCTAGTCTGAATGTCCCCTCTTTTAGATTAAAGCCATCACCCCTTGTCCTATTGCAACAGGTCCTGCTAAAAAGTCTGTCCCCACCTTTCTTCTACGCCCTCTTTAAGTACTGAAAAACCAAAACACCGCTTGTGGGAATTGCACCATGCAGGTTTCCCAGCAAGGCTTAATGCTGCAAGATCATGGAGATAAATGGGTTGTGGTTCTCCAGAACCAGTTTCACTTGGGGAGCCATGGTGATGATCCTGAAATTACTGAGGACGTTGCTGTCACAGAAAGGAAGACGGAGGATGTATGACAAGAGGAAAGCAATTAAGATGCTCCCAAGCTATCCGACAGTGTGATGCGCCATTCATCTGTGCCAGAAACCTTCGCATTTGTCAAAGCTTAAAGAGAATCAGACATAACTGACCTGGAGGAGAAAACCATCAGTGAGAAGCAATTGACAGTTGTACAAACGAAGCAGGTCAGATTCAATTCTCTGTTCACAAAGGAAACCATTAGAAATCACTGAACCTGGGTTTTGTTGGTGATGATAGAAGGAACTAAAGAGTCTGGAGGTTTTACGAGCAGCTGCCTGTGCCGCGGGAGCAGGCGATTATTGGGGAGGGTATGCTATTTGTCATGAGAACCATACCATATATTTGAAGATCTCTAAAGGCTGCTGGTGGTGGTGGGGGAAGCTATTTACAACTGCATCAAATTTTATAGTCATCAGTCTGTTTTCGCTCTTCGAGACAAAGATTTCCAAGGGTCAAAATTTACGTACAAGCTAAGCTTTTTGGGGTATATTCACAACATGTTAAGAGCCCCGGCACCTTTCAGCCCTCTCAGTGGTCTCTGGAAGATTTTGGCTCCCGCTGAAACTGTCTGTGCACTTATTTCTGGAAATCCCCAGTGTGATAACTGACACGCTGACCCCAACATGGGCCAGTGCCCAGACACAAAATCCCCTACAAACCTCTTCTGCACCAAGATTTCTCCTCTTCTCTCTTCCCACTAAGCTATAACAGAGATATTATTTGCATTCAGTGAACAAACTTGCTCGGAGTCGGCTGAAGACGTGACAGAGAGAAGCCAGGAAGGTAATGAAAGCAGCTGGAAATGCTGTTTGAGGAAACAGGGAGTATTTTTACTCTTGCAGTGTTGCAAAGCCTCTAACTTCCACCTGGAAGCAATGAGGTCCAGCTTAAGGATTTCATACAAAGACAAAAATGTCATCTGAGTTGGAAAAATCCATGCAAGAGTGAGGATTTAGCTAGACTAGCCTCAACCTTATAGCCTCTAGCATCATTGCCACTCCTCCTCACACCCATCTGACTGTGAGCGCCATAGCCAGGCTCCTACTCGGTGTGATCCATTTGGAAATAAAGGAAAAAATGAAAAAGAAGAAAGTAAAACCTCAGGAGAGTACACATATCCTGTGGCAACCTCCCTTTTCTTTGAGCTGGACACAAAAAATTTTCCCATTTCTCACCAGCTGAGACAAACAGCATTCCAAACCAGCAATAAAAAGTGCTGTACCTTCCCTTAAGGAACTCAACGGAGTGGGAAGAACATTCCTGTGAGCATAGCACCACGTGTATGTGGAGCTGAGGGGACTTCAGGAGACTACCTGGCCCAAAATCTGCAACAAAGGGTGGTGGAAAATAGCTGGAACCCCCTTCCTTCATCTCTTGGGTCAGAAGAGCTCTTCAACAACTCTGCTCACTGTAGCACCTTGCTTTGTCCTGCCTGCATCATCACTGCGCTCATCATTGCTCTGGGGACCATTGGCTTGGATTTCCCCATCAACCCCTCTCAGATATTAGGAATGTCCCTGGAAGATGTCTCTGGGCAGGAGAACCAGCTCCTGTCCCAACAGGATCCTGTTCACACTTGGCACCACCTGTGATGGCACATGGATGTCTCCTTGGCCTTGGGTGGAGTCCTTCAGGCTGGACCTGCAGGACCTGAAGACACACATGGGACTTGCAGCGGGTGCCCTGAGCTGCAGGCTCATGGCTTTTTGGAGCATGAACCTCTGGGCAGCGCAGCCATTTAAGTTCTAATGAAAGGTTTTCCTATTTCCCCGGGGTTTTATTTCAACAAAAAAAGCAATTTGCCAGTCAGTTTTAGTTCTCCTTGATACGCTGCCTTCATCTTTAGTACTTTATGATGTTAAATAGCTGCCATGTTTCACTCCAGGAGAGCACAAATTCCTGCATTTCTGCCCCAAAAGGGCAGAAATAGACACAGATGTAGTCACAAGTGAAACCACTCATTCTTTTTCTGCCTCCCTTATCTCTGGTACTTGAACAAGATTTCTCTTGTGTCTTTCTTCTCCTTGATCTTGTGTTTTTCTGTTCCCATCATCTTCTTATCCTCTTTTCTGCCTTCCCTGGGTTTCTGAAATCACTCCCTTTTATGCACAAAACCAGCAGCTCTCTTTAATCAAGCACAGCAATTAAGAAACTCTCAATTACAAGTGTCACGATTTATTCCTGGCTTCAGGGTTTGGAGTTCACTTATTATTTCTGTGTCTGAAAAAGTCTGAGCGGAGTTAAGCACAGAGGATTGGATTGCAGCGACAGAGCATCCCCTGTCTCCAGCAGCCCCAAATTGTTGTCTTGGGGGATTCACCAGCTGAGAGTTTTATCCTGATGTTTTTGCAAGTCGACAGATGCTGGATACTTAACAGCTTGCTGGGAAGTCTTCCCTGCCCTCCCCATGATACATGAGGAGACTCCAAGAAAAAAAAAAGAGGATGGCTCCTTCCTGGGGGTTTTCATATCCCATTTCAGAGAAAAAAGATGATTATGGAAGGCACGAAGACAAGAGGTTGTTTTGTACAGGGTTGGAAACCAGCTCAGGTGGCCGTGCCAAAGCGGTCTTGGCAGAGTCAGACTGTCTTCAGCATCTCCTGTTCCCTCTCTGTGCACTCCAACCCTCCTCTTCTCCAGGCTGCAATGATGTGGCACAAATAGATGTGCCAGGAAACACGCCCTCCCCTGAATTCTTGGATGGCTGATGGCTGGGGATGCAGGAACGTTGCCCAGAGGGATTTGGGACCACGCGCATATCCGATGTGCTGGGAAACTCCATTAGGACAAGAGGTCAACTTCTCAGCTGGGTACTTGCGGTCAAGAGGGATGAGGGCTATCTGGGGTCTGAGCCATCATTTGAGAATCCTGCTTGGGGAGGATGCTGATCCCAACCTAGAAATGCCCATGTTTTCTCCTTGGCTGTGGGTTGGCCCATGGATGGTGACTCTGACAGAGATGTTTCCATGCTGGATTTGCTCAGGTGAATCTCCCTGCAATGCTGTGGCCATGCTGTCCAATCCCACCTGCAGCTGGTGATTTTGTTTTCACCAAAAGACCTCACTTTGCTTGGTTTGGAGGGAGATGATTCCCAGAGGAACCAATGTTGCATCCTAGAAGACTAAAAGACACATAGCGGTTTCAGGGTACAACAGAAGCATCTCCTTTCTCCTTTTTTTTTTTTTTTTTTTTTTTTTTTCCCCCCTCAAAAATTACATATCCTCGATCTATCTTCTTTATTCCTCTTGTGGAAGACAAATGAGGAAGTGAAATATACTTTTTCAAAACTAAAACCCTGTAGCTCTCTCTGCACTAGCAACTAACCGGGGCTGAGCCACGAGCTCCAGGCTTTGCTCATTATCTCCTCGAATGCTCCATTATCAGGTGATTCTTGCAGCGCTGTTGTGTTTTTTCTGGACTGTGTCTGAGCGTGGTTTGGAGGACAGCACGGGCCAGAGGTCTAAGCCAGATAAGCAGTTTGGATGCCACCGATCAGCCAGGGGAGGAAGCAAGTTCATCTCCGCAGACACGCGGAGGTTGTGCTTCTCACCTTCCTCTTAGTTACTAAGAGAGACACAGAAGAGAGACACAGACTTTGGCAGTGAGAAAGTGCAGTTGCACAGGGGTTTACTGCAGATTAAACAACTTGCTGTACGGTTTGGGTCAGGGAACCGTTCCTGAGCAGCGAAGTGGGTTGCAGTGAAAACGAGCCGCAGAAAGATCGTAAATCTGTGGGCTGAGAGGCAGAGGGCTGCGGAGAAGTTTCCGATGCTGTTTACTGGGTTGTGTCTACCAAGCGTGTGCTTTTATCCCTCGGGGCCTCAGATTCCCCTGCATAAAGGATACTGTCCCAGTTGCCTGCCAGAGGTGTCCAGATCAGTTTGAGATGCCTTTGGGATCCTGGAGTGTGTCCAGAGAAGGGCATCGGAGCTGGTGAGGGATCTGGAGCACAAGTCTCCTGAGGAGCGGCTGAGGGAGCTGGGGTTGTTCAGCCTGGAGAATAGGAGGCTGAGGGGAGACCTTCTCGCTCTCTGCAACTGCCTGAGAGGAGGGTGTAGCTGGTGGGGGGTCAATCTCTTCTCCCAAGGAACAGGCACTAGGACAAGAGGAAACTGCCTCAGGTAGTGCCAGGGGAGGTCTAGATTGGGTATTGGGAAAAATGTCTTCATGGAAAGGGTTGTCAAGCATTGGAAGAGGCTGCTCAGGGCAGTGGTGGAATCGTGCAGCCCCAGCACTTTAGTGATTCCCTGCACTTGGGGTGAGGGCTGGCTACGGCTGAAATTTGGGGAAGGGGAAAAAGAAAGGGCACTGGACTGCTGTGTTATGTGATGGAAAAGGCTCTTTCCCCCTTCACAGGAAGCACATTAATACTACTCTTCATAATCTGCCCTTTCTCAGGGTCTAGACCCGGCACAATGGCACTTTATTTGCATTTTGTGCCTCTGGGCAAGAAAGAATAAAATAGCCGTTAAGAAATGCCAGCAGAGGAGAGAAAATAATCTTATGGCAAAATGACAGCTCTTTGGGCGTGATCTTCACCCAGCCAAGGTCGAGGATGGATGTTGGCAGCCCTGTCTGCTCACACCTCTTGCACCAAGGTTTGGTGGAGCAGGAGGCAGGGATCTGAGCTTCCTTCCTAGAAGATGAGCCTTGGGGGCTAAAATGGTGCTTGCCCAGTCCCTGATAGAGCAGGGCTCCACATCTTCTCTCTCAGTGGTGAGTTTCCAGGTGCCCTTCACCACAGCGGGAGGGACAGGGGAGGTCAGTCAAGAGCAAGAGGGGTCCAATTCCCTGTTAGTTAAGCTCAGCCAGTCCCATTAAATTTGCAGGAAGGTATTTCAGCTCCTAAAGGCTCCTGTGGAGTTTGTCGCTTGCAAAGCAGTGTATGAGGTACCCCTGGGAGATGAGGAAACCTTGACGTGTTCTCACCTTCACACAGATCAGGACCTGGTGGGAAATAGCCAGGCAGGTGGGCTTGGGATACCCAGGCCTGAGGATACATTCTCATGAGGATAATCCTGTTTTCAAAAAGCCTGGGATTGTCGAGCTCACCCAGAAGGTGCTGCAGGACTGAGGAAGAACTGTTTGTTATCTCCATATTTACATAGGAGGCTCTGGAGCCATCAGGGGTGAAGTGGCTTATCCAATGAGAAGGTGACAACGATGTAGCTAGGGACACAGTCACATTCCACCCCTTACCCAAGAGTCCCTCCAGCCCCACAAAGCCCTTGCCCTTGACCTATATAGCGCTGTGAACCACGACACCATGATTGCAGAGCCATTATCAACATGCGCTTGTGAGTTTAATTTCTCATTGGTATCTGTAAAGAAATCTGAATACAATTAATATCATTCCGACTCCTTTCTTCTCTTCTCTGCTGAGTTCTTCTCCCACAAGCTGCTTGCGTGCTGTACTCTTATAGCCATCTCAGTTTATTATAGCTCATTCATTTGATGGATGCTAAGGCTTAATGACGACTTGTATATGACTGATAGACTGAAAAGCAGCTGGTGATATTGTCTTCTAGATGGAACCCCAGGTCCTCTTGCAGCTGAATGCTGGACTGGAGCAAGGAAACTGTAAATAAAGCTCTGAGATTGTTTCCTCAGGGGATTTCTGGGTATTTCACACGTCGGGTCACTCCGAGATGTCCAGGCAAAATACAACCCACGGAGATGTTCTAGGAGCATCCAGTGAGATTCGGGCCATGTCACTGCTGGCACGTCGACTCATCTGGCTCCTTCTCCTGGGCATGGGGAAGGACAGAGGGTTCTGGAGGCCACTTCATCCTGCCTCAAGGTCATGTGTGTAGACCATCCTCTGCTTATCCCTCCCTGCAGACTACAGGGGAAACCTTGGCCATAGTTTATCAGACACTGAACACACAGCCAGGCACATCACTGAACTTGAGGCAGTATTGGCTGAGGCACGATCTCTTTTCACTTGGGTTTCCTCTCCTACTATATAAACACCATATATGCATTAGCACAGAAGAACTGGGAAGGGTTATTTTTACTGGTATGATCTATAGGCATGAGAAACTGTGTCTGGCTCTCCTCTGGAGCAAGGGTGGTATAAGCAAGAAGTCATGAGGCCATCAAAAGGGAGACTACTTGTTGCTTGAGCATTGCTTTGTTGCTTACGTCTGAATGTCCTCACTCTTGAGGTCTGAAGCAATTGAGAAGAGCAAGCAGAAATCCTTGTTTGGTGGTATGCATGATGAGAAAGGATGGACCAGGGTCTGGTGGAGGCTGGGAAGACCCATGGCTCTCATGAGCCGGCAGCAGACCCATCCCACCGTCTAGGCTATGAGAAGAATAGACCTAAAGGCAGCAATCCAGGTGGTCCTGGGAGTGAATGGACACCAGAGTGGTCAGCAGAGAAGCTGCCATGGAGCCACCCCCATCGGGGATTTTACACAAGATCACAGAAAGGATTAATTTTTAAACAACTTTTCCCATATTCACAACATTAAACCCACCATTCCTTATCCCGAGAGATACCGGTAATTGATACAGAGAGAAATCTTTGTAGAACTGCCTGGGTTTCACTTGGCTTGCTCCTTCTGTCACCTGTCCAAGATTTTAGTTGTGACCTTAACTGGTCAAACTGCACTTTTTCCTGATTAATCTCATAGCAAGTAAAAAGCTATCTTTTGCACTGGCCTCAAAGCTTCTGACTGTGGCCACATTAACATCCAATGCAGGTGGATTCAGGCTGCCCTGGGCACGCTGGTTTCAAGTTGCTGCTTTTCATAGAAAACCTGCAAGCAAAGTGCAGATCCTCCCAGCCTGTCCCCTGCAACCAAGAGCTCATGAGGTCCTCAGCCATGATTGGCAACTTCTCTCTGGAAAGCTCCAAGACTGAGTCCTGAGTCCCTTATTGAGTATTCAGTATAGCTGAAGCCTTGCACAACATGGGAGTTTCAGACTTCTTTTTGTTTTCGAGGAGTTTGGTTTCTACAGTGTCTGGTCCAGGACCCCAGCTTTTGGCTGCTGAAGCTCACTGGGAACAGTGGATACTCACTGGATTCACAGCATCTCTAAGGAGCTCCAGGCATGTTCCATCCCTTCTCTGAAAGACCCTGGGTTCTCCAGATATGCTGAGGGTGATGCTGATGAGCTTGAAAGGAAAAATCCTTCCTCCCAAGATCCTTTGGCTTATTGGGCCAGGATTTGCTGTAAGGTGGACCTTACAGAGTGATGGATTGTCTTGAAGACCCTGTTATGCCCCTCTGCTGGTGCATATGACTATTTCCCTCGGTCTGGAGGGCAAGGTCACCCTGACAAGCCATTGCAGCGCTTATCCCATCACTTGGCTTAAAGCCACCTTCCCTATGCTACTTCTCTTACAGAGTAGCCCAAGGATTCCTACTGTGTCTTCTCTCTACACACCCAAGGGACCATAAATCCTTTTGTCTATGTCAAGGTGTGGGTTCAGAGGCAACACAGCAATCAAGCGGTTTGAGTGCATGGAGGTCGTTTGTTGAGGACTGCGAGAAATTCCTCAAAAGCTTGGCTGAGGAGCACAGAGAAGGCACGGTAGCATCCCTTCTCCTCTTAACATCCTTCTCAGGCGCATACAGTGCCTTTTGCCAAGGCTGGAGTGGTTCTGAAGACTAAAAACCAGGGTCTGGAGGGGGAAGGAGGGTGCCTTCAGCCTGTGCAGGCACTTACACACAGACACACAACAGAGTTTGTGCTCCTCTGGGTTCCTCTACCCCCCGGCACCTCTGTTGCTCCCTGCCATCCACCTCCACTGAACAAAGGGTTCCAGGATACATCGGTGGCATATTGTGCTCCTTCTTAATCTCCATTTTCTCTATGCCTGGGATTTTCCTGAAGGTTCCCATCTCTCCTTGGTTTGATTTATACAGCCGCGTGAGATAAATGGCTCTTGCACCATCTGTCCTCGTTATGACAGCCACGTGGCACGCACCCTGCATTCATTCCTCTCCCCGCTGACCTCGCCAGTCTTCGCTGGAGTCTGCTCAAGCAAAAAAAACCAAAGGAGGAGAGCTGTAATTACTCTCTGCGGCGATGAGGGAAACTTTGCGAAACAGCGTGGGATCGAAAGCAATGCAAGCACCCTGGTGATGGGTTGTTGTTCCTGCAGCTAATAAAAAAGAAGTGAGGACAGACTTTTTAGCAGGGCCTGTAGCAACAGGACAACGGGGAACGTCTTTAAACGAAAACAGGGGAGATTCAGACTCTATCTAAGGAAGAAATATTTAAGCTGAGAGGGGTGAGACACTGGGTCAGGTTGCCCAGAGAGGTGGGAGATGCCACATCCCTGGAAACATTCCAGGCCAGGCTCTGAGCAACCTGATCTAGTGGAAGGTGTCCCTGCTCATGGCAGGGGAGTTGGACTAGATGGGCTTTAAAAGTCCCTTCCCACCCAAACCATTCTACAATTTGATGATTCTGTTCCGTAATTGCAAAAGTCAGGGCTTCTGGAATGGATGGGGAATCTCTCCTGGTTTAAAACCTCTTTCAGTTTAAAGCTGTCACCCCTTGTCCTGTCCCTACAGGCCCTGCTAAAAAGTCTATCCCTGTCTTTCTTGTAGTCCCCCTTTAGGTACTGGAAAGCCACTATAAGATCTCCTTGGAGCCTTCTCTTCTCCAGACTGAACAACCCCAACAAGAAGGGGGAAGTTGAGCAGCGCTTCCTTTCACAGTACAGATAAATAGTCATGCGGTTTCCTTTTTTTTTTTTTTCCTCCCCCCTTTTCTCTCTGGAATTACAGAGAGTGACAGAGAATCTCCTCTTGCCCAGAAATGTAGCTCTGAGTACTTGGTTGTGCTTTGCTTCCTGTTGGACTTTGGTGCTCTGATGCAGATGTGCTCCCGGGACACTGCCCGTGTCTCTTTCAGAGTCCTGACTCCCCATCCCAGGGCATAGGGCACGTTGGCTTGCGGACGCACAGTCAGGAATATGGTTTCTCTTCCCAGTCTTTTCCTCTCTGACCTTTCCAAGCCAAATCCCTGCTCCTGTGTCCCTCTTTGCTCCCTACAGCACTGATGCCCTGGGGCCCAGGCTTGTTTATAGTCCTGGATTGTCCTGTGGTAGGGATTATCACTCTGCTCCATTGTAAAACATCGCATTTTAATGTGGTCCTTTTAAGTGCAGAAGGAATTGTGCCCTGAGCACAATTCCTGTGTTTGCAGCGCATGTTTCAGCAGTTCTTGCCTGTCCGTGATGCTTTGGCACTGATGGAGGTGGCTGCTGAGGGTGGTGTGGTCATCCCAGGGCTGGTGGTACTGTCACCCAGCCGAGGTGCAGTGGCAGGTCCCAGGTGACACAGCCATGCTGGGACTCCGATGGCTTAAATTTCCGCCCTGCTGTGTAAGACAGAGAGCTCTGCCCTGCAGGGACGAGCACGCTTTGCTGGCCAGCAGCATACGGAGGTCATGAATGGATGGCATTAAAACCACTCGTTCCAAGTGGAAGACTTCACACTCGTCCTGCCTCTGTGGAGGGACGTTGGATTTAAAAGCCAGATGAGGCTTTCCCAGGTCTTATTCCCCAACTTGCTCTGCCTCGTGCAAGGAGTCCCCGTGGGATAATACGCACAGTGCTCGCTGCACCTGACCCCAGATGGAGCCAGCGACTCTCCTATTCATGACAGAGCCCAGTAGATGAAGCCAAGAAGGACCTCAAGCCTTCTCCTTCACAGCTGTCCATGGTGTCCTGGGTCCCTTTCCACTCCACGTTTCATCTGTTTGTTTCACTCGTGACTTTGCTTTTGCTCAATTCTTTCTCCTTCTCTATTTATTATTAATATACACATTTACTGCCTAATTTCTTTCTCCTTTTTTATTATTTAACTATACCCAGGCTACAGGTAGGGTCCTCTGGCTCAAGAAATGCTTTTAATTTAAAGCTCAGCTGTGCATGGACCAGAAGAGATTAGACCCTCCATCACCCTCCAGGGCTCGGATCAGCCCTGGCGTGTCCTGCTTTCCAGCATCCCCAACACGGTGGGATCTGAGGGCATTCCGGCTCTGCTGTGTTTTACAGAACCATGTCCTTTGAGACTTGGCCAGTTGGTTGGTACGTGCCAAATTAAACTGTAACAATTGCAGCAGGACTGTTGCCTTCGGAAGGGTTTCATCCTGCAGCCTGCAGGGCTATTGTGCTCCTCTGAAGAGTTTGTATCCTGCACAATGCAGTGGAAAGGGGAGCACAGCAGGGGAATGTGTGGGTTGGAGGACCCCGCAGTGCTCCTGGTCCCAAAGGGACGTGCTGGGAAACGGCTCCTTCCCATGCATTTCCCAGCACCTGCGCAGCCTTCTCGCTCCCCAGTCCAGAAACAAGCAGAAGGAGCTGTTTCCTCCCAGGAGCCTAGGAAAACATGTATTATTTTACATTTCTGGAGAAAAATAAACCTAAAATTTCTTGGTGGAAGGAGGCAGGGCAGGCCCCCTGTTAACCCTTGAGCATAGTCCTCCCATTGTCCTCTCCCAGAGATGCTTCACAAGCAGAAACCCTCTTGATGCTACCTGACCTGCTCCATCACAACCTCTTCTGTGGCCTCTGCTTGTCTGCATGCTGGCCCATGGGATGCTCCTGATGGATGGGATGTGCAGGAACCTATTTTAAACCTTGGTGTCTTAAATAACGCTACGCAGCTGTGTTTGTATAGCAGAATGTAGGGTGTAAGGGGAGATGAAACACCCAATGCACGTGGAGGCATGTGGACATCTGCATTTGGAGGATTTAATGTGGAGCTGAATCGCATCCCAGCATCTGTGCAGGGGATGAGGAAAGATGCTTGTGGCTTGGAAATTGTCATGGGCTTCATCAGTCACTGGCTCGTTTCTCTGCTCTGTGCACAGCTTGCACTTTCTCCCAGCCCTGGGAAAATGGGTGTGTGACACCAGTACCCTCGGGACAGGCCCAGGGGGGGCGGGAATGGGATGGTGGAAACCACATTGGAGATCAAACATCACTAGGGGGGAAGTTACAGCTTTGCAGCTCGCTCCCTGCAGCTGATACCTTGCCTGAACTGCCACAGTCTCTCGGGTTTTTTTCAGATGTGTCTCACTCCTGCGTCCTCCGTTCCCAGAACATCTTCCACAATTGCTCCCCTGAGGTATGAGGAATCCTGCAGACTTTGCAGCCAGGATTTCGGGGAACGGCATTGGCACGCCAGGCTGTTAATCACAAGTTTTTCTCCCGTTTCCTGGAAACAGTAAAGCTGTAATTTCCTCTGGGCTTGCCTGTCATTACCACCAGGGTCCAAGAGCAACGCGTTGCCTTGTGTGCCTAAACATCTCCAGTCTGGGATGAGCCCCAGCTCAGACCTGGGACACCCAGCTGCGTCACCTCTCTGCTGGAGGGGACAGTCATGAGACCTGTGCCTCTTTCTGCTCCGGATGTAGGGGATGATAGCTGCAAGAATACCCGATGCGAGACCTTCTGGAAAGGAAGGTGATACTTGCTTTAATCCCCATGGATTTCAGCCGTTTGCTCCTAGATTTCACCCACCCACTCTCTGCTGCCCACGTGTCTGCCAGCACCAAGGCGTGCGTGCCTCAGCCTGCTCAGGATCATCTGCAATGAGGAAGATCAAGGCTCCAAAACGTCCTTCCCATCTCTCTTGGGTTCCTCTTCACTGGCAGTGGAAAACTTTTTTGGGAAAGATGTCTGCAGGGGCTAACTTTTGCCTCAAAATCTTGCTTATTTTGGCTTCTGTGAATCTTAGGCAAAGCTGCTGCGGTTCCTTGCTCTGGGGCTAAGCATGGCTCCAGTCTGTCTCCTACTGGGACAGCAGGATGAGGGTACTTCCTTGCCACCCTCTCATTGCCAGCGCTGGTCTGCAGCAACGGGTGGTTGTGCGGGGCTGTACAGGAGCGTGTCCCTCGGGCAGGGTGCGAGTAGGGTTTTCCCAGTGTCCCCAGTTTGTTCATCATCAATAGCGTCCGCATTTGTCAGCATCCCATCCCTATCCACCTGGATTTAGTGTTTCTACAGGTGCTTTCACACACAGACATTTCCTATCACCCTCCACCCAGACCAACCTCGGCTCCTCCGTCCCAGAGCCCTGGGAGGCACGGGGTGGGATGCACCCGAGGGCACAAAGCCAGCTGGTGTATCCTGTCTCCATGCTGGAAACACTTAGGGGATGAAGAGAGAAGACCATGACCTGCTTCTCTGGAGACTCTGCAGGGAACAAGACACAACAGCTTGCCTTTGGCTTTCATGATCCATTCCTCTCCATCATTCCTTCTCCATCTCTGTGGAGTCTCCACAGGCTCTTACATGCTTATCTTTCCCTCTCTGCCTCTGTCTCCTCCACCCCTGGAGGTGCAGAGGCTGTTTCTCTGCTATCAAGGTCCTTCACAGTGTGTCCTTGCCCACCATGCAAGCCTCTCAGCCCCTAGGTCATGGCTTTATCCACGTCCCTGTGTTTTCTCCAGGGTTTCCTGATGGAAAATCTACCTGCAAATATTTGCTGATATCTGTCTGCATCTCGCTTGCCTCCCTCACATCCCACCTTGAAGGTCTCCCCTGAGAGCTGCCTCCAAACAGAGCCGAGACTGAAGGAGCAGGCGATGGGCAAACCCACCATGTCTCAGCCTGGCCAGGCCCCCTCATCCTCCTGCTTGCAAAGATTTCTGAATATCTCAGTATTTCTGCCCAGGCTCTGCTCCAGAGCTCTCCTGCAGTCACAAGAAATGAGAAGCTGCGGAAAAAAAGATGAGCACAGATTCCCCAAAACTGTACGAGTGCAATTTGGATACATCCAGTCGCCAATGTGTAGTTAGGTCGTGTCACTGGGAGAAGCCAGAGATGGGGAGGGTGGAAAGGGAAACCTTTTTTAACAGCAGATATAACAGTGAGAAGGTTTCAATAGCAAGTTTAGCTGGGGAATGTTTTCCTGTCACTGAAGTTTGCTCAGAAATTTTTAACGGTGTGCACAGCTTGGAACCATCTCAGGTTCTGGTTTCTTTAGCAAATGACATTTTAAGTAGAAAAGTGAGGTGAGAGGGATTAAAATGTTATGGCAGCCTTTATCAGCACCGTCTGAAAGCACTTCTGTCCTTCAGCGCCCTGAAAGCAACAGATTAGAGTGAAGCTGGGAATATGCTCAATGACGCAGTGTCAGCTCTTATCAGATCTGGAGGATAAAGGATGTTGTTCCCTCGCCGCAATAATTTCAGAGCCTTCAACAACAAGCTCCCGCACAACTTCGTTATAAGTACATTAAGCTCCAAAGATGAATTTCATATTTCATGAGTAATCATTACTCAACCTGTCTCTAAACACAGAAGAGACTTCCTGATTTATTCTGCTCTGTTTGTCTTGGACCTTCAAGTAAGTGCAACTGGAAGAGAAGAGGAGAGGGCACTCGGAAATCATCAGGAAAATGCATTCAATTGACCAACACGGAAAGATAATTTTATGCCTCAAAGTGCAAGGGGTCATACCTTCTGCACATAGGACAGCAAGTGATTTCTGGTGATTGCCAATTTCATTTAGGGGGATGATATGAGCTTAAAATTCTTATAACGAAGGCCCAGCATCTTGGCCATAACCCCAGCAAATTCCGCCTTTGTATTTACTCTTCTGCATTCGGGCAGCTGCCATCTCCCCTGTGTCCTGCCGCGCTCTTGGCTAAGGGACAGAGAGGTCACCCCAGAGAGGTCTGCATCCCACGGGTGGGATGATCGTCCTTCAATGCACAGCTCGTTATTTCTTTTTTTTTCTGAAAGTATTTTGAGATTCAGCTGAATGAAGGAAGGTTTGTAAATGGCAGGTCCTCTGTGACCTTCTGTGTCACAGTTCTGTAAGGAAATGTTGACCCAAGTAACTAGGACTGCAATGCAAGTACCTCTGGAAAAGGACAGTCAAATGCCACGCTGCACTTCAGAGCAGGAAACAAAGAAGAGTGTCATCGGATCAACAACTAATAGGGATGATTTTCTTGGTCTTGGTCGATAGTGCAATTACTGCTTACAAGTAAAGCCCACCCAAGCAAGCAGCAGCATTTCATGGGATCTGATATTTCTCTCTTGGTTCCTGTCATCTGAAAAAGCACCATTTTGGAAAGCGTGGCTGTCTCCTACCTCTCCCTGCCATGCACCAGGCAGACCCCAAACGGTGGTGGGTCAGTGATCAAAGCCAAGCGCACAAATCCAAACCTCCCATGACAGCAGTGTTTCCTGCAGACAAAGAAAAGACAAAAGTCTTTTCTTGATGATTTTCTGCCTGAACAGTGGTGCTGCCCCTATTCTGCTCATCTTGTGGGCTTCCCCAGAGCCGAAGCATGGCTCCAGCTGTTTGTATGACTGCAGTTTGCTTGGAAAGCTGAAACTCTCTAGAGACTCTGTAGAAAGCAAAAATTTGGGGTTGATAACTGTTATGCAGCGGAGAAGCATCTGTGCCACTTCTTTAACTGGCTGCAACAAGATATGGTCATGGCACAGAGAAGCAGAGGAGCAGCACGGGTCCTTCCTGCAGCCACGAGTCCCTTGGCTCTCCTGTTCCTCCTTTCATTTGCCATGATGGCAAAGGCAGGTGATCCTTTCTTTGCCATGCTTCTGTTGGGCTGCAGCTGTGCCACTATGAGACCTCTAGAAAGCAGCATCAGATGAGGCCTCATAGGTGTGATTTGGTGATTCTCCACCTGCTAGGGCATTACAGGGTCTACAAGCCCTCATATTGCCTCGTTCATGGATAGCCTCTCTCAATCAAGACACCATAGGGTCCGTGCAGATCCCAAAATCTGCTCCCACACCTCCCCTGGTGCTGGGGTGGGAAGCCTGTCTGAAACGCTGGGGTCCGTGGGCTTGCAGAGCTGTCTTCCAACCCTCAGTCCCAGATGTGTGGTCAAAACCCACAAAGCAAGACAGCAAACCAGCTGGCGGCTGCGCCGGGGGCTGTTTTCACGCTTGCCTGCATAGCGCAGCAGTCTCAGACAAGAAGAATGAATTTGTCTTACGGATTGCCATGTCAGGGACTGCTTTCTTTCATGTCGCCAGCTGGGGAACAAGCCACAAGACGAAGACACGTGTTTTTGGACATGGGTGCTGCCAGATCAAATCACAGCAGCACTTTGCATTGCTCTACAACCTGTCTCAGATGCTGGACCACAGGAGAAACCCCAAAAGCAAGCTCTCCCGCTCTCCATCTGCTATGAAGTATGAGATTTTCTTCCCTTTTACATTTACAACCATGCTTGACGTAACTCTGGGCGTTACCAAGATCTATATGAATCTTTTTAAAGCCCAAGTAAGTCTTGGCTTTATGTCTCTCACCCACCAGTGAGATGAGCAGGTGAAAAAAAGTTACTCTTTGGGAAAATATTTCCTGTGACCATATTGAACATGTTGCCTCTCAGGTTCACTCACCATCACACAGCTGGCAGCACTGGCGCGGCGGCGATTCCAGCAGTGCTGCCAGCTCCCGAGCAGTGCCAGCTTGCACAGCATCCCCACGAGGTCCTGAGACATCCCCTCTGTTTCACTGCTCTTCAACGCTTCAGTAGAGCCTGAGAAGGGCAGGTTGGAAGGGGCTCAACAGCCTCATATGTATTTTGGTCTAAGAAAAACTTTGCCTTTATCTACAGTCACCCTGTGACGTTGGATTAGAAACATGGGTACTTGTATCTCCCATTCCTAAAACCTTCCACCGATGGACCTGGGGCTTTACAGTCTACTTGAGCACCTCATTGCATTTGAAGCTTTTTCCTGCTCCTCTACCTACATCTTTTCCTCAACTGAGGGTTTTTTCTCCTAGAATCATAGAATCATGGAATCACAGCATGGCTTAGGTTGGAAGGGACCTTCAAGATCCTCTAGTTCCAATCCCCCCTGCCCTGGGCAGGGACATCTCCCACCAGACCAGGCTGCTCCAAGCCCCATCCAACCTGGTCTTGAACTTCCAGGGACGGGGCAGCCACAGCTTCTCTGGGCAACCCCGGCCAGGGCTCCGCACCCTCACAGGCAGGAATTTCTGCCCAATATCCCATCCAAATCTCCTCTCTTCCAGTTTTAAGCCATTATCCCTTGTCCTATCACGACATGCCCTTGCAAAAATTCCCTGTCCAGCTTTCTTGTCACCCCCTTCAGATACTGGAAAGGGTTCTAAGAAACAACTGATCTTCCCTCCTCCTTACAGTTACTCTGTATGGGAGGTGGCTGCCACATCCCCTTTCTCACAGGGCAGATTCTGCACCTGCACCCTCCTCTGCCTGTTTGCTCTCAGTGTTGAATCCCAGCATTATCGATTTCAGGCCACTTCTCCAATCTGCCATGAATGATTTGAATTTAAATCCTGCCATCTGCAGCACTTGCGACTGCAGGCAGAAATTTTATTAGCTCCTCTTTCTCTCATCATCCAAGTCATTAATTAAAATATTGATTAGTGCCAGAGACAGGAGATACCCCAGTGAGATTCTGCTAGATAAATCCTTTTGGGTAGGCAGTAAACTACCCATAACCCTGAAAGTGAAGCTTTCCAATTAAGCATGCTCTTTCCCCTTCTTTTTCTCCTTGCTGCATGATAACATCGTACGGCTGATAATTAGTTTATGAGAATATGGTGGGGCAGGGTCAAAATCCTTACTTAAGTCAAGAGGTAACACAGCTCCCACAGATGGGCCAGATACCAGCCCAGAAGAGAAATTAAATGCTTGATGTGATCTGTCTGTGACAATCTGCGACATTACTATCCAAATGCTTGTACATGGATTAACGATTGCTTCGGCATCTTTCTGCTGCTCAGGGCTGAGCTGGGTCTGGATCTGCTCAATTCCCCTGTTTTCCCTTTCTAAGACCATCCACGAACCCCCAACCTCTGTGAATTGTAGGGTTAATCCATGGAAGTTCAGTCATTCCTTGGCTGGTCTTTTCAGTATCCTAGTGGGAACTTCCCAGGCCTTCCTAAAATGAGTATTTTTATCTTTCATATATACATATATGAATTATTTGCTTTCTTCTTCCCCACCCTAAGGACTAGGTTTTTCTCTCACAGATCTGTTGCAGTCCTAGGCTATAGCCAGGCATAGGGATTCTCAACATTCTTGCTCCAAACTGGGTCTCTTGGATGAGCATTTTCTGGGAACAGATTTCAGGTTGCCGGAGGCAGTTCGTGAGAATTTTAATGGAAGCATTCAGTGGGTTTTGATACACCTTTTTTGCTGGCATTCTGTGGACAGTCACCAAATCCACGTGGGACCATCCCTATCCCTCTGCTGAAAAACCTGCTCCTTTAACAGCAGCAGATGACCAGGAGAAACCCTTTGGGCTTTGATTGCAGCAGAGTGGTGGCCAGGAGCACCGCAGGGAGAGATCGAGCTGAGATAAATAGACCAGGGGGATGTTAGGTTATTTAAAAGCTTTAGCTTTGCTCTTTTCCAGAAGAATGAGCATTGTGCTTAGCTAGGATGTAGTTCTCAGCTCCGTAAATGCCTTGGATCCTTCCCCACTCAGACAGACAGTGACGATCCAGGTTTGCTGAATCTTTGGCAAACTCTGCTGATGTTTTTATTCTCCAGTCTGCAGAGATTTGAACCAACCATGAATATTCACGGGCTGAAGACTACAGCCCAGCAGACAGGCCATTTAGTGGGAAGGGGTTAAAATGCCAGGAACCGCACCAGTACAGTTGTCTACAGGGTGCAACGTGTTGAAAACCCTCATGGAGATGGAGATTTGGAATCTGGGTTCCTCTGCCCTAAGTAAGGGCTCTAGTCATGGGGCAATGGGATGAAGAAAGAGAGGTGCCATGACTTTCTGCGCAGAGATCTCCCTCACACCTCCCAGGAACCCTGCTCGGTTCAAGCAACTCCCAGTACTGCACCTTAGCTTTTGTGAACCCCTTTTTGAGGTGCTGGTCTCCACCCCTATCTTGTGTAAGAGGCTGTGGGGAGGGTTACCCCAATCATGAGTGTCCTCACCATGTCAAGTGCTGTGCCCCTTTTTGAGCTTTCCTTTACGCTTGGTGGGACAGCAAGGCACCCAGCTCCCCCTCTACTGGTGGATGGATGGAGTCCGGGTGTTGGCCAGGGACACCCGAGGAACTGCTGTGTTAAGCTGTTTCAATTTAATACAGTTGACAAGAGCAATTACTGAATTTGCTGCTCTCACCATTTGCACCACTATTTGTCACTCCTCGGTAATGAGGCAGCCATTGTCCCCGGCTGGGACGCTGGTGTCACATCTTCTGCCTGAGTAATGCCTGGCCTCTGGCAAGGGGCTGCCAGGAAGGGCTGGGTTATCTCTCCTCCGGGACGGCTGAGGTGGCCTTGGTCATGCTTTGAGGGAATCAGGCAATCCTGGAAAACTTTTCAAATTCACTCCATCCTCTTTTCTTTGAGTGTGCGTCTCCATCAGGTGTTACGCCAATCCCTACACGATCTCTCATCCTATTTCTGCCATTTCACAGAATCACAGAACCACAGAATGTTAAGGGTTGGAAGGGACGTCTGGAGATCATCCCGTCCAACCCCCTGCCGGAGCAGGTCCACCGACAGCAGGTTGCACAGGATGGCATCCCGGCGCGTTGGGAATGTCTCCAGAGTCGCAGACTCCCCCACCTCTCTGGGCAGCCTCTGCCAGGGCTCTGCCACCCTCCCAGGCAACAAGTTCCTCCTCGTGTCCAGACGGAACTTCCCAGGTTCCAGTTTGTGCCCGTCACCTCTTGTCCTGTCCCTGGGCACCGCTGGAAGAAGCCTGGCCCCCTCCTCCCGGCCCCCTCCCTTGAAGGATTTAGGAGCATTGATGAGACCCCCCTCAGCCTGCTCTTCTCCAGGCTCAAGAGCCCCAACTCCCTCAGCCTTTCCTCATGGGAAAGATGCTCCAGCCCCTGAGCATCCCCATGGCCCTTTGCTGTCCCCTCTCCAGCAGTTCCCTGTCCTTCTTAAACTGGGGGGCCCAGCACTGCACACAGGACTCAGGTTCCAGGTCCTGCAGAGCTGAGCAGTGCCTTAGGTACCCAGACCTTGTCCTGGATGTAGCCATGATCCTGTGTTGTGCACTCTCCAAGTTGATGGGGTTGGAGGGATGAAACTGCCCTCCATGGGTGTTAGTGCTGAGCATCATCGCTTCCCTGTTCTGGCCAGCCCTGAGGAAGTCCCAGCTGGGCCGAGCTGAGCGCTGCACTTTCAGAGATGTATGAAGGAACCAGAGAAAGACCAGAGGAGACCGCCATGGATTTATTAGGGGTTTAGAAAACACAAGGTAGGAGGGAGAGGTTGAGTCTGCTGGGTTTGTTTACTCCAGAAAAGGGAAGGTAAAAGGGTAATGGATAAGTAAAAAAAAAAAGGTTGCTGTCCAAAGGATAAAAAATCAGGATTTCCCCTGTGACTGTTGAGGAAAGACAAGAGGAAGAGCGTTTATTTTGCAAAAGAGAAGATTTGAGCTGGCTGCTCTGAAGGGTTTCCCAGTGCTCTGACCACAGGGTCAGGCAGCATGGGCAAAAGGGGAAGGCTGGCTCTGAGAGGACTAGGCCAGCTTTAATTTGATGTCCCATCTCCTCGTTTGAAGGTGACAGACAGTAACTTGAGGCACTTTGGGGTGGTGTCTCACCATCCTGGGTACCACTGCTCTTCCAGTGTCATGCTGTCCTGACTACTGAGGGGTGCTGGGCAGCTGCTGGTACAGAAAGCTTGTTGGGATTGGATGGAAAATACATGGGACTGTGTTAGATCTGCCAAGAAAATGGGTTCAGGGCTGGTAACAGAGGAGGAGGAACTGGATCCATCAGGGGAGGGTTCTGGGCTGGAAATCTCAGGCTCTTAGAGACCTCAGATGACTATGGCAGTAGTGCTGGTGGTTGGAGGAACTTCTGCAGGACAGAAGCACCTATGTGCTGTCCAGACCTGTCATTTAGGGAGGTTTGCTGCTTGCCTGGAGCCCAGAACCCTGATATTATGGAAAAAATTGCTGAGCTCATTCAAATTTCCAGCTTCCCTTGGCTGTTCTCCATGTGGTCCTCATTGACTCGGCCAGGGGACACCAGCAGCAGATGAAGATGAATACAGCACTCAGGGTGTGAGGGAGTGGGGACCCATGTGGTGATCTCCCTCCTTCCAGCCAAATGGAAAAACCCAAACAGGTAACAATTACCCAATGCAGATGCTACAGGGGCTGAGTAAGGTGATGCTCTGTCACAGAGAAAAAATGGCAGCAAATATGTCCACAGAAGCAGCTGGGGCTGCAGTTGTCATGAGATGGGTGAGCTCAGGATCTGGAGGAAGGCAAGGAAAGTGAACAGCAGTTATGTCTCAGGGCTTCAGGAAAGCAGATTTTTGTTTGTTTGGAGACTTGCTAGGCAGAATCCTCCAGGAGCAGCCATGGAGGGCTGAGGTTCCCAGGAGAGTGAGGTAGTTTGAAAAGAAAACTTTAAAAAACCCTTTAAAAAGTTTTCTATTTTAAAGAAAATTGTTCTTTAAAAAAAGAACAATAATTTCAGGGGAAAGCCATTGATAAGGAGCTTATCAATGAACTCAAACACAAGAAGAGAACACACCACAGGAGTGAGTACAGGCGACAGAAGAGTGCAAATGCCTTGCTTGGGCTCTCGGGGACACAATCCAGGGCACCAAAGCCCAGCTGGAGATAAGGCCAATGAGGGACAATGTGGTAACAAGAAGGGATCCTACGGGTATTCTACTTGTCAAAAAAAGACCAGTGAAAATGTGACTTCATTGTCGGGTGGGGAAACCAGCTGATACCACATGCTATGGAAAAGACTGAAGTTCTCAACACACCCTTTTAAGCCTCTGTCTTTACAGGCAAAGCCATCTCCTAGACCTTTGTGTGCCCCAGCATGGTTGGAGAAGTAAATGGAGAACCCAGGGGAGCAGCAGGACTGCTCAGAGAAGCTGGAACATTTACACGCATGGTGTCAGATGGGTTTCACCGCAGGGTGATGAAGGAGCTGACTGACATCTTTGCAATATCACTCTCTATCATCTCTGAAAAACTGTGATGATCTGAGTCCAAGACAACCAGAAAAGGCTGAGAAGTTGTGGGCTTGTAGGCAAAGGGATGTTAGATAGGCCGAAAACCGGTGGGACTGCCGGGCTAAGAAGGTACCTATCGATGGCTTGACATGCAGTGGATGGCTGGATGGGGAATTTACCTTCAGGGATCAATACTGGGGCTGATATTGTCCAATATCTTCATCCATTACCTGTACGATGAGGCAGAATGCATCTCAGCAAGCCTGAAGGAGTTACCAAATTAGAAGAGGTAACATGATGAATGGGATAGCTTCAACGAAAGGGACCTTCAGAAATGTGATGGTTAGGTCGACAGAAACCTCTGGGAAGTTCATCAAGAAGTGTGAGGTACTCAAAATAAACCCACTTGCCAGTACAGGCTGGGAAGTGCCTGGGTGAGTAGGAACCCACTGAAAAGGATTACAGTGCTCGTCAAGTTGAATGTAGGCCAACATATTGCTCTCATCATGAGAAAGGCAAACCACACGCTGACCAGCATCAGAAAGATCTTGAGGGACGCTTTTATCCCCTATACTCAGTCCTGGTGAGCCCACATCTGGGACATTGTGTGAAGTTTTGGGCTTCCCATTTCAAGAGGGATTGGGAAGAACTGGAGAGGGCCTGGGGAGGACCCGGGGCACGTGGTCAATGGGAAGAGGTTGAGGGAGCTGGGTTTGTTTAGCCTAGCCAAAAGGATGCTAAGGGCAATCTAACAGCATCCTACAGCTACCTGAAGGGCAGAGAGAACGGAGCTAAACTCTTCTCAGCCACAGCAGCCAGCGTGACAAGGGGCAACAGCCACAAGATGTGGTCTAGGAGCTTCAGGCTGGACACCAGGAAAAGCATTTTTCACCGGAAAGGTGGTGCAGCCCTGGAACAGGTCACCAGGGAGGCTATGGCATCTCTGTCCTTGGGGGATTTTCTAGGTCAGGTCAAAGTTGTGGCTGCCTTCATAGAAACATAGAATGGTTTGGGTTGGACCTTTAAAGGCCATCTAGTCCAACCCCCTGCCGTGGGCAGGGACGTCTTCAACTAGATCAGGTTGCTCAGAGCCCCATCCAAGCTGGCCTTGAATATTTACAGGGATGGGGCATCTCCCACCTCTCTGAGCAACCTGAGAGTGTTGGTGGTGGTCTTGCTGACTGGATGATCTCCAGAGGTATCTTAAAATATTTTTGTGATTCCTGGATTCTCAAGGCAGGACAGTCAGGCTCTTGAGGGGCTCCTACAATGTTATATATAGTGACTGCTTAAACTAGAGCCTGCATTGTACTGCAGACCAGCCACCACGACCACATTAGAAACATACGTATGAAGAGTGTCAGCATGTCACGAAAAGATGCTGCAGACTATGAATGAATTTGCAAGGGATTGGCATGAACAGGGTGATTCAAATGTGGTAACTCTGCACAAAAGCAACTCCCAGCCTTGGAGATACTATCCTGCAGAGCTATCTGTCTCTGCTAACCAGCTTGCTGCCTTTACTGGAACTAGAGCCACCCACCCAACCTCCTTGCACCCTGCAAAGCCTTCTTGCAGTTGGGGAAATAACCTCCTGTTTTAATTCATCTTCTTGACCTTGTGCACTTCTCACCAGCCCTAAAGGCACTGTCTTATCTCCAGGTCTGTGACGCTTACTACTAATAAGTGCTGCAAAAAACCATCCAGGGCATTCAGCTCCTGGTCTGGATGTCTTTGCTCTACCTGCCTTGCTGTAGGTTATCTCCTTTAGCCTTCCTGGAGCACAAAGGAGCAAGACTGAAGAAAGTCAACGGACTTATGGCACAGCTGGATTGACTCATGTTAACCTCCCCTACGCAATTTATGGCTGTTGCCTAAGGTACATCCTTAAGTGCTTTGTAAAATCTATTTTAAGCTATCTCCAGGGAAATGTCTCCTCTGGGGAAAACCTGGCAAAGCATAACAGCATAGGGTGGATTTTGCTGATGCTACACCTTCCTTCGCTTCTGGGGTTGTTTTTTTGCAATCCTCCTACCTTCCTGCCCCTTGGTCTCCATCAAACACGCCTCCTCCCACCTTGGTGCTGCCAGCCTTTTCATATTTCCTGGGTTTTAGCTCCCTCCCTGCTGACAGCGGGAGCTAGCCTTTCCAAACTGCCTCTTTTTAATCTTCTCTTACAAGTCAGTCCCTTTTAGCAGTTTTCTTAAAGAGCGCAGAAGACGGGAAGGGGGAAAAGTGGTTTTATTTCTCTTTATAGAAACTCCGATCTAAATTAATGGAAACTACCACAGCAAAAGCATAACAACGGGCTTATAGCTGACCACAGAGCCAAGACACACTGTTCGCAATTGCCTTGGCTTCTTACCTACAGGGAACTCTCCTCTGCTGACATGGCAATGAGGAAAGGAAGAATTCAGGCTGTACCAGCTTGTGCGTTGCCTGGGAAAAATCTCTATATGATATGATAGGAGTTTTCTAAGTGGAAAACGGATACAGAGTCCTGAGGCCAGCAGTGAGGACTGGCCATGGTGGCGTTGAGCTGGCCAGGCCATCCTGTGGGTTGCTTCTGTGCCCATCACAAGCCCAGCAGACCCAGCCATCACTCCAACTGGATGGCGAAGGGACGGGGCAGCCTGCCTGTTGCCTGAAATAACACCACGAATCCAAGGGAGGTAATTGAACTCACTGTTTATTTTTGCATGATGCTGTTTGGGAACAAACTTACAAGACAAATTGCTGTGTAAGGGTTTTTCTCCCCTGCCTTTTTCTCCTTCTTATAAGCAACACCGCTGCTTATAAACCAACCTTTGATACTCATGAAGATTAAGGAAAAGTTGCTGGGGGGGCTTTCAGAAAGGCTGCAGTCATCCCTCTGAGGGTCTCCCTCTGATTTATAAGAGAAGAAATCTGGTGTTTGCTTTGCAAGAGCACAGCTACCCCCCGTGCTCATCCCCACTGCTGCCCAACAGCCCAGTGTGGGAGATCCATGCAGCACAGGACAAGCAAAAGCTCCGCAGCAATTTTGCAAAAGGATTGCTCTGCTGGCCTGAAAATGCAGAGGCCAGGAGGACTCCCTGGACTTGTGCGTTGCCCACTGGCCAGGCTGTGCTGGTGTGGTGCTCGAGCATGGTCTGGCCCCCACCCGAAGTCATCTGTCCTAATGGTAGGGAGGTGCAGCCTTTCTGACTTCGTGAAGTCACCCTGCAACCCCATCCAGGGGTATTCCCGGCAAAGCACATTGCAGCTCTTGACTTGCCACACCACACAAAATGAATTGTACGAGTTTGTTGTGGTTTGGAAAGTACCCTGGAGTGACTTGAGGTCGTGCTGCACAATGCAGGAAACAGTCTGCGAGCTGAGGACTTGCGCTTAGCCAGGAAAGAACCTTGTTCTCCTCCGGATGCAGCGAGGATGCTACAAATTCATGGGCTGCCAAGAGCTGGAGGGACCACTGCGAACATCATGGCCCATCTCTTCCCTGCTCCTGTCCAAAGAACCTTGTTCCTATTCCTAGCCTGTTTTAGAAATAGATGCTACCTAGTCAGGGCTTGAAAACCGAGAATAGTGCAAAACTTCCCCAGATTTGGCTTTCCAATGCTCACGATGAGCATATGCTACTCATCCTTCCTTGAATGGGTCCACCTACCTCTCTTCATCCACTCTCATGCCTGTCTTCTAACACCTTCTTTTAAACCAGAAGTCACTTCTGTGTGTAGACACCTGTGAACAGGGCTGTAACCATCTCTTAACCATCTCCTCAATGGACAAAAGGCACTGCACAAAAATTTGCAAAAAAAAAACCCCACTAAAAAAAATAAAATAAAATTAGTCTCTCACTCTGAAGTATGTTAACTGGGTCTCCCAAATTGGCTGGGCAAACAGTCTGGTGAAGTATCTAAACCAGCCACTTAACCACTGGCTTTTCCACGCTCCACCACAATATTTCCCTGCACACCCCAGGCCTTACCATGGGACTATTTGCCAGGGTGTGAGGAGTTAATGAATGTCCTCCACTGTGTATTTCTTTCCTCTTCTGCATATTTGGGCTGAGCCTTGAAGTTTTGGTTTCTCTAATGAATTTCATTCTGGAGCCAAAAATGACAAGTTACCCAATGGTCTGTTGCTGCACACTGATGGTGTGAGACCAGCAACACAATTAGTGTTGGGTGGAGAGGAGCCCCGAGATGGGAAGAATGCAGAAAATAGAGGCAGCTGCACCAAAATAACACCAAACTTGACTTTTACCCCATAATTACAGCTGCATCTGACAGTAAGTCCTTCAAGGAGCGCAGTGAGGCTGTCTGGCTCTGTGGTCAAACAGCTTTGCCACAAGCTCTGCCCTGTCTGCAAGAGGGCTGGATTCAACCTCGCTTTCTGGTTCTGCACCTCTGGGAAAAGTTCTGCCTTTCTCAATCTGGAAAACAGGAAGGAGCCTTAACACTCGCATGCTTCAGTAAGCTCCTGTGACAAGCACTGAAAAAGCAAAAATTAGAACTATTCTTATTGCCGCAAAATGTGGCCGTGCTGCCAAAGCTGTACAAGTCTGTGGGTATCGATGTTTCTCTGCTGGGCTGGACCCAAGGTTCCTTTTGATGTTCTCCCCTCCTCAGAATCCTCATCCCTGCCCCTCACCGCCAAAACAGCGTCTACACAGCAGCCGGGTGAAGCATGTGAGTTGGTCCTTGCGATGGTCCAGAGCCTGGGACAAAACTCCCATCAATGTCAGCTGGAGCTGGATGAAGCCTTCAAGGAAGAGAAACCATCTAACACCAGGACAGCAAAAGGAACAAGCACAACCGACGTTTTGGGGGCAAGGACAGACCATTACTCATGGAGATTTATGGTTTCAGTACAAAACCATTCCTCAAAAATGATTTATTAAAAAAAAACCACACAAAACTCTTCAGCTATATGGTTAACGCTTAGTGCTGGCGTCACCAGCACTGTCAGCAGGAACAAATGCTTTGGAGGACATAAATCCAGAAAACTGAAGTGTCCAAAGGTTAACGTGTGAGGACTAATCCATGTGAAGGAGCAAGCTGCACCACTGAGGTGGAGGCGGCACGTGTAGAACAGCGTATGGACAGACTCCCATGGCAGTACAGAAGTAGTACATCCCACCCAGAAGATCAGGAAGCAGCCCCATTGTCTAGCTTGCCAAGGATCCATCCTTCACAGTTCAAGTGTGGGGTGATTCATATGGCTTCACCTCCCAGAACACAGATCGCAATTCACATTTTTGGCATCACACTTTGGATTCTGGGCTCTTTATGGATTTTCCTGCCAGTTTCTCCTTCTCTGGGTCCACCTTTGTCTCTGCTGCACTGCTGGCTTCCCTCTCCTGCCGTCTGAGAATCACATAGACAGTCACGAAGCACAGGAAAGCGCCCACCTCAAAGAAAAACTGGAGACCAAGATACCTGTGGTGTGGAAACACAAGAAATCAGGGCACCAAGAACCAACATCCAATGTCCCCAGGCACCCAGCAGATACTGAACGTGGGGATGGGCTCCTTGGGCACATTCAGCAGTGGGCAAGCAACAGATGCGAGCCTGGCTCCCAGAAGAAGAGGAATAGCTGGGAAGAGCTAGGAAGAGCTACTTCTCTTTGGTGTCACATTAACAGATCGCATCTCCTGGTAAAAAGGAGGCATATAAAACCACATCTTGGGGCTGAGGGTGAATAGGACTTGCTGCAGCTACTGGGCAGGGAGCAACTTAACAACAAATTTGCAACAGGGATGGAAGACCACCGACAGCTCCCTTCCAGTCTCCCCACTGTGCTCAGTCTGGATTTTGGTGTCGAGCTGGGCTGTTCTGTTGGAAGATGCCAACCAGGGTGTAAGGCACCCTGCATGGACCCTGCACCACCTCACAGGCAGCTTTGAGGCTGGAGTCACCCCTGCTGCCACATTACCTTCATGGAGAAGATGTCAGGACAGGCTGCTTATGTGTGTGCTCATGAAATAAGTAATCATAGCATCACAGAACAGCCCAGTTCGGAAGGGATCTCAGAAGATCATCTCATCCAGCCTTTCATGGGAAAGGGAACCTAGATGAGATTATCCGGCACCTTGTCTCCTTGCATCTTGAAAACCTCCAGCAATGGGGACTCCACCATGTCCCCGTGGAGGTTGTTTCAGTGAAGGGTTGTTCTCACTATAATGCAGGGGGTGCTTCAGGACATGGACCTCTGTAGCATCAAGTTAGCATGGTCCTTGGCATGGTTTTGGCTTGTGCCAGTGATTTCCCTCCACATCACTCCTGGGCACTGCTAGGAGTTAGGACTGGCCAGGGGGGTGCCAGTGTCCCTCTTTTTGCTTACGGTGGCATATACAATAACTTATCCCACGTCAGAGGTGGCCTGATGCCACGTTCGCCCTGGGTTTCCCTCTCCACCCCCAGCCCTTACACTGACTGCCCATCCCTACCTTTGCCTGAAGAGGTTGTTGTCGTAGTATCTGCAGGCTGCCTTCCTGTCGCACTTCTTCTCCCAGAGGATGCAGGTCGTGTCGATGGCGCTGCCGTAGAGAACAGGTCCCGGCATCCACGCTGGAAGCAGAAGGTCAGGAGGGGGCTTTGTTAGAGGAGCACCTCTGCCGGGACAGACCCAACCCTGGTTACTTTCCCATGTCTTTATGGTGGAAAGTGGCTGGGGATGGTTTTCTTTGCCTGTGAAGCCACTGGTCCTGCACAGTACATCAAGGGCTGGTTGCGTGTTTGCACCCCACCAAGATGCAAGAAGGTCTTTCTTTCTCATTGCCCTTTGATAAGGGGCCATCGCTCATCCCAGGGATGCTGCTCACCTCCTTCGTGCACTGCGCATGTACCCTCCTTCCCACGGCTGCAGTGGCACGTTCTGAGGGCCTCCAGGTGAACATGAATCTTCACCACAGGAAAAATAACGAGTGGGATCACAGGACGTGGTTTTCAGCCACCCTGATACACTGGAGGCAAACATGGGAGTATCTGCCCACAGCCTAGGGCTGCCCTCCTGGACCTAAACTTGTTCCCTGTCCTCTTTATTTAACCCTGTAGATGTACCCCCACGGAGATGCCTTGTCCCCTCCCCACCATGTGCAGCCTCCTCAAGACCCTGCAAGGCAGCACCTTTCCCTGGCTCAGGACAGGCTTTCACCAGTCTGAAACTCTGAATGAACAGCAATTCTGCAGCCCTGGGGCTGCTCAGGGCTGAAATCCCCACAGATCCCCAAGAGCTGCCATGATTTTCCAGGATGGCATTTCAACATGTTTTAATTTACCTAAAACTCTCAGCAGCATGAACTGTATCCCCACTGCAAACGATTTGTCTTCAGGCTGGATGCTCCTGAAAAAAACCACAAAATAGAAAGTTTGCCCTCTGGCATTTCCGCAGACAGATGCTTCCCTCCTTGGCATTGCATGAAGCCTTACGGAACCTCACCCAAAAACCCATCCTTCAACCCAAGCACCAAGGACCCCAGGCAGTTCCCGTTTACATCAGCAACAATGATGAAGTTTCATTCATTAGGGCTACAAGCACACCACAGCCTGTTCTTGGCCTGAAAAACCTACCCAACTCCGTAAGAGACGGGGAGGAGCTCAGCGAAGTATTTTTGCTTTTAATTTAAGGACTCCGTATGAGTAAAACACAAACAGAAGCCAATACAGCTGCTGGCTCTGCCAAACACGAGCAATACAAGAGACACTTTGTGTAAGTGAAAGAGAAAAATTATGTACCCATTGAGGAAGTGGCTTTCTTTGAGGTGGGATGCCCCAGTGTATATTTTGGGGGTGCCCCAGTGTATATTTTGGGGGTACCCCAGTTTTCTGAAACAAGTACTTTGGGCTGTGGTTCTTGCTGGGGTCACACATGGGAGAGGACCTCCAGGTCAGAACACCTCAGGGGACTCAGCTTCCCTTTCTTCTCTGCCTACCTGGTGAATGCAAAGCTCACTCCTGGCATAAAAGATGATTTAATAATGCTTGGAAGTCAAGATAAAAACAGGTTTTAACCCCCCGCCCCCTGGGCTGCATCCCCACAGCGGGGGCAGCAGGGCTGGGGGGGGGATTCTGCCCCTCTGCTCCGCTCGGGGGAGACCCCCCCTGCAATCCCGGGTCCAGCTCCGGGGGTCCCAACAGCAGAAGGACACGGAGCTGTTGGAGCGGGGCCGGAGGAGGCCCCGGAGATGCCGGGAGGGCTGGAGCCCCTCTGCTGGGAGGACAGGCTGGGAGAGCTGGGGGGGTTCAGGCGGGAGAAGAGAAGGCTCCGGGGAGACCTTCCAGCCCCTGCCAGTGTCGGAAAGGGGCTCCAGGAAAGCTGGGCAGGGACTCGGCATCAGGGAGTGGAGCCACGGGACGAGGGGCAACGGTTTTCCCCGGGCAGAGGGGAGATTTGGGTGGGATGTTGGGCAGAAATTGCTGGCTGTGAGGGTGGGGAGCCCCTGGCCGGGGTTGGCCAGAGCAGCTGTGGCTGCCCCATCCCTGGAGGTTCAAGGTCAGGTTGGCCGGGGCTGGGAGCAGCCTGGTGTGGTGGGAGGTGTCCCTGCCCAGGGCAGGGGGGGGCACTGGATGGTTTTTAAGGTCCCTTCCAACATAAACCTTTCTGTGATTCTATGACTATATGACTTTTCCCTCTCCGCCAGCCCAGCCCCAGGCTCAGCCTCCTTTCCCCATCCGAGGCTCCAGCCCCACCAGGCTGGGGCTCGTGTTGATGCTGGCTCCAACCTGCCACTGCCTGCCCCGTAGGCACTTTTCCAAGGGCGTGGGAAATTGGAGTCCAAATTTCTTCTCTGCACTGTGAATGGAGGTTGTATTCAAGTGAGATCCCTCAGAAGGAAGGTAATTAAACTTCTTAACATGGAGATACATTAAAAAGTGCCAAAGTGTTGCTGTGCTAAATTAATACAGAGTCAATGGTGCATCTCATTACTGAGGTATCAGCCGTGGGTGGGGAGAGGGAACAGGTTGGATGCTGGACCTGAAGGTTGTGCTGAGACCAGGAATAGTGGGGGTGCTGAGGGCAATGTGGGGTTCCTGCAAGCCCCATGGCCCTGTGGGTGGATAGAGGTGCCGTGGGGGCCTGGCATGGTGTGACACCCACCGGCAGCTCCTTGCCTGAGCCTGTTGGTGAATACCACATTGCCTGCAAAAGCAATTTGCCATGCAGCACTGGTGGCTCCGTGATGGGCTCCAGCAGCCTGAAATCTCCACTTGCTGCTTAATTCTGCAGGGATCGGCAGCAGCAGCAGCAAAAGAGACTTTGGAAGAATCTTTGTAGTTTCAGGGCAGCAGGAGCTTTGCTAGTGGCAGGGTCTTCAACAGCAAGTCCTGCTTCAACATTTCAGACTGGAAATGCTGGACGTTCCTGTCCTGCCTAAACACGCCAGGTCTTTGCTAGCAAAGCGCAGCCTGATCCCGAGCCAGACATAGCCTAGAAGATGGACAACCACATGCACTGCCAGGTGGTGGGAGCAGGGAAGCCCCGTTCTCCATTCTCTGCACCAACCAACACGTGCAAAAAACATCTAAAAGGAACCGGAACAAACAAAAGAAACTGGGCACAAGGTGCAATATAGGGGTGATTTAACCCTCGAGTCCCTCAGCTGGAGAAAAACTTCCTCCCCAATTCAAGGACCCCTTGGATTCCCAAATCCAAACCCTGGATGCCTTTTCTGCCATGCTTAAAGGAGTGGCTACACCCAGACCACGGCCAACCCAGTCTGCTCACCTGAGGATGAGCATGAAGGACGGCGTGTGGGACGTGCTGGCGAGGATCCCCGCCAGGCAGGACAGGACCACAAAAGGCAGGAAGAGGTGGGAGCAGCCGGTGCCGCAGGTCCCGGGCTTGGCAAACCCCACGAGCCCATTTTCGGAGATGCAGCTGCAGTCGGTGTAGTTCTGCAACGAGGAGAGAAAACCCAAGGGCTGCTCATCTGCTCAAAGCCGTGGAGATACCAGGGATAGCTGCCAGCTGTCACAGGGAGGGAGGGTATTTAAGTTTTGTCTGTAAATAATTAGCCGTTATTAGCACTCAACACTTCAGGGAGCGGGGGGGGAGGAAAGAAGCGCATAGAATGAAAAGACTGAGTGGATGAGGAAACACATTTTCCCATCCCTACTTCCAGCCTCCAACATGCTACAGTCTCTGAAAAGAGGTCCCAGTCCCACCAGGTCCCACGGGCATCACTAGGATGTCACACGGGTGAGCATCCACAGCTGATGGAGATGCTGGGACCACTGCGGTACCTTGGTTCATCTACAGTGGAACCTTGGTTCATCTCTCTGTGCTTCCAGAGGCCCCTGCAGGTGCTCCCAACCCAGAAACATCCATGTTTTGCTGCTGCGAGCCCCAGCAATGCCCCCCGCAATCCTTCCAGTCCTTTGTTTCATGCCTGTTGTGTGTTGAAGATACTTAGGCACAGGTTTATTTCAATGTCATCATTTTCCAGCTGAATGCTTTGGCATCCTGCATAAATCTGAACTCTTGGCATGGAAGAACCCCACCCGCAGCTGATTCAAGCCTGATGTGAGCTTGCTGGTCGGCGTTATAACTTTTGGAGGAAATCTCCAGGGAAGCAGCCTGAGCTCCATTGCCTGTACCCAGCTCGTCTCCTGCTGTGAGACCCTTCATCCAGGGGCTACGTGTTGAGCAGAGCTGGCAATCAAAGCCAGAGCCCAAGCTCAGGGGAGTGTTAAATCAGAAAACACTTGCTAAGGGAAAATGCGAAACTTCACCTTTGAGGGAGGGTCATAAATAACCAGCTCAGCATCAGCAAAGGAAGGGTGCCCTGGGGCGAGGGGTATGGATTTTTTACTTTTCTCCAAATGTTAGTCACAACTCTCTTTTTTTTCTTTTTTTTTTTTTTAAAGAAACCTCTTTTGTGTTTGGTTGTTTTTTTTTTTTTGAAGAGACATTTAAATAAAATGAGCATGATCTTATTGTTGCTGGAGGGGACAGAATCACAGCGGGAAGGCAGTTTGCAGAAGGGTGATCCAGAGGCAGGGGCACCCCAGGGTCTCCCAAATCCCCATTCCAACCTCACTGCCTGGGGAAGTGGCATAGCCAGTGCTCATAAGAGAGACCCACAAGGAACGGCTCCCGGCTGAGCTCACAGGGCAAGATTTGGGAAGAAAGGGGACAAAATCCCTCCTCCTACCTCCAGGAAAGAGGATTTAATATTTTAAATTAAGACTGGCATTTATCTTCTCCAGCCATCTGAAACAAACTAAACCAAACTCATCATCTGGGCTCCTTCTGGAGACATGGAGGGAGAGGTGGGTCTCCAGAGGATGATCCGTCCCCTCTACAGATAAGTGCCTACGATAGCTGAGATGAATTTGGGCCAAAGCAGTTAACAAAAATGCAATTAGATAAATTAAAACTTGTTTTGATCCACCTATTAGAGAGAATTGGAGTCATGATATTTAGGGGAATCACACAAAGCCAGATGGAGATGAAGAGCTGGAGATGCTCACGATGGAGGCACAGGACTACGCTCTGCCCCTTTCATTTGGAACCTCAGAGCATTTTAGAGCAGGGAGCACGACAGCGGCTGCAAAAACCTCCAGGCAGTGGGGACAAGCCACAAAGCCACCGGTGGCCCGTCTCTGTGAGATGCATCATCTGGGCAGCAGTGCCACGAGGCTGACGCAGAGCAACCAGGGCTGGGAAAAACCAGCCAGCGCAGCGGGGAGAGGAGGATGATCCAGAGCAGCCCTGAGACCGGGGCTGTGGTTTGCGGGCAGGGACGGGCAGATGGAGGGCACGTGGCCAACCCCGGGTTTCTCAGGGCTGCGCATCAGACATCCCCGACAGTACCTTTTAGCAACTGTTGTCTTAAGAGAGGCAGCTGCTCACATCAAACGCTGCCTGATGGACTTGTTTCTATTTTTTTTCTATTCTACCCCTCTGCTCTGCTCGGGGGAGACCCCGCCTGCAATCCCGGGTCCAGCTCTGGAGCCTTGGCACTGCAGAGACATGGACCTGCTGGAGCGGGGCCAGAGGAGGCCCCGGAAATGCCGGGAGGGCTGGAGCCCCTCTGCTGGGAGGACAGGCTGGGAGAGCTGGGGGGGTTCAGGCGGGAGAAGAGAAGGCTCCGGGGAGACCTTCCAGCCCCTGCCAGTGTCTGAAAGGGGCTCCAGGAAAGCTGGGCAGGGACTCGGCATCAGGGAGTGGAGCCACGGGACGAGGGGCAACGGTTTTCCCCGGGCAGAGGGGAGATTTGGGTGGGATGTTGGGCAGAAATTGCTGGCTGTGAGGGTGGGGAGCCCCTGGCCGGGGTTGGCCAGAGCAGCTGTGGCTGCCCCATCCCTGGAGGTTCAAGGCCAGGTTGGCCGGGGCTGGGAGCAGCCTGGTGTGGTGGGAGGTGTCCCCGCCCAGGGCAGGGGGTGGCACTGGGGGAGCTTTAAGGTTCCTTCCAACTCTAACTATTCTATGATTTTCCCCAGTTGGGATTTCCTGGCACCCCACATTTTGGGCTGTGTTCTGACCAGCTCAGATCCCACCCAGCTGGCAGCAGAGGGATGTTGTTCCCGCTCACACCCGTGGCCATGCACGATGAGAGCAAAGCAGGGCTCAGAAACCCAGGAGCACCATGGCACGGAGATTCCTGCCAGCCCAGGGAAGCCCCTGCGGCCACCTCACTTCAACAGGTCACGCTGCACCCAAGCAAATAGCAAAGCACTAAAATGTTGTCACTGCAAGCTCTTGCTCTTGGGCAAAGTTTGCAGGCTTCTGCTGTTGGCCATGAAAGTTGGGGACACTGGGCGATGTGAAAAGCTTTCAGTGTACAAGAGGTTTCAGATGAAAAAAGCTGAACTTGCGCTGTGCAAGCCTCCTCTGTAAGGGCGGCAGCAAAGCTGAGCAAAAAATGGTAGGTTTTTCTGCTTTTTTTGGTTTTTCTAACAAAAAATGATAGGTTTGCTAGAAACCCAGCTGTTTGGGATGTGGAGAGCAGTTGGCAAGGATTGCCACAGGTCCCTGCACTCGCAAAGAGATGCTGAAAGTGGTAAGAAAAGTGTAATACAGCAGAGGAAGCAGGAGCTGGAGGAATGCCATAAAATGCAATACTTCCTTTTTTTCCTTTCCTGCAACAGTTAATACCTAAAACCGGAGAGGGACTGAGGTTCCTCATGTGTCCCACATGATCATAGAATCATAGAATCATAGAATCAATCACTTGGGTTGGAAGAGACCTTCAAGATCATCGAGTCCAACCATAAACCTGTGCCAAACCTATGATAAAGGAGCAGAGCTCAGCGTCCGTCCCCACATCACTGTATGCCATGAGCTCCCCCATCCCAGGCAGATGCAACGTTCTCCGGCTACTACATGCTGGCACGTGGCTTGGCATTTATAACCACAGGCTGAGACACCATCCCTGTGCGGGAGAAGGTCTCGCACAACTTAAATTGGGTCAAGATGCATCAACAGGTCGAAAGAAGGGCCAGCAAATTATCTCGGTGCTAATGGAAGAGCGAATGCTGGCTGTACCGTGTAGCGTTTGCACGGCACCATCAAGGGAGCCCTGATCCTGTTGCAGTGTGTGGCTACACACAATAATACGTATAATGAACGCAGGAGTGGGTCGTGTTCAGGACCCCGGGATGTCAAAGGGCTGGAGGCATCTTTGAGGAGGAAGAAGCAGTTGGAAAGGATCTGCTGTACAAAAGGCAGGCGCAGGGATGCAGAACAGCGCATTTGGGAGAAAGCTCTGGCAGAAAGCATAATTGTTATTAAAATGAAGTGTTGTTAATTAACAAAATGCTGCTAAAAAGTGCCCAGAAGTCCCATGCTGCCATTATATCCTGTGCCAAGAACACAAGGGAAAACTACTCACCCTATATGGATTGCTAACATTTTTCAGATACGTATTTGAATTGGCAAAGATTTCCTTACTATTTATTTGTTGAACTGCATTGCCTGGAGACCCAACAGACGGTTGGCACTGTGAAAACACAACCCTATTGGGGTTTTGGTGACAGGCAGGGAGCGCAGGAGCACAAGGCAGCAAAATAACCCTGCCAGCTCTGCAAAGATTGAGATCCTGGAGTGTGTCCAGAGAAGGGTCCCGGAGCTGGGGAGGGGTCTGGAGCACAAGTCTCCTGAGGAGCGGCTGAGGGACCTGGAGTTGTTCAGCCTGGAGAAGAGGAGGCTGAGGGGAGACCTTCTCGCTCTCTGCAACTGTCTGAGAGGAGGCTGTAGCCAGGGGAGGTCGGTCTCTTGCTTGGGGGTCGGTTCCTTGCTCCCAGGGAACAAGTGATGGAACAAGTGATAGAACAAGAGGAAACGGCCTCAAGCTGCACCAGGGGAGGTTTAGATTGGATATTAGGAAAAATGTCTTCATAGAAAGGGTTGTGAAGCGCTGGCAGAGGCTGCCCAGGGCAGTGGTGGAGTCGCCATCCCTGGAGGTGTTTCCCAGCCAGGCAGACGTGGTGCTGAGGGACATGGGTTTGGGGTGGGTTGGGCAGTGTTGGGTTGATGGCTGGACTGGATGATCTTAAAGGTCTCCTCCAACCTGTGCGATTCTGTGATTCTATGACTCTGTAAATCAAGGGAAAGCCAAGAGCAAAACCCATTTCTGTAGCCCCCACATTGGGACTCTCCCACTAAATTATCCTCTCATGTAAGCACTTGGCTTGACAACGGGTACTTGGAGAGAGGATGCACACTGCAACTGGATCATGGCTTTTTAACCTGGAAACCTGCAGGCTGAAGGGTGGAATAACACTGCTCCAACGAGGCCCTCCCAGAGCGTGCAGCGAAGGTTTGCTAAACGTCAGTGCTATGTGCACTGGGGCAATGGTCCCTCCAGGACTGACTTGCCCAGAGGGTACTGAGCGGTTGTCTGAGTACCCGAAAGCAGGATTTACCTTCCCTCTCTTCATCCCTATACATGATCTATAGATGCAGCATAACTAGAGCAAGTTATAGGATGAAAACACCCAGGCTGTTTCTTCTGCAGCTGTAGGTACCATTTGAGTGTTTTCAGCTGGTATTTCCCCCCAACTCTGCAGGAGGGCAGGCTGGACCAAGTGCAGTTTTGCATTTTGCTTCAGCAAAAAAATAATGATAATAATAATGAAAAAATATTATTCTAAGCTTTGAGCAGTATTTTAGGTCAAGGCCAAGCAGATAGTTTTTGGTGAGCAGTCTGGGCGATATCTTCTGCAAGACCTGGAGGTATGTGAACGTGTGTACCACCTGCATTGCTATTTTGCCTTCACAACCCTGCAAAAATGGAAACACTTGGACTCCATACAGTTTCAGAGAGCTCCAGGCATACGATGCCTAAATTGGGATGCTTGGTTTCTGTAGGCCCCTATGGAAGGAACACAGACGGGGCAATTCACAGCAGAAGCCTGGAAGTGGGCTGACTCACCCCGTGGAGAAATCATCCCTTGAGTACAAGAGGCATCTGTAGACTTGGGGTCATGCTATAGCTGCCATGATTAGCCCTTCCCACACTGCACATCCTCTTGTCCCACCACAAGAAACAGCTAAGAAAGGTGACCTTGTTGGTCATCGTTTAGGTGGGAAGGAAAAACAGAAGGTCCTTCCATTATCCACGCAAGAAGTCCACTCAAGCTGCTGGGTAGCACGGGAGATTTTGAAGCTACAGTTTGCGGAGCAACATCTGACCTGGGGTGGAGCAGTGGATGAGGGAGGACACCTTGACATCCTAAAAGGCTGGATACTTAAAAGGTTTCTGCTTGCTGCCTTGGCCAAGGACCTGCACTGGCAAAGGCTGTGTTATAGTGGAGAGGCCCGAGAGACACCATCTACAAGGGGGTTTCCTGGGACTTTCTCAGCCTTCCCCTGCTCATCCCACAAGGTCATGCAGAGCTTGTCCAACGCTAACGAACAGAAAACCTAATTGCCAGACTTGAGAGCTGCATTGGTCGTCCCTCATGAGCTCTCCCAAGCCAGGACACTAGCGCAGTGGGAATGACTCACCAGGACTGAGTTGTTTTCTGCGTGGATATTTACGACTCTGCAGCCGGCGGAACAGGGCGAGATGTACTCGATAGCGTTAGAGCCGCAGATGGGGTTATAGGCTTTCTCGGGGCAGTTACACTGGAGGTTACACTCCAAGGCGTGGTGGCCCAATTCAGAGCTGCAACAGGAAGAAAATATTAATACATGGCATTGAGCATCATTCACTCACCTTATATAGAAAACATACTGCCTGTGTATTGAGATTAATAAAGAAACACTTGATTGCTGAACAAAACCTTCCCCATATGTAAGTGAGGACCCCCAAAAATGCCACCATAACCCCGCGAGCCTTTGCTCTGCCTGGGCAAAGCATCCTGACCACCAATGGTGAAGGCAGTCACCCACTTCCTTCATATTTGGCCCCAAACGTGGGGTCTTAGGGTAATGCCACACCACGCTGTGGGAGGTGGTGAGGTTCCCGCTGAGAGCTCGGACCAGCTTCCACCGAGACCACAGGATGCCGAACACGTGAATTTACAGAAACTTGGATCAAGCCAGGGAGGACAAGAAGGTCCTGCCCACATTTAGCCATGTAGGGAAGCAGCCATGGCTTTGGAGGTGTGATCCCAGGGCTGGCCCCTGCCCAGATTATTTGCCGATGAGTAACACACCGCACTTTCCGAGACGAAATTTTGGTCTTGTGCTGTTTGTGCCAAAAATGCCTTCACTTTGTGTTTCACAACCAGTCAATGAAGTTAGGAGGAGTACGGACGCAGTGGATTCAGTCTTAATGCTCAAAAGCATTATTTTCTAGCCTTATTCTGTCACTGTGGACTGTTTCTCATGAAGGAATAAACCTATTTCTGGGTATTCTGAATAACTCACACCCCCCTCCACCCTGAGGAGTGCTGCTGGGGATGGGGGGTACCCACAGCCCTGGGAATGACCCACCCCTGCCCAGCTTAGCCAGAGCTGCCGGTACCTCTCGCTGTAGGTAACGCCCGCGACCTTCTGTGTGGGGCAGCCGAGGAAGAGGAGGGGGAAAGCCACGAGCAGGCAGAGCAACATGCCGAGGACGCACATGGCGCTGCATTGCTTCAGGGACATCTGGAACCGCTTCAGGATGGCGCCGCCCACCACGATCCCGACCATCGCCCCAGGAATGTTCACAGCACCTGGGGAAAGGCAGGTCCTTTGTTTTCCATCCTCTGTATCCATCCCTTCCCTTCATTATAGCGAAGGCCCGGAGGATCTGTTGTAGGGTTCCTACTTTTCAGCATCGGTGATCTGGAGGGGACTGAGGCTTTTGCAGGGCTGGTGGGATAATGCTAAGAAAGGGCAGTTTTGCAAAAACAGCAGGATCCCACAGGAAACTGACTGCATTACATATCCACGCAAGGAAGATGTAGGGACCAGTGAAAAGCTACGCTTCACCCAGCAAATGTGATTTTTCAGTGTAGACAGGGGGAAATATCAAGTAACCCGGAGAGAATATTTAGTTTCTGTGTAACACAGTAATGTGTCACCTTCTGTTGTCGTCATCATAAAACTGTGAAGGTTTCCATGAAAGAAACCCCACCTTTATAACAGGATACCAGAGAAGTGCAATCTGTTTAATTCAACAAAGAATCAACAGGAAGGTTGCTTTCAGCCCATAAATACTCACAAAAGGAAGGGGTTTCCAACTACGGCAAGCTTTTTGATCCGACAGAAAAAGGCGAAGCAAGATTCAGTAGCTGGGAACAAAAGCTAGGTAAATTCGAACAAGAAATACGGTGCACATCTTCAACAGAGCGGGTAAATCAAGCCTGGGAACAGCTCAGCGGGGCGCATCAGTGGAGGACACCACTGCTTCAGCATTTAACCTTTCTGCCTGTTTTTAGCCTGGGCTGCTGGGCTTTACTGGTCTGCTCTGCTTGCTTTCCTCTGATTTATTTGCTGCAGACTTCAGAAGACTCCGTCTCTGCGGATGCATGCCGTTTGTTCAAAAATATGTTTTAACTACTTCTCTGTCTACATCTCTGAACTCTCCAACTGATTACAAGACTAAGGCTTTATTCTTCATATTTTTATCACCGTGAGAAACTCACACAGGGAGACCTCAGTCCTGGACTGGACATTCTGGATATTACAATGCAAGAAAAAAGCAGTCTAATCTCATGAGCACATATCCTGCTTAACACTTACTCCTTTCCTTCCTAACAATGCCAACAGCAAGCAATTAGCCTGACTGGTACAAGCAATTAGTCTGACTACAGCAAACATTTTGAAGAGTTTAGACATGCTTATGACAACAGCCTGACCGGTCGCTTGCTGCAAAGTGTCTTCAAAATGCACGCATACATTTCTGCAGCTTTTAATTTTATTGACTATCAACTTTTTTAAAGACCCTTAACCCAATGATCGACGTAAAGTAATCCCTGCGACGGAAACATGCACAGTTCATATCTCATGTTTCTTTGCTCTCTTAATGCAATGAGTTGGCATCCTCTCCTTGATTATAGTGAATAGCTTTAGATAACAAACATTTCTGCAGATCTTAAAAGGTTTTATTCTAGCAAGCTCAGGCTGCAATGTAAAGGAAGGAAGGCAGATAGTAGCTGAGAAATCATATTGGCAAGGACCTGATGCCACGTCCGTGTGTAGGTAATGGAAGGAGCCTGGCAGCTCCAGAGGAAGAGGTGCTTCTTAGTAATCTCTAGATTATTGTCTAAGAGGTGCTTAAAAGCTGGTAAGCCTTGACAGCAGCACTCACCGATGATCATGTTGGCCAAGGATGCCGTGAGGGAGAACTGTCTCTCCAGGAACTTCCCCATGAACGTTGCTAAACCAGCAACCATGGCAGAGAGGTTGACCTGAGCCAACACCACCAGCAGGTAGACGGGATGACGCAGGTTCCTCAACAGGACCAGCGGAAAATCTGAAAGGAAAAGGGGGAACCTGTTGCATATAGAGGAGGTGTACAGCAAAACATTCAATCCAAAGAAAGTGGCAAAACCTTAAATTTTCCCACATTTTTTGTGCAGAACTAACTCTAGGAGTGGCGAGCTCTTCTGGACATTTCATTTACAAAAAGGCAGAATGTGTGCTTCCAGGGTTTATCATTTCAGGGCTTGATTGCGTGATAATTCGGACATTAAAAAGTCAGGATGAAGCATCAGGATGTTGTAAAAGTTAAACACCTGAAAATGACAAAATAGGGTGAGAGAGGGAAGCTGACGATCCCTCAGGAACCAGCCATGGGATGGGTGAATCAGTGGCAGGAGTTAGTTGTTGCAACAGATGAAGCAAACTGGTAGGGTTTTCAGTGCAAAGCATGTCCAGCCTCAAAGGCAACGTCAGAAGAGAGCAAACCCTCTCTGGACACGTCCCATCCCTGCAGAGCTCACCTCCGTATCTGCTAATCCTTTTGATCCACTGCGAAGATCGGTTATGCTTAATTTCTGCGGAAGCCTGTACAGCTGAGACTGGGAACTGCTCTAAACACACACGTGCACACAGGCAGCGTATAAAGGGTCTGTCTGTGCCAGCGCCATGGGAAACTGTTGAGGCATCAGCATTGGTAGAGTAGAGTAGAGTAGAGTAGGGTAGGGTAGGGTAGGGTAGGGTGGAATGGAATGGAATGGAATGGAATGGAATGGAATGGAATAAATAGGATAGGATAGGATAGAACAGAATAGAATATTGTAGATTCTACGATGATCACCGAGTCCAACTGCCTGATGAATTCAGGGCTTACCAAGTTAGAGCACATTATTAACAGCATTGTCCAAATGGCCTTAAGTACTGCCAGGCTTGGGGCATTAGCTACCTCTCTAGGGAGGCTGTTCCAGTGTTTGACCACCCTCTCGGTAAAGAAATGTTTCCTAAGTAAAGTCTACATGAAGCGTCTTGACCTCAGAAAACGTATTTTACATCAACACCTGGGTGATGTGCTCAAGTAACCCTGAACATTGAGATGGAATTGAGAGCAGCGCTGAGGAGAGGGACTGGGGGCGCTGGGGGGGAGAAGCTCAACGTGAGCCGGCACCGTGCGCTGGCAGCCCAGAACCCCCCCGGCCCCTGGGCTGCATCCCCACAGCGGGGGCAGCAGGGCCGGGGGGGGATTCTGCCCCTCTGCTCCGCTCGGGGGAGACCCCCCCTGCAATCCCAGGTCCAGCTCCGGGGGTCCCGACAGCAGGAGGACACGGAGCTGTTGGAGCGGGGCCGGAGGAGGCCCCGGAGATGCTGGGAGGGCTGGAGCCCCTCTGCTGGGAGGACAGGCTGGGAGAGCTGGGGGGGTTCAGGCGGGAGAAGAGAAGGCTCCGGGGAGACCTTCCAGCCCCTGCCAGTGTCTGAAAGGGGCTCCAGGAAAGCTGGGCAGGGACTCGGGATCGGGGAGTGGAGCCACAGGACGAGGGGAAATGGTTTTCCATGGGAAGAGGGGAGATTTGGATGAGATATTAGGAAGAAATTGCTGGCTGTGAGGGTGGGGAGCCCCTGGCCCAGGTTGCTCGGAGAGGTGGGAGATGCCCCATCCCTGGAAACATTGTGGGCCAGGTTGGATGGGGCTTGGAGCAACCTGATCTGGTTGAAGTTGTCCCTGCTCATGGCAGAGGGGTTGGACTAGAAGATCTTTAGGGTCCCTTCCCACCCAAACTGTTCTGTGATTCCATGATTCTATTCCATGCTTATGCAGAGGACAAATCTGCCACCTTCAGCAGTGATACCTCCTGCTGGGCTCTGCACTGCCAGGGTCTTTCAATGCCTTAATGAGAAATGCAAGTCCATATCTCCTGCCTTCATCAAGTGGACTGTACTGGGATGCCTGAGAGCGAGACAGAAACCTGCCTGTCTTTCCCCCAGCACCCACGGGCTGAGGGCTGCGGCACCGAGTCATTACAGGGGCTGCTACAAATACAGTGTAGAGTGTCCAAATACAGTCTTTGTTCCTTTCCCTGAAGCTTTCCGGCAGGGCTTTTGCCAAAGCAAATACAAAAGTAGCTGGGAAGTCATTAAAAGCTAATTTATTTGTTTGCTGCAGTTGCAATTTCAGTGTCCTTTTTGTTTCAATCATAAAAATGTATTTTTTGATTACAGGCAAGAAACACTCCAGCAAATTCCCCCGTGGCTGAACCCTGGCTGCTTGAGAAATAGATATCTTCAGCCTGCTCGGCACAGATGGCTGTCCCCGCTCTCGGCCCTGCGGGAATTGGGATGCCCGATGCTGGCACCCGCCAGCTGGGAGGCTGCAGTTCTCCAGCCTGGAGCAATTTCTCCTTCGTGTACATCCCAAACCCACTTTCTGCTCAAGCCTCCGCACCGTCACCTTCCCCCCATGCTCTTCATCCGGCTTTGCCGCAGCACAAGCAAAGGGCACGTGTGAGGGCAACTTCCACACAAACAGATGACGAGTTTCCCAGATGAGCGCTCTGAAAGTCAATATGCTGAAGCAGAGATAAGGAATTAACAGGGAGGATTAATGCAAGGGCCTGCCATAAATTAATGGTGTTAATTCTTAGCAGCTCACAAACAATTGGGACAATCTTTATATCTGCTCCGGCACAGAGGCGCTGGGAGACTGCAGCGGGGAGAACGATCCGGTGCTTGCCTGGGAGTTGCCCCGAGCTTTGTATTTGTTTTATCTGCCCTAAAAAGTTTTGTGAAGAGCAAAGGTCCCTCCGGGGATGTGAGGGGGTCCCCTGCAGTCAAAGGCAAAGCTCTCATTCATGGGAGTAGCGCCTCTCCGGCTCGGCACGCTGCTCTCGGGGTAGGCAAACAGCTACAGGCATTGGGGAGCAGCAAATTGAGGGCAATGGAGAGGGTCCCGGCACACAAGGGAGGTTCAAGGACCCTGAATTATGGACACACTGGAGAGCCAGGAGGCTAGCAGTCCGCCAGAGAGGCAGCGAGCTGTGATGGTATCTCTGTGCTAGACAGACCAAGGCGAACCCCAAAGAGGGGAGATGGTTTTGCTCTTAAAGATCAACAGAGGTCTTGGCTTTTTGACGTGTATTCCTGCCTAGTTTACATGCTGGAATATCTCATACATATTGCAAACATGAAACCTCAACTTAATCGCTGGAAGATCTCCTGAGAGCTAACCCAACCTTTTGTGGGAGGTAGCAGGGAATCTTCCACCAAAAAGATTTCTTTTCCCTAGAGTTCTTCAGTCTTTTCAACCAAACAATGCCCCCTCTGCCACCCCAGATCAGAGCTATAAGGCTACGACAGGGAGCTGGGCTCCCACTTCATGGTGGGAGGCACCGAGACTGCCGTCCTTTGCAATCACCATCTCATTACTGATTCAATCTTCCTTACAGCTCCGGGGAAGAAGCTGAGTAGATACTAAAAGCAAGTGGAAACTTTAAAATAATGATAAAAAATTATCCTCGAAACCATCTTTAGGCACCATAGAGAAACAAACAAGTCACATGCCCAGTGTTTTAATTGCTTTGAAGATCACCTTTAACGGATTAATTCGCAGTATGTGCAACAGAAGCTGCACATCATCCCAGGTGTTTTCAACAGAAGCCTAGAAATTAGCAATGGAAATGACTTCAGGATGGCTAAATCCTACTTTCCTGATTACTGAGAGCAGGTCCAATGCCCACAAAAGGAGCACTTTGTGAATGCGAGGAGCCGGGTGCAACCCAGTGTCACGCAGAGCATCTGTGCAAAAGCCAAGCTCGTTCCCCACAGCGCTTTGACTTTCCTACTTTTGAATAACTCCAGCGCGTGGAGCCCGCTCGCTCCTTGGGTAATTGACCTCATTGTTTGGAAATGTCCCCAGTGCTTTGCCTGAGTATTTATCCTGTACAAAGCTCCATCCTGTTATTGCTGATTGTGGATGGAAAAGCTCTTCCTGTCCTTGAGGCAGAGTTCCCAGGGCTTTGCAAACTGCTCTCTGCTCATCACACCTGCCCCTGAAAGGTTTAAAGCCCAAAGGCTCCCAGAGAAAAGGAGAAGGGAGAGCATCCCATGGGACGGGCTCTAACCCATCCTCTTTTTGATCCCGACAAAGTAAACGGCAAAAATTCCCGCAAGCCTTATTTTGCTCTCAGTTATCTCCATGTGCACTGAAGCAACAGAACAAATGACAAAATGCATTTCCTTCACCATAATCAAGCTTCATTTTGCATCATTTAAGCTGAAATAAGTGACTAAACAGCATTTCTGAACATCTTTCTCCTCCAGGTCAGCTTAGTAATTTAAGGCTTGTCTCTGCCGAGCCCTTAAGAAAATTATGAACCATTAAAGGCATTCTCCAATCTTCTCCTGCTCAAGGACCAGCCTCAAGCACTTTGCTGAATCACAGCTTATATAGATAGTATTTTTCTCACCTGGAGTTTCCCCAGGCTTGGGCCAGGATTGGAGCAGGAGATGCATTTTCCCCACCCGTCAGGGGAAGCCATCCCTGTTCCCTCCAGCTGGCAGGCAAAGGGACACTTCTCAATGGGAGATGCTGCTGTCTTCCTCCTTGGGCGAAACATTCTTGGTCCCAGTTTGAGTTTGCAGCCATCCCGCACGGGTGGCCGGTGTGGAAGTGCCAGGCCAGTTTGCAAAACACTTTAACGCCAGCGATGAGCCAACTCGGAGCGCTGACTCAATTGGCTCCAATGACAATGCACATTGTTTGGGCAGACCCAACAGCAAGGGTACGAACTACTTTCTAACTGAAAGTGGTTGAAGACCTGCAGATGAGTCAAATAACAAAGCACAGCCCCAGTCTCTGGGGCCATTTGTAGTGGTGGCACTTAGGGACATGGTTTAGTGGTGAACTTGGCGGTGTTACATTTATGGTTGGACTTGATCTTAAAGGTCTTTTCCAACCTAAACGATTCCACGGTTCTAGGATTTTACAACCTACTTGAGGTATTCAAACACCTCAACCAGAGGGAGGACTCTGTCTTACAAGGGTTGTGGGAGGAACAAGACTGAAATATCACAGGGAAAAAATCTGAGCTCTTGTGTGGTCCTTGCTTGATCCAAACCCTGCTGGCATCCTAATGCTTTCCTTCAGCCCACCCCAAATAGGGGACCTGTAGCCATCAATGCTGGGCAAGCCTGGGGCTGCCTGTCCCGGGGACAGCACCAAAATACAAGGCAGCTCTGGGAATGGGATCATCCACAAAATCTCGCCTTGGGATGCAGATGGACAACCAAGCAGATGAAGCCCAAACCACTTCTTGCCCATAGCCATCTCCAGCGTTAGATTTAGCCCTTTGCCCATAAAAATAATACGTTTTTTAACAAGTAGGGAGAAACTGTGAGCATCAGGCTGAATTAACATACAGGCTGCTGTTTCTTCTGTAAGATATCACAGGGATCTGCTCGGTGTCATTTCTGGCGGACTGGCACTGCCCACCCCCTGCCTTTCTGCGGCGTGGGCTCCTGCTCCCCACGCCACGTGCAGAGGTGCCAGATGCAATCCAGGAAACCAAGGAGGGAAGTCTCAAAGATCTTACAGCACAACCCCACCAGTTCCTGCCTGCCCAGACCAGCAAAGCGGGAGCCCTCTCCTTCAGGAGCCGGGTCATCCTTTTTTTTTTACGGAGGTGTGGTGTAAGAAGGGCTCACTACAGGGACCAGACTGTCCTACACCATTTCTCCATCAATCATGTTTCATTCTGCCCCTCTTTTTAAACAACAGAAGGTATAAAATGTCAAGGTGATTCAGGCTGGAAAATCTCCAAACACTGTTTCCATAAACTATCGCAGGGAAAAGAATAGTAAAAAATAGAGAGGAAAAAATGCCTGGTGACAGAAATAAGAAACAACATAAGGAGAAGAGTCACAGAAAGGGAGGATAAATTCTCTTTCCAGTGACCCAAAGACAAACTAGCACTAAAATCTTCAGAATTCTCTCAAATTATCCCCATTTACACCATCACACACTAGCTACCGTCCAGTTTCCAGCTCTGAAAACCGTTTTATATTACAAATCTCGGTGATTTCAGCAAATTTTCTCTTCTGACAAAAAGTACAGGCGCTTCATTTTTTTTTCAGAACTGAGCTTTAGGGCATAAATACTCAGAAATAATGAATTTATTAGCACAGGTCCCACAGCCCTGACAACAGCAACCGTGTTGCAAGCCCCGAGTCAAACTTGTGGCTGGAGCAGAGGTAAGATATTTCCTTCTCTCTTCACCCAGGAGCAGGGAGCTCATTTTTATTCATTTTTCGGAGGCAGAGAGCAGAGCGCCAGTGTGAAAATCCCATCTGAGAGCTATAAATCTGTTCCCACGCCATCGCTTCCATCGCACGGGTTTTCTATATGGCAGTGCAACAAGGTCAGCGGGGGAATAAACCCCCGACTTGCTCCTCTAATTTAGCATTAGGCCAGCGAGCAAATGGTGCAACAAGCAGAATAAAAACCTGCCCACGCTTGTCTGGCTGTGCCTGCCCTGCAGTGACCTTAATAAAACAGAGAATTTCCAATAAATTAAGAGGATGATATTCAGGAAATACAGAGGAAGCTGACATGGATTGACTGCAGAGGGTCACTTTTCTTAAGTAGTTGCCAACGTGCAGAGTCTTTCCTTCAAAAAACGCCAGCCCTGCGCTGTAACCTCCACAGATTAAAGCCCAGCTGATTCCCTTCAGCACAAAGAGCCTACTCATTTCTAAACAAGCTAATTGCACTGCATTAAGATCACCCTGTACAAACATGCATCTAATTTTAATTGCTCAGACCATGGCTCCAGGCAGTGCCGGCCATCCTCGGTGGGACAGGGAGGGCAGCCTGGCTCTGATACTGTCACCAGCCTTGAAAGAGTGGGTCTGAGGAGGTTTTTGGGGATGAAGAGCTGCCAGTGCTGCAGGGGATCTTCCTGTGACCTGGACGCTGAGCAAGAGCAGTTGGATGCACCCAAACTGAGGGGCTCTTTCCCTTCCCACGGCTGTGCTCCAGGCTCACAGCTCGTACCCCTCCTTCCTGCCTGGCTTGGGGCTCTGATGAGGTTTTGGCCTCTGTTTCCCACTGCCCAGATGACCCATAGAGCCATGCAACACAGAGCTACCAGCCCTGGGTGCTTTGATCAGCATGAGCGGGGTAGTCTGGACATGATGGGAAGCATCTGATGTGAGCAGACCAGGAAGAGATCTGCAGATCTCATGAAACCCAACAGTACCTCTAAGTTGCCTCTTGAGGGCTTATCTAGGATGTAGCACGGGGAGGAACATCCGTTTTTCCTAGCAGCATTGCAACCCCCTCGCATCGCCCATCACCAGGACGTATGTTTGTGCAAGCAGAAGAGCCCCATCCAAGCCGGAGGTGAGGGAGGCACAGACTTACGTTTGATGAACTTGGTTAGAGAGAGGTTTTGGACATGTTCGGATCTCGAACTGAGCTGGCTGAGCATATCCTTGCTCTTCTTACTGTCGCTCTCCTTCCCACTCACCACCTGGGGACAGAGGAGAGGTTGTCATTGCACCAACCGTGCTGAAGTTTCCACCAAACTCGCTTTTTCTCTCCCAAAACATGGTAGACAGCAGCCCACGCTTCTTGCAGGGTGGAGTTTGCAATGTTTCTGGGCTTGGCCAGCACCATCTGTGTCCAACATGGGATGATACAGCACACCCTGTGCTCAGCTCACACACATACGGAAATTTAGGATTTTGCACCGGGAAAGTTGGATCTCCCTTAGGGAGGTGCTTTTCTTCCCCAGAGGGTCTGTTTTGCCTCTCTGTGTGTGGGGCCGCAGGTGAGGGGAACATCTACAGACCCTTCACCTCTCCACTCTTCTGGAAACTTCAGATGAATTCTAGTAACTCCTCTCTTTAATGCTTTTGGGTTTTTTTAGCCACATTTCCCACCAAACAGCAGCAGTATGGAAGGGACGGGACGGGACATCCCATCCCATCCCATCCCATCCCATCCCATCCTGGTCCATAGAAGGGGACAAATGCTGCAGGCCGCCCCTTTATTCCTCCTCTCTTCAGGGGAACAACACTTTGCAGCTGGAAATCAGGTGGGTCCAGGTGTCTTTGCTTAATTGAGCCTCAGCTGGCGCTTACAGTTCTGCAGGACGTTAATCCAGGTGCTCGCAGGACCTGCGTCCTGGGTGCCACACCACCACCACTGGCAGAAGAGGAGAGGTGGAGGATGGAGGGCTGGGATCATCTCAGGTCCACCCCAAGCCTCATTAGACGACTGCGCGTCCGAGGCAAGTGTCCAACATCCCATCAGCAAGCGGGAGGCCAAGGGAGGGGAAGATTTCTTGGATGTGCATCTCACCCCCCGTTCTGCAGGATTTAGGGGAATCGCCGGAACGGAGGACATTAATTAGGTTAGAGGTGCTACTCTACATGTGTAAGAGCAGAAAGCGCTCAGCGGGAGTGCGGTTTTCACGGAAAACCACAGCATATTTTTAGGCAGAAGGACAGAGCCAGCAGCCCCGTCTCTGACATCCCACATCAGCTCAGCAACGGCGCTGTTGCAACTCTTGACACAAGTTTAATATGAGTCAGACAAATGAGTTCATTCAACAGAAATTAGATATTCTTAATTCACAGAAGGAACTGGACAGCTCTTTGGCTAAAATTACCTCTTTTCCTTTTAAACTGAGGCTGACTATTAAGCATCGGAGAGGTCAAAATGTCCTGTGCTGCGAATGCCACATTCCCTTTTTGAAGAGCTGCTGCAAGGCAAAAGCAATAAAACTCCTTTCATGGTTTTTATGGGTAGAGCTCGGGGCTTAATACATTTTTCAAATGCAAAGATAAAATCCAGCTTCCTTTCACTTTTCAATTAGGTTACAGGGTCTCTTCTCTATGCTCTAAACTGTGCTCTAAAACTGCGGTGTTTTCCAAAAATACATTCAAGCTGTTACTGACGGTGGCTTTCTCAGCTTCCAGCTGTTTGTACTTCAGTGTCTGCTGGGCACTGTCAGAGCAGCCAAGAAAAAAAAGCAAAAAAAGACCCAAATCCCCCCACATTCCCCGGTCTGGGATGCCTCTGCGTGAGCATGACCCTTGCAAGCAGGACATTTCTGTGCACATCTGCTGGCTCAGCACCAGCCCGAGGAGCAGAGTGCTCCAGGAGCAGGAAGACTCCTCTCTTCATGCTGGCTTGGCCCCATGATATATTTTTTTGCTGCCTGAAGGGATCAAGAAATGCATTCCTCTGGGATGAAACGGGCACGTTGACACTCTGGGAAAGCAAACTGTGGAGGGACCGGCACTAATCATCAAATCACAGATTGTTCTGGTGGGAAGGGACCTTAAAGCCCCCCCAGTGCCACCCCCTGCCCTGGGCAGGGACACCTCCCACCACACCAGGCTGCTCCCAGCCCCAGCCAACCTGGCCTTGAACCTCCAGGGATGGGGCAGCCACAGCTGCTCTGGCCAACCCCGGCCAGGGGCTCCCCACCCTCACAGCCAGCAATTTCTGCCCAACATCCCACCCAAATCTCCCCTCTGCCCGGGGAAAACCGTTGCCCCTCGTCCCGTGGCTCCACTCCCTGATGCCGAGTCCCTGCCCAGCTTTCCTGGAGCCCCTTTCAGACACTGGCAGGGGCTGGAAGGTCTCCCCGGAGCCTTCTCTTCTCCCGCCTGAACCCCCCCAGCTCTCCCAGCCTGTCCTCCCAGCAGAGGGGCTCCAGCCCTCCCGGCATCTCCGGGGCCTCCTCCGGCCCTGCTCCAACAGCTCCGTGTCCTCCTGCTGTCGGGACCCCCGGAGCTGGACCCGGGATTCCAGGCGGGGTCTCCCCCGAGCGGAGCAGAGGGGCAGAATCCCCCCCCGGCCCTGCTGCCCCCGCTGTGGGGATGCAGCCCAGGGGCCGGGGGGGTTCTGGGCTGCCAGCGCACGGTGCCGGCTCACGTTGAGCTTCTCCCCCCCAGCGCCCCCAGTCCCTCTCCTGGGGGCTGCTCCAGCCATTCCCCGCTCGGCCGGGATTTGTGCATGGGATTGCCCCCATCCCCGTGCAGCACCTTGTGCTTCTCCTGGTTGAACCTGATGAGGTTGGCACAGACCCACCTCTCCAGCCTATCCATGTCCCTTGGGATGGCATCCTGCCCCTCCAGCGTGTCACCGCTACACACAGCTGGGTGTCATCGGCAAATTGCTGAGGGTGCCCTCAATCCCTCTCTGAATCCTGACTGCTGCAGGCAGGGAGGCGAACGGTGCTGGCTCCACCGTCGGAGGTGCTCGAGCCCTGCCAACCATGCTGTGTGTCTCCACAGGGGTTTTCAGCATTACGCAGAGCAGACGATTTGGCAAGCTGGAGTCGGGAGGCGCTGGTTGCTCAGCGCTATATCGGCCGTCTGCCGCAGCATCGTGCCAAGGAAAACCAAATAAACGTGGGAAACATCTTGCAAAATGCCCCCACGCTTGGATTTTTCGGGATGATTCCTTAAAGAACTCAGTTTCCCGGCGCACATCCACTGGTGACTGAGCTCTCGTTGCATCCCGTGGTTTTGCAGTGGGACTTCATCTATTCCCATCACTTTTAACCTCATGGTGGGATGGTGGAGGCAGACAGGCTTTTGTGGAAGGAGGATGAAGCTCCCCAAGGAATTGTATTAGGAAGAGCATCCCTAACCTGACCTTGACCTGGGGAAACCCCCCATTTTCCTGCACAGATGTTAATAAACCGGGTATGACTGAGCAGGGCTGAGACCTGGACTTGCTTTGCAGGAAAGGCAGATGAAGGCAGCTCGTCCTGCGAGCCGGGCTCCTGCCTGCCTTCACCCGCCTGCTCTTGCACCTGCGAGAAGGGCAGCCAGAGGTGCTGGCAGTCTGGTTTTATTCAAACACAGCAGCGGAAAAAGGGATAAATGACTTGCTCTGTGGCAGAGAGGTTTTCCTTGCTTAATTTGAGGCTTCTGTGGAGTTTCCCCTCTTGGCTGTGTAGAACCTGGCGCTCCCGGCTCAGTGAAAAATAAGGTCAGGGAAGCTATTTTCATGTTAAACAAACAAAATGTAAAACCTCGTAGCTCGAAAAAGAATTATTTTCCTCCTGACAAGGTCATGCTTGCTACAAACACTTCATTATGCCTCTTCCAGCGAGTGTGGGTCCCACCAGGGACCCTATTTCCTAGAGTGCTAAAATAACCAGCCGACGGGCACCTTGCTCACGCGAAATGGGAAGATTATTTTTAACCACTGTTTGTGCCTGTCTTTAAAGCTCCCTGGGGAAAACCTGAACGTAGAGACCAGCCGATTCCTGTAACGTGCCAGTGGCACCACCTGAAGCTTTAGGAGCTTTAATGAGGCGGCCTCAGAGGATTGCAGCCCCAGGAGCAAAAGTTTCCAGACAAAAACTTCGATTTCCCTGTCCCCACTCTCTAACCTTTCCTTACTAAATGATAACCCAAATTGGAGCAGGCGTTTAAGAGAGTTCCCTGTTGGTTATTTTCATTTCAGCTTTTCGCATGCACTGGAAGCGCACCAGGTCACTGCTGAAGAAATGTGGGAGGATTTGCATGAAAGCTGGCAATCTGTCCCGAGGCAGAAACTGGAGGAGCTATTTTTCACTTCCTCAGCGCCGTTGCACAATGTCGCTGCCTGCACAGAAGGGTCGAGTCGCTGCCCCAGCACCATCCCACCATGCTGCCCCTGGGATGTCTGTTGAGACCCCTGGGGACAACCCCGGACAGAGCTGTCAGCTCTCCGCACCCTGCAAATACCTTCCACGGGTTGGGAAGTCCCCAAGGACCCCAACGCAGGGCAGAAGGCTCCTTGCAGGCTCGGCCACACTGGTGCATCCTGGGATGTAGCAGAGAGCATCACCAGCATCCATGGAGCATCCTCAGGGCAGGGCAGGAGGGGTCTCAGCTGCATTTTACCTGCAGGAACTTCTCCCCATCACAAACCTTCTGCTTCAAGACTGGAGGGAGAGGCATTGCCTGGACCTTGCCAAGCAACGCTGCCTCCAGCAGGAACAGTGATGCCCAGACATTGAATCATAGAATCATAGAATCACTTGGGTTGGAAGAGACCTTCAAGATCATCAAGTCCAACCATAAACCTACACTTCTAAAACCACCCCTAACCCATGTCCCTCAGCACCACGTCTGCCCGGCTTTTAAACACCTCCAGGGATGGCGATTCCACCACCTCCCTGGGCAGCCTCTTCCAACGCCTGAGAACCCTTTCCGTAAAGAAGTTTTTCCTAATCTCCAACCTAAACCTCCCCTGGCACAACTTGAGGCCATTTCCTCTTGTCCTGTCGCTTGTTCCTTGGGAGAAGAGACTGACCCCACCTGGCTATAACCTCCTTCAGGGAGCTGTAGAGAGTGAGAAGGTCTCCCCTCAACCTCCTCTTCTCCAGGCTGAACAATCCCAACTGCCTCAGCCGCTCCTCAGGAGACTTGTTCTCCAGACCCCTCCCCAGCTCCGTTGCCCTTCTCTGGACACGCTCCAGCACCTCAATGTCTCTCCGATACTGCGGTGCCCAAAACTGAACCCAGCACTCGGGCTGCGGCCTCACCAGTGCTGAGTACAGGGGTGTACTGTACATGTACTCAATGTACGTAGCATTGAGATGGACACGTAGGCAGGACACAAACACATCTCATTCAAGGTTTCTCCGTGCTTGCAGCCCTCTCCTGCCACCAGGTACCAGGTGCTTTTTAGGGTGCAAAAAGTCCATCCAGTCCACAGGTTGTGGTCTTAAACTTGCCAGCTCTCCCCGCTCCACGGCTTGAGGCACTACTCAGCCAGATGGAGTTTGCCCTGAGAAATGGGGGGTGGCTTCTTAACCTTCTGCTCTGCAGTGTACATCTCCTCCAGGACGGAGCTGCACATCCAGCTTGGCATTCCCCTCTTTCACCAAGTGTCTGCTCCAAATATGTGGCAGGGCAATTGAAAGTAAAATCTGGAGATACTCTACAGATGTCAGGGGACACGTCCCCCGCCATCCCAGCAGAAAGTCCCATCAGATGCACTTTGCTAAGTCACCACAGAGCCATTGCATTGCTGCACACCCTGAGCATTCCCACACTTCACATCCCTCCAGCCCCCCTGTGAAACACTCCCAGAAATCCACCTCCTCTGTTCTGCAAAGGGTTTCGTCTCTCAGTCTCTCCGTCCCATCCCACAGAAGATGACTGTGCCCCTTCCACCTGTCCCACCAGCAACACCAAGGAAGGAGTATGGTTTCTTTCCACCCCGTTTCCACGCTTTTCCCAGTTGAAGTGACACACGTGAAGCTTTGAGATGAAGAAGGACCCAACATGAAAGTGGCGTCATCCTGTTCATCTCTTCTGGTTGGCACACACGCGTTCCCCAGATGGATGGGTGCCTTGGGCTACAGGGCTGATGGAGCAGCAGCAGCAGCAGCCTGTTCTCCCTCCTCAGCAACACCGACGGTTAAATAAATAAAGGCAATGTTGCAGGTCTGATCTCTACAGACCTGGGCAAAGAAGAACCTGCAGCACCATGAGGTTTGGTGCAGAAGCCCCAGCTAATATTTCCACTAATCCCCTTTGCGTAGTGAGAAGACATGTACTACTTAACCTGCAGAGCAGAAGGAAGGTAGGAATTGTCCGCAGAGGGAGATGGGATACCATGTAGGAAAAACTAGGCAAGTATTCTGAAATAACAGAAACTGAACCAAATGTAGGGCAGAGGTCACAGCTGTGCACTTAAGGTTTACAAATAATTCCTGCTGGAAATGTTGGAAATGAGAGGAGGAAAATGACAAATAGCTCCAGGTCTACCTCTGCATAAGCATATGGTGCGGCTGTGGAAAGAGTGGAGACTCCGCTGCACCAGCACTGGAGATCAGATCCAGAGCGGTGCAGCACCAGGAAAACCAGCTTGTGGCTGGGATGGGTGAAGAGCAAGGCTCCTGGGATGGAGAATCTCTCCGGCAGTGGAGGACTAGCTAGCCTCCCTCGCCCAGCAACGGCAATGAGTAGGAAAACATATTTAATCAGGATTAGGGTCAGAATAACAAACTAAAGGCTTAAATATAGACTGGAGATCAGACAACACGTTTTGCAACATGCAATAACGTTCTGAAACCATCTACTGGTGAGGCCTGGGAGGACAGCACTGATGAGATGGACTGAGATCCAGAGGGGATAGCGTGACAGTGAAGTGGAGCCGCCAGAGCCTGGTTACGACCAGGACATGTAGACCTGCTTCCCATAAAATCCATCTGAGCTTTCTCACGAGGCATCTGTTTGCAGATGACAAGCGCTGACAGTCCAGGGGAGGCTTTGTCAGGGCGAGGAGGAAATGTCACTCACTCCCTTGGGAGATCTTTGGTTCTACGTGACTTTGGAGTGTCGCAGAACGAAATTTGAACTGGGAGACAAGTTAGCGTACAAGACAGATCTTGCACAGGGAAAATGCTGAGCAAGGGCAATTCTCCTCCTCTTGTTTACGGTGCTCCCCAGGGCACCTTTCCCCTTTTCAGACCCTTTTCACATCACCCATGGAGCTGCAGGGACTGGGGAGGTGCTTCACCAGCTGCAACGCAACAGCTGGTAAGCCGGCAAGACAGACGGACACTGTGCCCAAGCTAAAGCCCAGGGAAAGCCTTTAGCAGGCAGAATACAAGTGCCTGGGTTGGGACGCGGTAACGTCGCCAGGGATAGATGGCAAAGCACGAGTTAAACTTTGGCTACTCAGCAACTGGAAAATGGTAAAATGCTGTAGTTCCCCGCAATCCAGGACACAACCCGGAGAAATAGTTCAGGCTCATGGATGCAGGATTAAACTGGAATTATTGGGGAAAAAAACCTGGCCTTGACTGGAAACAGTTTGTCCAGTGACAGCCTTATCCTCATCCCCTGCCTGACATCATGACAACTTTATAGCTTTGCTGTGATCGTCCCTCAAACGGGATTATTCAGAATATTTTAGTGCTAGAAATTTACTGACAAGTTTCAAAGCAGAGGAATAAAAATGTTCCGGGTCTGGAGTGATTGATTTATGAAAAAAAGATCAAAAGAGCAAACTCCTACTATCATTAAAGTTAACATTAAGTGCACAAGTCATTCCAGGAACGTCAAAGAAAGAAGCTATCAAATAAAAGTAAAACTGGAACGTGGTTGTAGAATAAATAATCTAGATCTGTCTCGGCTGATGGGAAGAGGCAAATAAATCTCCAAATGGACCGAGGGCTGTGCTGTATTCGGTGTTTGATGGATGATGCCCATTGAGGAGGATGGTCCTTGGTCTGGAGAAACCACCAAGAGCTCAGATTAATTGTACAGAACGAGGCAGAAGAAAGGCAAATGAAGGTAGGATGGGAAGAGAAATAGTGCTTTTGGCAGCGAGAAGGACTGAGCCATGGGCCCGGCTTTGCTAGAGGAATCTCATTTGATGGGCTCTGCAGTGGGAAAGTGTACCCACAGCTTGGTGTGGACATGTTATTCCCAGGCAGCCCCATCATGTACTGAGAAACATGTGGTCCCAGGGGTCCACAGATGGCAAGTGGCACAAGGACAGCTTGGCCTGGGGCACCTGAAATTCCTTTTTGGCCTCCAGAAATGAAGGCCACAGCTGGTGGTACAGAAACATCTCTGTGGACAGAGCAGATCTGGGCTTTTGCCATGTGTTATTGCGGCTGCCATGCCTGGGGGTATTTGCTGTGGGTAAGATGTTGTGCTGAGGCTTTATAAACATGGGGAAAAGCCCAGCTGATGCCTTCGAGTCCTTGCAGCTTGTGGTTGCTCTGCTGCTGATTACTTTTTTCCTGCTTTGGACAGGCAGAAACCCTGAAACCAAAGGAAGCCAAGGAAATGCCGACTGTCTTTGAAGCTACAGCTGTATTTAGACAGGGTTGACCCAAAGGTTATCACAATGTCTGTTCTTATTGTTCTGCTGGTCTGCAAACCCCCATGCTGACCCCATCCCTCCCTTCCCCTCTGTGGTGTGTCAAGGATGGGACTTTGTGCTGCAGAGCCCGGATAGGCAGCAGCTACGGGGATCCCACATTTCCTTGCCGAAGTGCCGCATCGCCATCCCAAACCAGAGCCAAGCACGAGGAGAAACAACAGCTCTGCTCTCTGCAGCAAGAGGAAACCTGGAAGCAACCCCAAAGCCACAATATGAGCCACTGCGGTGCCAGGGACCTACTGGGAAAGGGCAGCCGCTCCAGCTGGGGCACAGGAAGGCACAAGTAGGGTCAGTGCTTTACCAGCGCTGAGCTTTGTGGTTGGAAATACACATTTCCTTCCTGCCCTGAGTGTCTTACCAACGCTACCCATCCCTTCTGCGGGGTTTTGCAATGCATCCCTGGGTGATGCTCTTTCGGAGGGGAATCATGGCTCCAATGAATTCAATGGCGGGGGCAGTGATCCAGTGGCCTTACGGATGCTGCTGCCTCCGGCTCACTGGAGAGGAAAGGGAGCTGCCCTTTGCGATGGAAAAGCGGTCATGCTTATGACCTTAGCCAAACACTGATTTACTCCAGAGGCAAGCAAGAGAAAGAGATTTTTATTTTTATTTCTGCTCTACCTACAGAAAATCACCCAGAAAATAATGCAGCGTTCCTACAATGCTTTGAGTGCTCCCGCAGCGGACAGATGTTTTACCCAGAACAGCATCTGGCTCAGAATTTTGCCATCCCTCAGCTTATTTTCCTATTATTATTTTTTACTGTAAACACTTCCCTAAAGCTTTCTGGGGGAAATGGTGAAATGGGGAGAAATTCAAGAAGATCTGGGCTGCAAAGGGATAAATGGGTGCTCAGCCACGTGGCAGCAGTCCCTAGAGATATCAGCCAGCAGAACAGGGCAAAATCTTCCTGCTGCTTTTTTAAATCAATATCCAACCAATCCTTCCTTAAACACTTCAAAACTGCTCAGAGTGATCAGAGTGCAGCAGTTGCAAAAAAAGTAGAGTTGTTTTAGTTTGAAGTACATTCTTTTCCTCTCAAGAGCCGTTTATGAAATTAATATTCCCATCAGCCCTAATAAAGAACATTTCCCCTAAGATGTAGTGGGCCACTCTTGCACATCGAGCAGGTTCTGCTAATATACATCATCCGTAACGACTTTAAAGTGAACCAAGCTTCAGGAGGATAAATCAGGCACATTGCATCCAGTACTGCCCTCATCCTGCAAAGCGCTGAGCCGTTTCCACCCCATTACCTTGCAGGACCGCAGCACCTTTGCAAACCTCACAGCATATATAACCCAGCAGTAGGTCAATACATCCCCAGAAGCGTCACTGGTACATCAGGTCACATTTTCCCAGGCAGGTGAAACCCAAATCTCCCTATGAATCACTCAGTCCTGCGGAAACCCAGGCAGCGGCAGGAGGAATGAAGAATTATGCTGCACCAGACAGTGCATGGGCTTGTTTAGACAGGAAAATTTTGACGCTGCCCCAGTGTAAAAATATATGTGAAAGACAACTACACAGGCTGGAATACAGCCAAGACACCGAGATGAGCACGATTTCACCTACTAAGCATGTCCCAGCAGCTTCGGTAACATTCAAAACCACAGCATGATGCCACCTCTGAAAGAACAATTTGTTTTCTATTATTCCTCACGACACGCCGGTTGCCAGAAAACCAGGACCCGTGGCCAGCGAAGCGCTGGGGAAGCTCGCAAGCTGTTTTACGTCTTGGCGTGAGCATTGAAGCTCTCAGGAGAAGTAATAACCCTGGTAGTAAACACAGAGCACAGTACTGTCCCACCAGCGGGCTCCAGCAGGCACCAGGGACAAGCGTCCCCTGAGCAAACTGCAGGGAGGCAGACACCAGTTTGGCTCGCAATAACGGGCTCAGGCTGCTGAAGGCTTTTTCCCTGCCAGACAACTCCAAGGACTCTACAGAGCCAGGGGCCAGGGGCTGGAAAGTGTCTGAAATCCTTTTTGGCCAGCAAAGAGGCCGCGGTGAGAAGAGGCAGCGGGTGAAGCTGGATGCTCGAGCAGCAGCTAACCCCGAGCCCCACGGAGAGCGAGAAGGGGCTTTTGCAGTGGAAACGAGACAAACCGCCCTCCAGCCTCAACATTTCAAACACTCCCAGGGACAACCCGCTTCTAAGGAAAGGCTGAGATTTCCTACGAACTGGGACTGGTTTCCTCATCGGGCACACGTGGCTCCTCTTGAAGGGAAACAAGCTGCCAGAAGTGACGCAGAAGAAGGAGGAGGACCATTGCTGTCCCAGGGAAGGTAAGGAGTCCCACCTCCAGGTTAGCCAAGAAGGTGGCTGCGAGAAGGACCTCAATCTACATAGTGCTTGGCCAGTGTTATATGCTCCTGTGCAGAGGAACCAACACCCAGGTGCTGCTTCGCTGCCCCACCAAGGAAATTATCACATCCATTAAGCTGCTTGCACCATGCTGGGTTTCCACTACGCATCTCCCTAGCGTACAAGAGCCTCCGACACGGGAGATGGGAGCAAACCACAGCTCACATCTGGCTTGGGGATGCAGCGATAAACTGCACGACCACTTCCATAGTGGTGCTTCCCGCGGACGCAGCAGCTAATGCTGGCGGTGAGGGAGGAACGGCGTACTTGTGTGCAACGCCAAAAAGGCAATCTGCAGCACCTCCCTCTCCTACCTCTTTCGGCATTTCCCGCGGGAAGAAGAAATAAGGCACCGCAGATATGGCCACGAGACTGGCTGCAACCAGGAAACCAAGCCACCAGGCGCCGACCCACCGCGGGTCCTTGTTCGTGAGCTGGACTTCGTCTGCAAAACAAACAGAGAAACGGGCACTATATCAAAGTGAATGGAGGGACCCTAGAGCACCAAAGGGGTGGTGATGAATGGCCCTGGACATCAGCATGCTCCAAAGAGGTGGCTCCCAACCTGGTGACCATCAGTTTTGGGGCCTGAGCAGGATTTGCACCTGACTCATCCCATGGTGCTAAATCCCATTTTATTCTTCGTTATCACCAGGATGTCTAAAAACCTGATCAGCCCGTTGGATGGAGACTGGGACAGGGATGTCCTAGAGCTGGAAAGGCAAAGGAAAGCATCCCCATCACAGCTTTTTCAGAGAAGGGATACCCATGTTGTGAAAAAGCTTGGAAATACTCAAGGGGATCAAGCCATGATGTCAGTCAAGACAGAAGGAAAAAATCCTTTCCTAAGATTAAAATGGAGTTAACTCCAATTAACTTTCAGCATCCAAGAGCACTAGTTCAGTTTTTTACAGTCTGGCTACCCTCACAAGGACCCCCTGTTCACAGCAGGACTTGGACCATGGAGCTCTGCCCACCAGTCTGGTCTGTCAGCCAGTGCCTGGTTTGCAGCTCGACCAACAGAAGCTAATCTTAAAAACTGACTTAATAAAGATTATATCCCTTTCTCCTGACTGCCTTCCTTCAGTTCATACAATCATAGAACCCATGGTTTGGGTTGGAAGACACCTTAAAGCCCCCCCAGTGCCACCCCCTGCCCTGGGCAGTGACACCTCCCACCACACCAGGCTGCTCCCAGCCCCGGCCAACCTGGCCTTGAACCTCCAGGGATGGGGCAGCCACAGCTGCTCTGGGCACCCCCGGCCAGGGGCTCCCCACCCTCACAGCCAGCAATTTCTGCCCAACATCCCACCCAAATCTCCCCTCTGCCCGGGGAAAACCGTTGCCCCTCGTCCCGTGGCTCCACTCCCTGATGCCGAGTCCCTGCCCAGCTTTCCTGGAGCCCCTTTCAGACACTGGCCAGGGCTGGAAGGTCTCCCCGGAGCCTTCTCTTCTCCAGGCTGATCCCCCCCAACTCTCCCGGTTTGCCCAGCCTCCTCTCCTGTCATCCTCAGTGCACTCTGCCAATGATAACATTTTCTGGGGGAGGGTACTCGGCATAAATAAAACAGGATATGCAGAAGCCAGAATGCAAATTCACAACATGGTGAGTCTGAATCAAGAAATATTTCTACAGAAAAAGGGGATACCTGTGGTTAGATAGCATTCGCGAACAATCCCAGGAAGGGAGTCCTCCCAGAAACCTCTTCCTTGACTGTGAGGTTTAACACAAGTGAGCTATGGGGGCGGGGGGATGTGTAATTAAAACTGCAATCAGTTTACTGGATGTTGCTAGGGCGGATACTGCCACATCTAATCTCTGGAAGTAACAAGTGATAGATCAAAGAAATTTTATAGCCTCCTCCCTGCACAATGCATTGAGCAAATCGGAATTGTAAGTCCCTTCTCGAATGAACAAAAGTGGTTTTTTTCTAGGAAAATGTGAGGTTAGATTACAGTTAGCATTAAGCAGCCCCAGTTCACTAGCTTTACCCATTAGGCTGAAGACATCTTTAGGCTGGAGAACTTTCTGAAACGGGGTGTTCTCCAGTTCTGGCTACTCAGGCACATTTCTCACTCGACGTCCATCTGCCGAAGATGGCTTAGAAGAACTGGGCATCAGGGTGTGCGGACAGACAGCAGACCCTAATCCCATTTCTTCGTCCTTCAGAGGCAGTTAAGCCAAGACTCCAGACACCTGGCCAAGGTTCACCCACTGAGGAGGAGGGAGAGCTGCAGCAATAAGCTGGGAGGTTGCCTGATAGCAGGAGGCAGTGTCGAGACTAGATTCTGCTTTCGTGCTGCGAATATCATAAATGTATGGAGGGACAAAGTCCGGGTGAAAAAATGTCTGGTGAAGCCAGTGAGCAGGAATGAGCAGGAGGCACTGAGAAATGCATCTGTGGTGGCTGCTCATCCAGCCCCAGCTCCGATGCTCTCTGGTCGCCACCCAAAGGAGCCTGTCCATCGTCCTTTTCCTCACGTTATACAGCTCAGCGTACCCTCACCTGTGTCTGCTCTGTTAATAACCAGGAAAGAGCCTCTTGTTTTCCAGGCTGGGATTCAAGAGCAGCCAAAAAAGATAAGACTACAAATGCTTTAATAGCACGGCTCAGGAAGAGACATTTGAAAAGGAAATCCCTTCCGTGCTCCTTTCTTTTCCTATCCAGCATTTCTCTTCTACTGGTTTTTACCTTCCTCCCATTCTACCCTTCCCTCTGCTTCTTCATGTCTCAGGGTGCTGGTACCCATTCTCTGTTTCTTCTCTCTTAGTTCCCCCCTCAGTCTTTCTCATTCGTGCTTCTCCCTGGGTTTTGCTCATCCTCCACATCCCCGCTCTTGCCCGGTGCTGGCTGGCAGCAAAACGCTGCCATATGGCAGAAAAAGCGATGGAAAAAAAGAATGGAAATCAGGTCTGCTCTAACAGCGCGTTGCAGATGGGCATCTCTCTAACCAGGTCCCCAGGTCTGAAGGAGGAGAAAGCACCGACTGAAACGCCGCGGCCGTGGGGCCAGGTTTAACCCTGCCGAGGTGTGTGTGACACCGAGTCGGGTGGGAAGGACCCACTTGCGTGGGCCATCCAGCCCAGCGCTGACGGGACCCAGAGCATCCGCAGGTGACGGAAGGGATAAAGGCAGCCAGCCTCTGCCCTGCAGGTTGCACCCTCATCCCGTGGAGGTCGGGATTCCCGGAGAGGGGCCGGAGCGCCGCTGGCTCGGTGAACGGGACGCGGTGCGGAGGGCGCCGGGTGGCTCTGCGAGGGCGCATTCACTCACCTCCGGCGACTTTGTCAATGTCGACGTAAAAACGCAGCATGGCGGAGCCCAGCATGAAGGCCACCCCCGGCCCGATGACGGTCACGGAGAACAAGATCCCTGCAGAGGGGCGAGAGCAGAGAGGGGCTCAGCCCTGCGCGAATGGACCACGGGGGACAGGAGGTGCCTTGAGGCAGGACCTCGAGGAACCTGGGTCCACCGCATCTGCCTCCGGCGCAGGTTATTTCCCTGCCAGTTTTCCCCTCTCACACCTCTCGAAGGATAACAACCCCATGCTTTCCACCCTCCCTTCACAGAAAAGGTTTTGCAAAGCTCAGCTCTTTCCTGCCACTTTTCGTCAGCCTCCTGGAAAGACTGAAACACACCCAGGAACAGCATGTGCCCCATGGCATAAGAAATCCAGGAAATGCAGGTTTTTTACAAGGTTAAGGAGATAAAAATTATCAGCAAACTGTCATACAAGAATTACTGATAAAAAAAGAAAACACGTGTAAGAATCAACTCCTATCTTAGAGGGAATCCTTTTAAATAGGGTTCAGAGGTTTGGAGCATCTACCAGAGCAAAATTTGACGCGATACTTCCAGTTTCTTGACATTAATGACACGGTTTTGAGCTTTCCCATTCAATTCAAAAAACCCATCACAGATAACAGCTGGAAAAGGGCGAGAAGGACCCGCAAGGACCATCTTGTCCATCCCTCCACCCTGGGACATCCCTTTTAGGTGTGTATCCAAGCTGTTCTCCAGCACTCTGTCTGTGGAAGGATACTTGCCCACCTCCCAGGTGGTTGATCCTGCTTTTTTAGCTTTCTGTAATTCTCCCTATATCTAAACAGAGTCTTCATTGCCGCATCTTGAGCCCATAGCCGTCCCCTGCCAATACGGAGAAGAGGTTATTCCTCTTCTCCTTGTTGAAGCCTTTTTGGAGGAGGATGCGGTTATTATGTCACTCTCAGGCTTACCATTCTCAGGCCAAAAATCCCAGCATCTCCACTAAACCTTGTTTTTCAGCACTGCTGGGCTGTCTGCAGCCTGTCCAAGCTTGAAGCAGATCAACTGTTTTTGCAGAAACCTTCCTAGCCCTGGCTAGAGCAGACGGGCTACGGCAAGCTCTTCTCTCCTTGCTGCAAATCGTCACTGTCTGGCCCGGCTATAGAGGGCTAATTCTGCTTTCCCCTCTTTCCACAGCAGCCCCAGTCTTACCCAAATAGAGGGGGGAGTTCCTCTCACTGGCGAAGTCATCGATGTAGGAGATCCCGAAGGGCTGGATGGGGACGCCGCCGATGCCCAGCAGTGCTTGGGCGATGAACATGACGAGGAGAACCTCGTGGTTCTCCCTGGCAGCGTGGGGGGTGCAGCCGGCATCACTGAGGTTCCCCCCGGACCTCGGGACGCCGGGCTGGCACAGGTCGGTGGTGTTGCTGAACATGCCTGGGATGACAAGGGGAGCAGGTCTAAGGAGCTCGGTCTGGAAAAAGGACCTTCCCTAAGGCAGCAGCAAGCACGCAGGTGTGCACTCAGTAGACGTCAGGTGGGAAACGTCGGTGGAAGAAAATGCAAAGAAAGAGCAAAGATTACTGTGACGATGTTCGCAGAGAGATGGATGCACGTGCCGTGAAAAGCCACCTCTGAAAAGCAGAGCTGACATCGCTCCCAGGACCTTTGATAGATCTTGCAATAAAGGTTAAGTGAGCAAAACTGCAGATTTCATGAATAGTGACTGAGGAAATGAGAACTCATTTTGCCCAGAAAGAGGTTACAAAACTGCCTAAGTGCTGATTCTAGCACCCTTATCTTCCTTAAAATACTGGGGGAGGGGTGTTTACAGCAGGATTTCCATGGTTATGCCCCAACTCATACGCAGCTCTGAGTGCTCGACACAGGGCCACCTGCACCAGCCACTCCTGAAACGCATGGCTAATTGTTTCCAAACTGTTGTTAGCACCTGAACCCTGTCTGCAGCCCTGAATTATTCACCTCCTAAATCTTCCTTTGGCGGCTGCAGCTAAGTGAACCAGCTGCGCTCTCTCTGAGCGCAGAGAAAATTGTGATGACCCAGAGAAAAGCTGTTTAGTGGAGGTTTCTAAAATATTTCCTGGAGCTTCACGGCAGGATTTGGGAAGGTAACAAGAGTGTGGGTTTTCTCCTTTTTTTTCTTTTCTCATCCCTTCACCTTCCTGCAGGCAGAAATTCCCAAATCCACCCTGACCTGCTCCTCTATGAGGGATTTACACCTGCGTGTTTCTTTCACAAGAGGTTGATTTTCTGGTGGGGTGTAAGCCCTCAAAGCATTCCCTCAAAGGCAGCTCAGCTAGAGGGGGGAAGATGGGCGAGGTGCCCCACAAGCAGGAGAAGTCAGGTGTGAAACCAATGTTCCCTCATTGCAGGCAACAGCGTTTCACCCCCAAAGCTGCCCCATTGGCTCGAGTCAAGCTCCTTCCCTTACTTCTTCTTTCCTTCCTGTAAAGAGCTTCAGAGTTTATGAGATCTCATCTATGATATGAAAATAAGGGAGCAGTTCATATGCATGAGGGCAACTTGCCTCTTCTCACAGAAGATGTGAGCTGCAATGGCTGCAGAAGACCTTCCTGCTACCTGGTCTTTGTCTGCTCCCGGGATGTGCAGAAGACAACGGGAATCAGAGGCACAGCCTATGTTTTGATGGTTTTCATGCCCTTTCCTGTGGTTCCAGCTGCCCCCTGGCTCTGCTTCCCATCATTAACTGTTGACTCTCAGGACTGAAAGGATTTCATTCTCAGAAAACTAAAATTCTTTGAGGACGAACCTGCAGCTTGCAGTTCCCACACCCTCGAGGGAAGGTCATTTCCTTTTTCTGTCCCAAAAGGCATAAAATAAGTTCCTAGAGTACCTACTGGCAACGGACTGGTCATACTCGTAGGGTCCAGTTATGAAGTGGGGGAGAGACATGAGGAACCCGGCCAAGGAGACGAGGATGGCACCGCAGCCGATGAAACGGGGTCTATGCACTCGGCTCCCGAAGTAACTTATGAAGACGATCAGCAACGTGTTTCCAACCTGCAGCAGGACACACAGACAAGAGGGCTCACAAGGGAACAACAGGAGCAAGGGAAGAGCGTTGGCTGGGTAGACTAGGAGAATCAAGCTGGTTTTCACCTCGTTGAAGGAAGCCAGCAGCCCTGATGTCTGGCTGGAGAGGCCATATCGTCTCTCGATGGTTGAGATGGAGCTCTTCAGATAGCCGGAGACCAGGAGCTGGGAGAGCTGCAAGAGCCCATGGCAGAAAACGAAGAACTGCCAACACAAAAAGAGAGCATCCAGCATGGTTACTGCAAGCTGCAACGTAACAAACAGCATCTCCTACGCACAGACATGAGTGTTGAACATGAATCTTTGACCACCAGCCTTTGAAATATTACCCTCCCTCCTGCCATCAGCAGTCTCCTGAAATCAGGTCAGGGCCCTTAAATAGTCCTCTGCCAAAAATGACAATAGGGTTAGTATTTGCGAGGAGAGCGTATTTTCTCCAGCTGAAAGTGGCTTTGGACAAACAGATCATTTCAGTTGGGATGCTGCTAGTTTGTGTTGGCCTGGACACCGAGATCCAGCAGCAGAAGTGGGAGGTTGCACAACCTCACCGCTCCCGTCCGGCCCGAGGCAGGCAGCCATCCCCAGTGCTGGCAGGAGCTCTGCCGGGACAGGAACGAGCCCTTCCAAACACAGCAACAAACAGCTTCTTTAGAGAAAGTCAGGAGAAGGTCAGGGAGAAAAATTTCAGATTTTCTATTTTCCTTTCATTTTTGCGAAGCCCTGGATGTAAAGGACATGTCTCCTTTGGGAAAACGTGATGGTTCTTTTCCACTTCCAGAAGGAAACCTTGTCAAAGACCATCATCTCCCAGAAAATCATCTGACCTCATCTCCTCCAGAGCTTGGGACGTACTGCTGCTTGGCCGCCCAGACAAACACGTGGCTTGAGCTGCCCCACCATTAACTGAGGGCAGCATCCATCTTCCTGCTCCTCACGCGGAAGCATTTCACAAGTGCTGGATGAACTGTCCCAGGAGGGATGGAGACCACCTGCCCTCCATCCACAGCTCTGCAAAGTACTCAGCAAAGGAAAGGCGCTGGCAAGCCATCTCCTTCCCTGCTGCCATGTGGCTCTCCACAGGCATCCTTCCAGTCCCCAAATGAGTTAAAATAAGCTAACCAACACAGTTGCATGCCCGAAGGAGATGGACCACTCATCTCACTGCAGGACAGGCTGAATATTCCTGGGTCCTTGCGGAGATGGATGCTGCCCAAAGCTGTTGGCAGATGTTTTCCCAGTCACTGGCCAGAGCAGAGCGTTGCTCCGGCTCTACGTGTTTCACAGCCAGCTCCCACCAGGCAGGAGTCTCGCCCGGAGGAGCTGCTCAGCCTGGCCTGGATTTCTGCTCTGTCTTTTTCTGATCCAGTGCTGAAGTGGGGTCACTGCCAAACTGGAGTGCTCTGTAAGCAGAGGGACTATTTACAGCACAAAACGGGAAAAAGAGAATGGTCGAGCCCCCTCAGCTCCCTGAGTGCTGGAGAACTGCGATATGGGTACCACCACCAAAAGGGATGTGGTGGCATCATGCAAAGCAGGATACAATCCAGGAACTTCCCCCTTCAGCCTCATGTCACGGCTGAGTGGTGCACTGTGTTTGGACTATGAAAATGTCACGCAGCCAAAGGAAAAACTTCCCAGAGTCAGCTTTGCTAAAACTCCTACGTTCCTGCAAGACATGTTGCAAGACTGTCCAGGCGCTGTTTCCTGAATACAGGGGTTCCAATGGAAACGTTGAAGCCAGATTCATTTTGTCCAGGCATCCATACCACTCAGTCCAATGCATATCCAAATCCAGGACCTTCAAGGCACACTGGTTTATATCAGCTCAGCGTCGCCCGCCACTGCCCTACATCCTCTTCAGCAGACGAGGTCAAAACGGGTTGAGAATCTGGTATTTTATTCTCCCAGGTCTGGGCAGACTAAAGAACGGAAAAGAGAGACGGCCCTGCAAAGGACTTGGTGGCAGCACCGGGCAAGGACCCCAGCTCTTCTGGCTCCAGGGGCTGGTTGCTGTCAGCCATCAGATCACAGCACGCCTGGTGATCTGGCAGTAAAAGAAGGAACAGCCTGATAGACTTCAGATCTGCCGGGGAGGTACATGACCCTGACTGTCTGTGGCTGCACGCATGATGCTGCGTTATGTCCAGCAGCGAAAAACCACTTGTTTACATTTCTGTATCTGATCAAGACACCTGGCTCTCTAACTTGTGTGGTCTAGAGATGCTCTTCGCACCCGGAAGGAGACACAGAATCAGAGAATGTTGAGGGTTGGCAGGGACCTCTGGAGATCATCTCGTCCAACCCCCTGCCGGAGCAGGGGCACCCGGAGCAGGGGGCACAGGATGGCGTCCCGGCGCGTTGGGAATGTCTCCAGAGTCGCAGACTCCACCACCTCTCTGGGCAGCCTCTGCCAGGGCTCTGCCACCCTCACAGGCAACAAGTTCCTCTTCGTGTCCACATGGAACTTCCCATGTTCCAGTTTGTGCCCGTCACCTCTTGTCCTGTCCCTGGGCACCGCTGGAAAAAGCCTGGCCCCCTCCTCCCGGCCCCCTCCCTTGAAGGATTTAGGAGCATTGATGAGACCCCCCTCAGCCTGCTCTTCTCCAGGCTCAAGAGCCCCAACTCCCTCAGCCTTTCCTCATGGGAAAGATGCTCCAGCCCCTGAGCATCCCCGTGGCCCTTTGCTGTCCCCTCCCCAGCAGTTCCCTGTCCCTCTTGACGCGGGGAGCCCAGCCCTGGACACAGGACTCCAGCTGCCCCTCCCCAGGGCAGAGGGAAGGGGCAGGGGGACCCCCCTCCACCTGCTGGCCACGCTCCTCTTGCTGCCCCCCAGGCTGCCACTGGCCTTCTTGGCCACCAGGGCACATTGCTGGCTCCTGGGCATCCTGTTGGCCACCAGGACTGCCAGGTCCCTTTCCACAGAGCTGCTTTCCAGAGACACCATTACCGACACCAGCGTGACCCTCGTTAGCAGAGGGAGAGATTTCCCTGAGGACCAACTGCTGCAGAACATGAGCTTGGCTCTGCTCAAGAGGCACAGGGCATAGATGTCTACAACATCTCCAAGCTGCCGGAGGCGGTACGGACATGCACACCAACGCACGCTTCTCCTGCCCTGGGGGAGCTCAGCAGGGCTAACCCTGCAGACAAAGCCTGCTTTCATCTAGATCCTTCCCTGCCAGCAGAGCCTGCTTCTGCGTTCTCCCAGCGAAAGGAGGGAGAAGCAGCAGACTGCAGTGTTCTTAAGAATGAAGGCAACACACTAAAATCAAAGTATCAGCTCTCAGGAAACAAACTTCCCAACGCAGAGCATCCCTTTCCACCCTCTCAAAGTGTAGGCTCCATTTACAAGCCTAACAGGAGCTTGAAAGAGGGGTGTGAAACCAAGAGCCATGGTTCAGGTCTCCTCTTGCAAGCTTAGTTTTGGCTGAGTCCCGAGGGTTGAGTCTATACTTGTAAATGAAACAGGCCAGGGGCCACCCCCTGAGGCCAAGGCTGGTGGGAACAGAATGACCTGCACTCACCCTACCAGACTCACTGAGCCTTCAGAATAGGTCGGCTTCATGCTGGAAATGGTCTCCAGTCCTCAGCTTCCTAGGTTTTTTTTGGGAAAGCAGTAGCTCGCCCAGGGCCAAGCCGTGGAGTAGGTGATAATTCAGAGGTAGTTGCAATGTTGAGGTCTGCTTGGGGTTTCGGTATGCAAGAAGCTCCCTCCATCCCTGGAGGAGCTGATCTGGGGACCAACGTTAACATGTCCAGCCGTGCTCTTCCAGCTGGGGTGAGGGTGCAGGGCAGGCTTGGTCCTGCCTTTGGGATGTGCCCAGGAATGCAACCGCATCGCCATGCCCATCATAAGAGGGTTTTGGTTTCCTCACAGCAAACTGCTGCTTGCAGCTTCGGCCATCCAGACCAAAACCCTACACTGGAAGGAGGATCCTGCTCTTTCTGCAGCCCTCAGAGCAACCACCACCAGTGTCCCCCAAGTCTGTTTGGGTTTGGGGTGATGCCCTCCATGCCACAGCCTGGAGGGCAGGGCTTCCGGGGGATGAAGATCCAGACTGGAAATCCACTGTTTATAGACTTCTCCTTCCCTTTTCTGCAAGAGAAAAGCCATACGGCAGGACCTGGGGTAAACCTGCGAAAGTTGGGGACAATCCAAGGGTATTTGCACGTTGTTGGTGGCAGGACATCACAAGAGGATTGCAGCAGCTTAAGGAAACCAGAGTTGGAGGACAGGAGTCCTGGGTAATGCTGGGAGCTGGTGGGGTGGTAAAAGACAGCCCAGCAAGAGCCCTCAGGTGTGCACCGTGTCCCACTGAGGGAGCAGGGGAGGTGAAAGAGCTGCAAAGGCATCCGACCACAGTGCAAACAGCAGGATGAAACGAAGGGAAGGAAATCCCCACAGGCTGCCCGGCAAAGCTTCCTAAGATCAAGCTATCGATAGCAGTTTTTAATTAAACATTTCAAGCTCTTTTCTTCAATGCATGCCTTTTTTTCTTTTTTTTTTTTTTTTTCTAACAGCCAAACACATTAGAGGGCCCAACATCTACCATTTCCGCACTGTGTGTGCTGAAAGAAAAACCTGGATACCCAGATGGTAACTGCACTAGTTACGGCACAAAAGCTTTTAGACGCAAGTCAGGACCCCAGAGCAAGCAGGAAAATATTTAGAAATCAAGGTGGAAATGGTTGAGAAGGAAGAAACAAACAGGAATGTGAAGACCATTGGCTGCATTTTCTCCAACTCCTGCAGCGATTGTTAAGTCAACTAGTTCTGGGGAAACGTCACATAAAAACTCGACTTTTTGCAGGATCTGCCGGACTTCATGTGCTTCCCATTTATCCATGATGGCGATTAAGGTAGCAAAGTGGGAGGTCTTGCAATTAAAGTTCTGCAAGGCCAAGTCTCCTTCTTGTTCCTTGGGGAATCATTGCGGGCAACCAGCCTAACCACGGGGCATTTTTAGGCTGGGTAATATTTTCATGAGCGAGAAATAGAAAGCTGGTAATTGCTAGTGTGAGATTTCCAGTTTGCCCCCATTGTAGCTGTGAAGATGGTGGTGGGTGGTCGAGCCCCAGCAGTGTGTCTATCCCGGGACTCCTCTGGGACTTCCCATGACGTGTAGTGCAGGGCTGACCACATGCAGACCTGGATGCCACCCTGCTCATTTCTCAGCTAGGTCTGGGAGACAGCCCATGCCACAGGGCAGGCAGATCCTCTGTACCATCTTTCTGTGCCATCTAGTTACTTGTTCCGAGGGCTTGAGGCTGGGGTCCCTTCACGCCCAGGCTTGGGACTGGTGGGATCAGCCAGCCTGGGTCTGATGGGCTACCCCAGCAGCAGGAGAAGACCAGAAGGTGTCTTGGGTCTGCAGACACCAGCCTTTTCCCAAGACGAGGGCCCTTACAGCAGGTCGGGGTCGTGGAAAGACAGGAGCAGCCCCAGAGCTGGGCGGACCCAGAAGCCACCCCGAGCCCAGCTGTCTGGCACCTCTTTCCTACTACGGGCCAAGCCACACTCACATCCTTTCCCCTCTACATCAGAAGAATGAAAACAACTTGGAGAATCCAAGCGTTTGCGTAGGCCAAAGAGGAAGGAAGGGAGAGTCTTTTTAATGGCTTTTTTAAAATAAACATGTGTGAAGCATCATTACAAGAGCCTGCTAGGGCTCTGTGTCGGGATACCACCAAACATCACGCTACACCAGGGACAGAGGGTGCTTGGTACTGATGTACCCCTACCAAAAACACCCCCCTTGCAGTGCCAGGGTGCAGAGCAACCTTCCTTCTCTGGAGCTGTGCCACCACTGCTTCCCACCACCAGTGAGGCATGGAGAGTGCCCGAGACATCTCCTCAGTGCTGCAGTGGGACGAGCAGCATCCCCGTCAGGCCTTTGGTGAGGTGGCTTCACCCACAGGCAATGACATCCCAATACAACGTCTACATCCTCCACAACCGGCAGTGGGACGAGTGAGTCTCCACTCTACCACATGTTGAACGAGGATCTTCTCTGCAATCATGCGCTCTCAGAGGAGCTCGCTGCTTTTCCGCTTTTTCCTATATTTTTTAACATATTTTTGCAGGCTTCGCTCTACGAAGCCTTGCATCACATTGGTGAGATGTTGCTGTTCCCACTCCGCGCGTCTCAGAGAAGAGAGACATGTACTCAATCCTAAGCAGCCATTAAATTGCAGAACTGGGGATCAAACATCAATATCTCCTCTTTTGGTGGTCTGGAAAAAAGCTTCTTACAAAGCTTCCTTTGTGTTTTTAGTGTTGGTCATGCAGTTTGGCAACAAATCCTCCATGTAAGGCTTCTGGAAGCCGCGCACACAGTCTTGCCCTGGTTGTCACAGGGAAGTCCCTATCACGCTGTTTCCATGTGTTTGGGAGACTTTTGCTGCTATTTTAAGGAAGGGGTTTGTGCACATGATAAAATCCCGCGCACTGGGCTGTGCTTACAGAGAGGAGAAAACAGGTCTGGGAGGAATCAGCTTGTTCCAGTTTAATCACAACCAGTTGCGTGTAATTGGGTGGGTGCCCTCAGCCAGCTCCTTGACAGGGTTAGGAAGTGGGCACATGGATGTCATCCTTTGAGGAGGGGTGCTGGATCCACAGCTGCGTCTGCCAATGAACCTGGAAGCTGCCTCTGGGGCATGAAGGTTGTTGTGCATGTCCTCAAGGTGCAGGACTACAGCAGGCAGGGATGTGAAACACGTGTCCATGGGACCATGGCATCCCCCTGGGTCTTCCCATGCACGTCCTTACCAGGAGGTCAGGTGCTGTTGATCTTGCCAACAGCACAATGTCTAACATACATGCGCACCTCGAACAACCCAGCAGTGACCGCAACAGCAACCACAGCCTTCAAATGTCCAACTGGCCTTTCAGGTCTTCCAGATAGCCCAGTTTTATTGGCCAAAACCTCTTTATATTGACTAGAATCATAGAATCACCCAGGTTGGAAGAGACCTTTAAGATCACTGAGATCAACCATCATCCCGACACTGCCCAACCCACCCCAAACCCATGTCCCTCAGCACCACGTCTGCCTGGCTGGGAAACACCTCCAGGGATGGCGACTCCACCACTGCCCTGGGCAGCCTCTGCCAGTGCTTGAGAACTCCTTTGGTGAAGAACTTTTTCCTAATATCCAATCTAAACCTCCCCTGGTGCAACTTGAGGCCATTTCCTTTTGTCCTATCGCTTGTTCTTTGGGAGAAGAGACCGACTCCCCCGGCTACACCCTCCTCTCAGGCAGTTGCAGAGAGTGAGAAGGTCTCCCCTCAGCCTCCTCTTCTCCAGGCGGAACAACCCCAGGTCCCTCAGCCGCTTCTCAGGAGACTTGTGCTCCAGACCCCTCACCAGCTCCGGTGCCCTTCTCTGGACGCGCTCCAGCCCCTCCATGTCTTTCTTGGCGTGAGGGGCCCAAAACTGGACACAGGATTCGAGGTGGGGCCTCCCCAGTGCCCAGTCCAGGGGGACCATCCCTGCCCCGGTCCTGCTGGCCACACCATTGCTGGTACAGGCCAGGATGCTGTTGGCCACCTTGGCCACCTGGGCCCATGGCGGGCTCCTCTTCAGCCAACTGTTGACCAACCCCGCCAGGTCCTTTTCCTTGGGCAGTTTCCTGCCACTCTGTCCCTAGCCTGTAGCGCTGCAGGGGGTTGTTGTGAACCACAGGCAGGACCTGGCACTTGGCCTTATTCAACTTCATGCCAATGGATCAGTCTATGGGTACACTTTGATGCCCAGCAAGTCATCGTTCTCAGTCTGCTTCCTCTTCATCTGCAGGTGAACTGTTGCCATAACACCCTCAGAGTCTTGCCAAACAAATTGCTCCTTCTGTAGCAGTTCTCCATCAGAGGATCCCAAACTACTTCCCCACGTCTTTGCATAGGCAGCTCTTCAGCAGAACTGTTCTTCCAAAACTGATGTGTCCAGTCTGGGATGCAAAATGCTCCTTGAAGCCAAGACAAGATATTGGACTTTAAAGGAAGCTGCAGGTGACCTGATTTAGTCCTCTCTGAGGGACTGTAGGAATTCATGCCAGGTATCTTAAAGGCTCAGCGACCATCCACCCTGGGAGCATTCCTCAGAAGGACAGTGTTGAGTTATGCCTCTCACTTGCATTTTGACATGTGGCAATTAGTTTTCGTGACACACACTCCCTCTCTCTCTGGATAGAGAGATATATATAAAAATTGCAGTGCTGTGATTTTTGGTCCTTCAGCCACTTCAAACACATAAACCACATTGTGCAACGGTTTTGTGTTTCTGCAAGAACCATTCAAACCCTGGACTTCAAGTTACATTTTCTGAGGAAGTCATTTAGAAACCGGACAGGGTGACCTAACTTCTTGAAATCAAAACCTAAAAAACCCAACCAAAAAAAAAACCACAAAAAAACAACAAAAAACCATCCAAAAAAAAAAGAGATCTGGAGAAAACATCCTGTGCTGAGTATAATTGTGTGCTTGGTGACATGCATGATCCGGTCAGCTCTGCTTTAGGGGTAAAAACAAGTCCTTCAGCAGTTTAATGTGAAACTTAGCATCGGAAGAGAGGATTTGCTCTTCTTGGCTGTGGGCTGCAGCCAGGATAATGCCTGGCAATGCCAGGATAACGCCTGGAAATGCCTTCATCAAGGTTGGTCACAGCCTGCTGCAATTGCAATCATCCCTGCAGCCTCCGGCGATGCTGCTCGGACCTGGAGGGATCAGCCAGGGTTTCCCTGCTGTGCTCCAAGCAGAAATTCGTCAGTAGGGTGTCCATCAGGAGCAGAGCTGGTCTCCACCAAAACACCTCACTTTCTGCTCTTCCCAGGGCGGGCTCCAGAGACCCTTCAGGAAGCGATAGACTAGCAGACACAGTTTCAGAGCTGGGCAGCTCTGGCCTGCAATATTCTCCATGAAGAGCTTCCTCTACATCTACCTTCACAGATACCCTCTCTCAGGAAAATAGATGTTGACTCTGCTCACAGACCCGAGCTGACTTTGCACCTCAGTGGCTTTAATCTTTGAAGTTCCAAATCCCTTTAATATCTCAGCAAGGAAAAATCAATGGGATTTTTAAAGATAATCTTGCTGCCACATAAAAATGAAACAGCTGAATGGACTGAAAAAAGGATGGAGGGAGAAACCTCAGGATCGTATGGCACGAAGCTCTGCTCTCTCCTGTGCCTCCAGCCTCTGCTGCTCTGGTAAACCTCTGCCTTGGGGGCGTCTTCTGAGCTCAGTTCCCCTCTGCTACGAGGGGTGAGGGTGATTAAATTCACCAGCATTTGTAAAAAAATGCAAAAAAATCAAATTCTTGCCCACAAAAGTGACAGAGAAATTTTAGGTTTTAATTCTGGCTGCCATCTTTTGCTCTACAGCCTGGTGAGACTCTCTAAGGAGTCAGGTAATTGGCTTTCAGCTGCACTCACTACAGCATTGCATCGGTGATAACGCTGCCACGATCAATGAGGTGCAATTATTCAACCAAAGGGGAAAGAACCAGCCCCCAGTTCTGCAAGGAGCTGCTCAAACGCTCAGCTGGAGTGGACCTGAGGCTGCACTGAGTCCAGCAGGACACATCCAGCATTGCATGGCCGCAAGTCTTTGAAGAAGCAAGGTTTGTATTACTGGCTGTGGCTTGTGTTGAAATTAAATGCAAAGGCAACAGAGACCACGAGGAATCTGATCCCCCAACTTACCGAGTCGCTACCAACTCTCCTTAGTAAATGAAACCACCATTTCCTGCACACGCTTGCAGTGACACGCTGAGAAAAGCTCATGTTAAACCATGTATGTGCCTACTGCATGTGTACAACGAAAATCCCCAAACCTGCAGCTGCGTAACAAGAGAAAAAGCATTTTCCATCTTGTTCTCCACTTATCCACCCAGCAGTTTTTGATCTGCTCCCACCTCGTACTGCCTTTGGCTCCCCCAGACCTCTGTGTCCCAAGCTCCCACTTTGCAGTAGTCAGTTCCCACAGTAACACACTCCGTACCTGGAAAATTGATGTTCACACGCCAAACGACATGCTCTGTTGGACATAGCAATTGTCTTCCAGCTAGACCAACAGTTGGCTTAGTTTTAGTTTCATGCTTCCTTGTGACGTGTGAGAAAAGAGCAAAAAAACTTCCAAAATGTCCTTTTTGTAGAAAAGAAGATGGAAATATGAACCTGTTCCTGACGCAAGCTGAGCACTTTCTTTTTCCAGCATCGCTGTGGTCAATGCTGATAATTATTTCCACTTTGCCGATGCTTATCTAAATATTTACACCTTTTTTTTCTTTTGAGTGTTGCTACGCTTCTCCAACAGTACCTTGCAGCAGACCACCAGCTGCAGAAGCGGTGTGATCATACCATCATCATTACTTGGGGCTTTTTTAAAACGCACTTTAAAATATACAAAGAGAAAAGGATTCCCCTCCACCTTCATAGCCAAGGAACCTGGATCCTCCTCTGCAAACCACTGAGCATGCAAACAAGGAGCTGAGGAGCCCCTCTGGTGCTGACACAGCCACGGGTAGGAGGCGAGAGGCCACAAACTTCTGCCGCAAGCTCAGGGTCAATGTGCTAATCCCACCCAGGTGGTACTGGCCCCACCACCGGAAGATCTACTGCATGCAGCCTCACACCTCCTCCAGCTTTGAGAAGGGGAGAAAAAGGGACCTTCACCCAGGGTTGCCCATGGCTCAGTGGTTTGGGTGCCGGGGGACAGAAGAAAGGTGGCTTCATACCTACATTGGTGAGTCAAGCCGGTCTTCTGCCTTCCCTGAGCAGACCATGAGGCTGCTGGGCAGAAGTCATAGAATCATAGAATCATAGAATCATTTGGGTTGGAAGAGACCTTCAAGATCATCGAGTCCAACCATAAGCCTATGCCAAGTGACCACCACCTCCTGCTGTTCCCACCACAACCAACCTTTCGGGCTGCTCCAAGGGATTTAATGAAGCCCACTCATCTGGCTGCCTGCCCCAGACCTGGCAGAGCTCTTGGGTGTGGAGGTACGGAGGAACCATCTCCCTGCATGACCCCAGACACCCAACAGCAACACAAGGAAGAGCCGGGTGAACTTACATCAGGGCCAGGCGGCGTTGCTGGGCGGGTGGCCCGAATCGCTGCTTAGGACGTATGTTTTTAGTGAATAAATTCAAGCAAGGGCAGGGTTTAAGCCAACTAGATGCCATTCCTTGCCTAAACGGGGGCTGACACCCAAAGCTGTGCAGGCTGCAGGCTCCGAGACCGAGAATCAATTCCCCCTTTCCTCCATCCCTGCTGCCACCGTTACACACATGTATTTACCATGGATATCACAAAAAAAGTATTTCCAGGAAGGCTGCAGCTCGTAGCTGCTCTGAGATCTGGGGTTTGTTTCTCTTGAAGGTTTGCTTTTGGGCTCTGGGAGTTTCACTGGCAGAAGTTAAATACAGCAGAAGCTGGAAGTTGAACATGCATTGCGACATCGCCGTCCCGCCGCTTGCTTTGGGACGGAGCCGGCTGCACATCCAACAGCACTCCTGCCGCGGGGAGCATCCTGTCCCTTTCCAAATACATTTTGCAAACAGGAATCCTATCGATGCCTTCTGCAGAGAGCTAAACTCCTCTTGCCGGGCCAGAAATCCCAGGGGGGATTAGAGAAAGCAGGAAGTATTTACCTTGATACTGAGAAATGGGCTCCCGCAGAGCGTTTTCCGGGACTGATCCGGGTAGCTGCTCTTTGTAGCGGTACTCGTCATTCTCGCCTTATCCGCCTGCCAAAATAAATCATTCAGCACAATGCTATGTTGCTCGGCCTGAATTCGCCTTGCTCAGCACAGCAAAATCCTGTCGTGCTTTGCAAACACCCACATAGCAGGCGCAGGGTCACTGTAAGCAATTATTAATTATTCCTGGTTTTCATTTTCCTTTTGCGTTTCACTTCTGCAAAGCGAAAAAGCAGCATGCAAAACACCAACACGCTCATCACCAGGGCACCTGAGCGGTTAAAAATTATCGATCATGCAGCACTGGGCCAGGATCTTGGTATTCCTAAATCCCAGCCATCCCAGAGCGTAACCAGGGCCAACGTTATTCAACATAATCAAGGCCAATATTGTTTAAACATTATCTGGTTGGTACTGTTTAACATCCTTATCAATGACCTGCGTGGCAGGGCAGCCAGTCGGCAGAAGATGCAAGACTGGGGGTTGGTGACTGACACAGCCAATGGTTGTCCTGCCATCCACAGGGACCTCAACGTGCTAGAGAACCTCATGAAGTTCAACCAGGAGAATTGTTCCGTCCTGCTGCTGGGAAGGAACAACCCCAGTCACCAGGACAAGCTGGGGTCCAACCAGCTCCCCAGAGAAGGACCTTGGGTTGAACATGAGCCAACAACGCTCCCTCACGGCATGAAAAGCCAGCTGGGCTGCATTAGGAGGGGTGTTGACACGATCTCCGAGTTCCCTTCCAACCTCAGCCACGGTGGTCCTGTAAAAATCACTTCAGCACCCCAAGAAGGAAAGAAGGGCAATCCTTACTGTCCCAAACTGTGGGAGTCTGATTGCTCTGATCAACCCCATCATATCCTCGAACCACACAGGACATCTTGGCTTCTTTTTGTCTGGTATCAACCACAGGCCTAGATCCACAATCCCAATTAGAAAACAGATCTCCAGATCTCCCCTCATCCCACCCTGAAGCCCAGCCACAAGGAGCATCCTAGGGTCTTCATACGGTGTCTGGGGCAGGCTCTGGTCTCCACCGTGCTGGAGTGAATCCCCTGGAGCCTTATTCTCCTGCCCATGGTAGTGCAGCTCCTCAAACCCCAGAGCAGCTCCTCTGATTTGGTTGGACACAGCTGAGACCAGGATCCAGCCTTGGCATTACGTCTTGCAGTGTATCGAGCTGTCTTAGCTTTCTAGGTATGTTTCCAAAACACATTACACAGCGACGCTGGAGCTGAAGGTCAATGTTACAGGGTGAGAAAAAGACCCACAGCACTGAAGAGTTGGGCAAAGGGGTTGAGAGGAGAAACCCAGCTGGGCACTAGCTCAGCTCTTGAATGGTGCTGGGGCAGTCTTGGGCCAAGTGTGAGGGATCTGCCCAGACATGAAGATCCCACCAAGGTGAGGCCAAGCTCTCCAGCTGCAGCTGAGGTCCCATTTGCTGCTGAATGTGCTCATGGGATGTCACTGGCTTCAGCTCCTCATCACACAGAGCTGATGGTTGCACCTGGGTGTAGACGTGCAGAAGTGTGCACAGGAGATCCAGCAGCTTTGGAGACGCTGGCTGGCCAAATTGCCTTCCCAAGAGCAGGCTACAGACAACCACTGCTCTGCCTAAACGAGGGTGGGGTCTGGGGGCTCCCCTATGGGCTTGGAGGCAGGAGGCACAGAGAGCTCCTGCCTGAAGGAGTGGAGTTCAGCAAGCCCTTCTCCATCCCTACGTACGCTGGGTTTCCGACGGATTAAAGCCCTCCTTTCCCGCCTCTCGTTTTCACCCATGGTGTTTTTGCACCTCCCCTGGAAGAACCCTTCACGCTCGCTTTCTGGCTCCCAACCACCACCTAAATTTAACCACGCAAAGAAATGTAAATCTGTGGGAAGTCACCGTCCCCCTCTCTGCCCCGCTGACCTCCTTGCCTTCAGACCTGCGCTCCCTCCTCCCTTCTCGCCAGCTACATCCGTGGAATGACTGATGTGCAGGAGGATGATGTCTTTGTTGGGTTTTTAGTAGCCAGACTTCCTGCTCAGGAAGCTGTATTGTTTGGAGGAACGTTAAACCCATTAGGCTTTAGTTTGTTGTTCAGTACACACTAATAGATGTTTCCATCTCAGCGGCACCTGCAAGCTCTACAGCAAATGGGGTGAAAGGCTTTCCATTATTATTTTGTGTAATTCTATTTCCCCCATGATGGGAGGCAAAGGAGCAAGTACCGTAGCCTCAAACAAATTAACAAGTGTACGCGTTGATGTAAATTCTAGCAAGAGGGAATTGTCTTAACCGTGGTGTTTGTACAACCCTTAAGTGCACTGCGCAGGAGAGGCAAATTGAAGAGGGGGGCCCTGCGTATCGCTGGGTTACGAGCTCCCTCGCGTTGTCCGCAAAAAGCAACCGCTGCCCTCAGCCCCCATCTCGAGAGACGAGATATTGCTACAACAAAATAGAGGATGGGATCAATAAAGTAAATTCGATCGTAAATTAAAGCCGCCATGACAAGCTCCCCTGAACCTCTGGAGGGTGAAGCAGCACAGGAGCAAAAGCACCTGCCTGTCTCCGGACTGCAGCCTCCGATATTGCCTGTCTCCGGGAGCAGCGCTGTGATGAATTATTTACCACTATGGACTTCACTGCTGGAGCCTCCTGGAAGCTCAGGGGCTACACAGGGAGAAGAACAAGGGTGCCAGGGTAGCCGGGGAGGAAACCAAAAGGAGTCTGAGCCCAGATTTGCAGGGATGGGCATGTTCACGGAGCTGGTAACCGCTGTAGGCTCAGTGATCTTCTTTCCCTGGTTAACTCTATTAATGTCTTTGCCAGCCCGCCTCACCAAAGGTGCACTCAAGCAGACCTGCAAACAACAGATCCTGTGGTCTCTAGGAGTATTTTGGTCCCCCTGCCCATCCTTTCCAGACGTTCCTTTAAATGTGTGCATCCTTTAACTCTGCAGGGTGTCCAGGAAGCTGCTACACCTGGAATTAGTCTAACCTCTTCCCTAATTAGCTTTCGTAATTGTCTTGGCAGAAGCAAGCACTGGTAGACATGTTTTCACTAATCGCTGCCCAAGCGGGATGCAGAAGCCCCCTCGCCCTTCGCCGTTCACCATAATCACCCCAAATTTCCCACGCCGCCACAGAGGAACTCGGTTCCTCTTTCTCCAGGGGAGTCCCCTGCATGAAGGAGAACCTGGATCGTCTCTCAGCAGCTGCTGGCCAAGGCTGCACAGCCAAGCCTGATGCCATCCCATAATGCGCATCTTCATCTCACCTTCAGCAAGGTTGCCTGCTTCCATGTCAGTATTACAGACATCACAGAACATCAGTATTACAGACATCATCAGAATCACAGAATATTAAGGGCTGGCAGGGACCTCTAGAGATCATCTGGTCCAACCCCCTGCCGGAGCAGGGGCACCCGGAGCAGGGGGCACAGGATGGCGTCCAGGCGGGTTGGGAATGTCTCCAGAGTCGCAGACTCCACCACCTCTCTGGGCAGCCTCTGCCAGGGCTCTGCCACCCTCCCAGGCAACAAGTTCCTCCTCATCTTCAGATAGAACTTCCTATATTCGAGTTTATATCCATTGTCCTTGTCCTGTCCCTGGGCACCACTGAAAAAAGCCTGGCCCCCTCCTCCCGGCCCCCTCCCTTGAAGGATTTAGGAGCATTGATGAGACCCCCCTCAGCCTGCTCTTCTCCAGGCTCAAGAGCCCCAACTCCCTCAGCCTTTCCTCATGGGAAAGATGTTCCAGCCCCTGAGCATCCCCGTGGCCCTTTGCTGTCCCCTCCCCAGCAGTTCCCTGTCCCTCTTGACACGGGGAGCCCAGCCCTGGACACAGGACCCCAGCTGCCCCTCCCCAGGGCAGAGGGAAGGGGCAGGGGGACCCCCCTCCACCTGCTGGCCACGCTCCTCTTGCTGCCCCCCAGGATGCCACTGGCCTTCTTGGCCACCAGGGCACGTTGCTGGCTCCTGGGCATCCTGTTGGCCACCGGGACTGCCAGGTCCCTTTCCACAGAGCTGCTTCCCAGCAGGTCCCCCCCGAGCTGTCCTGGTGCAGGGGGTTCTTCCTCCCCAGGGGCAGGACCCTGCACTTGCCCTGCTTGAACTCCATGAGGTTTCTCCCTGCCCAACTCTCCGGCCTGTCCAGGTCCTGCTGGATGGCAGCTCGGCCTTCCGGGGTGTCAGCCACCCCTCCCAGCTTGGTGTCACCAGCAATGGCTGATGGTGTACTCCATCCCTTCATCCAGGTCATTGATGAATACATTGACCAGGACTTACCCGGGATCGTGCAATGCCTGTGGAAGAGGGAGGGTGGGCGAGCTGCTGAGAGACCTGAGGGGAAACCCTCGGCAGAGATCCGAAATGCTGCAATGGTTGCCAGCAGTTAAAAATGAGAATAACCTACCGCATGTAGGTTTTAAGAATAAAATGAAATAGGAAAGCACTTTGATCCAGCACAGAGGACAATGACCAGATCAAATAAAAAGGCAGATAAAACCCAAATTGCATGAAGACAGAAGCATGATAAGGTCACTCTGGTTCTTGTTTCCTTCAACTGGATCGAGCCCAGCCGTGGCAGCACCCTCTCGGGGTGGCACTTGCTTGGTGAGAGCCATGTTTTTATCCTAGTGGATGGACACCTTCGGATGGAACGAAAGATTATTTTCCATTAGTGCAATTTCTCCTCAGTAAGGTCAAGAGGTCTCATGGAATCCGCTTCTCTGCAGGAAGGAGACAGAACCGGCGCTGCAGGATTAGCGCTGCAGGCTGGGTGCAGTGGGGGAAGCGGGCAGAATGGAGGGATGAGATAGAAAATTCCAGAAGGTTTACCTGCATGGGAGTAAGGAGGGAGGAAAGCAAGAAGAATCCAAGGGGACTGGTGTGGGGGGGGACTTCCCTGGCTCAGGAGTGCAGCCCTCAGCTCCCTGACGGCCCAAGCCCCCTCCAGCACCCCAGGAAGAGGATGCCCAGTGGGAATCGATATTGCTGCCTTGCTCCAAGCATCCATGCTCTCTACAGCTACCTGGAAGGAGGTTATGGAGAGGTCGGGGTCAGTCTCTTCCCCCAAGTGCAAGCGATAGGACAAGAAGAAATGGTCACAAGTTGCACCAGGGGAGGTTTAGATTGGATATTAGGAAAAAAGTCTTCACCAAAAGAGTTGTCAAGCACTGGCAGAGGCTGCCCAGGGCAGTGGTGGAGTCGCCATCCCTGGAGGTGTTTCCCAGCCGGGCAGACGTGGTGCTGAGGGACATGGGTTTGGGGGTGGGTTGGGCAGTGTGGGGTGGATGGTTGGTCTCAATGATCTTAAAGGTCTCTTCCAACCTGGGTGATTCTGTGTTTCTACCCCCGTGCATTCGCCGTAGTACCCATGAAGCATGCCGGGGCCAGGCCAGCACGATGGGAAAAGGTGGGAAGTAGTCAATCTTGGAGTGCCACCCCTTGATTTGGGAGACCCTGACCCAAACCCGCTCCCAGACCAGCCCTGCAGGACCAGGACCGACAGCACCTCGACTCCAGAGCAAGCTGCTTCCCATCTCTGTGCCTCGGTTTCCCCAGGAACAAGCCAGGGAAGAGATACCACCTGCCCCTGTAAAGCGTTTGGGAAGCAGCAGAGAAACTGGGACAGGGGAAGGCTGCGGCTGGCAACAGCGGGGGCTGACCTAGCACAGTGGGCGCTGCTCCCTGGCCGCGCTGGGCAGGAAAGGGTGCTGGAAAGAGCCTTGTCTACTCCTCCCTGCAGCTTCTGCAGGCTGCACCCAGCTGTGCCTGCCAAGGAACTTTGTCCTAAACCGCCGAGAGGCTGCTACGAGAGTCTGGACTCCCTATCGACTTCCACCGCATCCCTGCAGCCGTGCATCTGCTCCACTCCAAACCTCCTCCTCCAGCTCCAAACAGCACTAGGAGGGTGTCAGGGCAAGGTTACCCCACACACAGCGGAGAAGGGATTTAAGCCAAGCAGCAAAACGTTGTGTTTGGTTTTCAGGGTGCCATGACAGGGGCAGAGCCGGGGGCTCCTTCCCAGAAAACCGTTTTGCAAGGCGTTTTTGCCAGCAGTGGTACTGGCATCGCAAGGAAGGAGCCAGCCCTGGGTCTGTGAGACCAGGCTCCTGCGGGCGCCGCCAATGCAGCACCGGTTACAACCACAAACCCGAAATGGCTGTCCCACCTATCTTAATTAGCTAGCCGAGAGCAATTAGGCTGCGTTTGCACAACATACCGTGATTATGCAATGTGCCAAGTGAGTGTCAGAGGCCACTGCTTGCGAGCTGGGGAATGCTGTCTAGAGAGCTGGGGTGGTTGAAGAACCAGGCTGTGGCCATGGGCAAATTCCTGCCTGAGGGAGTGAGGGCAGAGTTTGCCCCAAGCTGCCTTCAGACAGCCCATCCCTCTCCTTCCCCATCCCCCTCCAGGCACACCGAGGAACACATGTTCCACATGTTGGTCTGTTCACAATGGTGATCATAGAGTCACGGAATGGTTTGGGTGGGAAGGGACCTTTGAAGGACATCTAGTCCAACGCCCCTGCCGTGAGCAGGGATATCTTCAACCAGATCAGGTTGCTCAGAGCCCCGTCCAACCTGACCGTGATGGGACATTTCTGCAAAGCTGGAGTAGATGCCACCACTTGGCTTCAGCCCTCTGCTCCTGGTGAGACACTAATCGGGACAACACAGTTGCTGGAAGCCTCCTTGGTGAGCTGGTGGCCTCCTGCTGACCAAAGGGGATGGAGCTTGCCCCATACATGGATGGGAAGAGATGTCCAAGAAAGGAGTGATGGCAAAGGCACATTTCTCCCTGAACACCTCCTGATGGAGGAGCCTTAGCAGCAGGGTCTCCTCCTCCTGGGATGGTCTTCACCATGAGTGGCAAGCAGAGACAATGTGGCCAGCGTCTGCTCCCCACCACACCTTCACATCTCGCTAACCTGCGGAGCAGCCCGGCGCTGCGGTTCTGCTCTGAGAAACCCCTCCAAGCACCTTCATCCAACCACGTCCTCCCTTCCCCTGCTCAGCCACGAGGAGTGAAGCCCCGCAGCGGCGTGGCGTTTCTGCACTGCTCTCCCGTGTCCAGCTGTACCCACCAGATCCAGCACAGCTGTATCCCTTTATGCACACCACCAGAGGGGAGAGGTGTTCTCTCAGCCCAGCCAGGAATTTACGATGCCGAACGCTGCTCTGCTGGAGCCCTCGATGCTGCGTTTCACCTTTTGTCCCCCAAATCACAGGAGCATGAAATTCATTTGCTAGGGAGACACGGCCACCGAGAGGCTGGTGTCGGGTGGGATGCAGGGTGACGGCCAGAGGGGGCAGGACCTGTGACCACAAGCGGTGTCGCTGACCCAGGCACAAAGCCCTTTAAAGCCAGCGCTGCACCCTGATGAAGCAGAAAATTGCTTCCTTACACGCCTGCAAGTAAACTCTCAAGGAAAATTGCTTCTCCCATAAAACTCGGAGGGACTTTCTGTGCTCAACAGTGGTGTTTAGGAGTCTAGCGAGGTGCACGGGTGGCCAGGTTTCACCAAGGGCGACCTCTGGGAGACAACATTTTGGGTGCAGAGGCTCAGTGGGGTGGCTTAGGCAGCAGAACCCCAACCAGTAGCTACCAAGCACCCACAGGATTGACACATAGACTCCGGGGAAGGTGACGGATGGATGGTTGTTCAGAGAGCAAAGGTGCCTGATGCTGCAGATCCATCAGCTCGTATTATTCCTTCAGCTACAAGTGAAGGATTTGTCATAGAATCACAGAATTGTTTGGGTGGGAAGGGACCTTAAAGATGATTTAGATCCAACCCCCCTGCCCTGGGCAAGGACACGTCCCACTAGACCAGGTTGCTCCAAGCCCCATCCTACCTGGCCTTGAACCTCCAGGGATGGGGCAGCCACAGCCCAGAACCCTGTTTTTTCCACAGTACCGTCTTGGATCACAGCATCCTTTGGGATGGCAGAGCCTGGCATGACAAGCCCTGGATGTTGTGGGCACAGGGAACGGAGCTTGGACACGCCAGCAGGTCAGTCCCACACCATCAAGTTATGACAAAATATTGCCATTAATTACAGCCTGGCTTGCCTGACCTCTCATCACCGCTCCCAGGAGACAGTGACCTGCAAAGCGGCAAAGCGGGGGGAAAGAATCTGGGGAATAACCCCCGCATGTACAGAGCTTGGCCAGATAATCCCACAAACTTTTGCAGCACGGATTTAGACGCTTCACTTGTCCCCAAGCTGTCCTTCCTCTGGTATCAGGGCAGCAGAAGTACCCCAAAACCTCCCAGTTTCTCCGGGATTTGCGCAACGGTCCTGGCTGTGATAGCAGGGGGCCGGGCTCGGTGGCACCAGAGTGCTGTCCCATTCCAGAGGACATAAACCTGTCACAACGCCTTTATTAATAGCAGTGTAGCTCCCGTTAGCTGAACAAGGAAAAGCACGCACTGGGCTCAGCAGAGCTTGAGTAAATAACAGCGAATGTAACACAGCAAATTAAATCCCAGCAGGGGAGACAAAATGCCAGCAAATACCCTGTAATCTGTCTTCCTTCTGCTGAATTTCTGGATAATTTAGATTCACCGGCGGTAAAACTGGGATAGTGTCAGTGTGTGTATTTATAAACACGCCCGTGTTAAATGGGAAGCCGGCTTGGAAAATGTGGGTGCAAAGATGCTTTATAATCCAACGTATACCCATCATTCCCACCCTGGAAAAAGACTGATGGATAAAATGGATGTGTAGATGTGCCCAAGAGCTGTTTCCATCTTGCACCAACTGGCAAAAAGAAAGTGAAAATGAGATCAGCCCCGCTCAGTGACTCTTTATAATGAGAAATGTGTCAGGGATGACACAACCCAGAAACCTCACAAGAAGCTAAACAAAAGGAAATTGTTACTGAGAAGTTAAAAGATTAGAATAAGGAGAAGAAATGGTGTTGAAACCCATGAAATGCAACCACGGGCAATGAGGGAGAGGCACCAGCCCTGCTCCAGTGTGGGGCAGGACCAGATATTCTCCAGAGGTCCCTGCCAGCCCTGACCCCCTCTCACTTGGGAAGGATGAAGCCCTCCTTCCCATTTTTTTTTTTTGGTGAGGCCTCACAGACCTCCCTGTCCTCCTCAGCATGCCCTGCCAGATGCTGGAGCCCTTCTTGGAGGGGTCCTCACCTGCTCCAGCACTGCAAGATGCGGTGAAGGGGTTGCATCTCACCTGGCGGGACCAAAAAGAGAGGTGGGAACTCTCACACCCACCCCCATGGAGATGAGGCACTGCAGAAGGACAATGTGGAGGAGCTGTGGATGCTGCCAGGCAGCTGTGGGGCTCACCTGACCCTACATCTGCACTGGAGACGTCTGTCCCTGAGCCACCTCCTGGACTATGCTTGCAGTCAACAGAGAGAGACCATCATTTCCACGACTCAACCCAACCCAGCGTGGCCACCAGAAGAAGGACAGCCAGTCGCGTTCTCAAGGTGTATTTTCCAATGGCAAAGGCAGCAACGTACCCAGCCTGGGGACATGGTGCAAAATCCAGCAGCCTGATGTAAGGTGAGATCAGCCGCAGATCACAGCCCTTCCCTCAGGGGAACGCAGGGCAGGTTTCCCAGCTGCAAAAAAAACCTCAGGTTGCTTTTGGGTGGTCATTTCTGAGGGAGCATGCAGCTTTCCTGCAGCTCCACAGATCAAGGCCAGCAGAGCCATAAGCACGGCACGGGGACTGTCCCCATGCGCTGGGTGACCTTCGTGGGAGTGGTTGCCATCATCGCAGCATCACGGAAAGGTTTGGGTGGGAAGGGACATTTAAAGGCCATCTGGTCCAACCCCTCTGCCATGAGCAGGGACATTTTCAACCAGACCAGGTTGCTCCAAGCCCCATCCAACCTGGCCTGGAATGTTTCCAGGGATGGGGCATCTCCCACCTCTCTCCGCAACCTGGGCCGGTGTCTCAACACCCTCAGGCTAACATATTTCTTCCTTAGATCTAGTCTGAATCTCCCTTCTTTTCGTTAAAAGCCGTGACCCCTCGTCCTGTCGCTACAGACCCTACTAAAAAGCTTGTCCCCATCAGGCATCCTTGAGAAGAAGACAGTGCCCTCCACATGGGCTGGGGTGGCCTCGCCGGCAAGAGGAGAAAGCACCGGAGAACAGAAGTGGCTCGGAGCGCAGTGGGAAGGAATCACAGAGGTACGGGCGAGGGAGGTGTTTGGGCTGAGATCTCCAATCTCAGCCACCTACAGAAGCAGCAAGGCTGGGAATCGCACGCGCGGTGTCATTCCCAAAGGCTGCCCAGGGCTCCGGGGCCATCGGTCCTCCCAGAGACACCCCTCCCCAGCTCGCTGTCCTGCTCCTGCTGCTTCCCAGGCTCTGGCAGGATGCATCCCCGCTCCGTGCAAAAGCAACGTCTCGCTAAACCCTGGCACAGCTCCCACCCTTGTTTCCCTCCCCGTGGGAAATCCGGGTGCGTTTGCACTGGCCGTTGCGCTGCAGGTGAAAGCGGTTCAGCTCAAGGACGCGCGAGAGGTTTGCCGAGCAGGGAGCTCGTGGCTTTGCAGGTTTTCCTCCTTCTCTGTAAGATTTCATGCAGTATATTGAATAAAAAGCTAGCCCCCTCCTCTGGGCCGTGCCAGGTGCCGAGCGTGCTCTTGTGCGGGGGACGAACAGACGTGGTGTGTGCACTACAGAAACACGATGTCTTGCGTCCTCGGCGGGGATTTTCTATTTTAGCACCACCTCCTGTCTGCTTGGCAGGGAAATACTGCCTGCTTCAAGCAGCTCAGAACCTCAGGATAGGAGTTAAAATGATGAATTAAGTATGAAAAGCCCTTTCCCCAGCAGGGACCTGCCTTCCCGTAGGCTGCAGGCACCGTGCTCAAGTCTATGGAGAAACAGCTGCCAAGAGAAGGCTGAAGGAAGGTGATCCCAAACCAGAGTTTTTCCTAATTTGGGGGGTTTATACACCAAAAATACCTTCCTGATAATTTTTTTTTCCTCCATACTTTACTGACGCTCAGACAGGAGTGAAGACTGAGAAAAGGATGGGCTTTTTGCTCAGTATTTCTACAGAGCTGCAGGACTTTGCAGTGACGTTTGCAAGGAGCAGCGGGAGGAAACGTGTAAAAGCAAGAAAAAGGCAGCGGGCAGAGGGGCTGCAGTGACCGACAGACACAGACACACTCCAAGGAGAAAAACTAACTTTTCGGAGCGGAAGCTATTGCAAAATGAAGAGCAGGAGACGCTGCAAAAGCCTTGTGCAAAACCCCTTGTTTGTGCAGCCCAAGTGAAAGCCGGAGTGGCTCCCTGGAGCACAGTCTTCCAGCAGCAATCCCAGCTGTTGTTTGCTGTATATTATCTAGAACTTCTAAAAAAAACCCCAAACCAACAGGATTTTCCACCTGCACACACAGTCTGCCCAGGACTGTGGACCTGATCCCCCACGCTGATGCTGAGTATTGGATGAGGAGCAGCCACACTTGCTTCCTACCCGTTTATTTCCATGGGATGTTCAAGGGCAGCTCTTTTCTCCCTCCAGACTAATCCGTGGATTAGCAATCAAAGCTAGTCCTCAGATTTTTGGGGGGAGACCAGTGAGGTTTGCTTCGCCGGGAGCTGGGAACGATGGCGGCCACCCACACGCAAGAGGGATCGATCGAAGGGTAGGGGCAGGGAAACGCTGCTACGACGAAGGGGGAACTGAGAGTAGAGCTTAAGGGAAGTGGAAAAACTTCCTTAGGCAGCAAAATAGAGGCGGAGAGGAGCTGGCTATAAACACCTAGGAGGAAACACCGAGGGTAAAAGAGAGTTGGTGATATTACGGGGTGACGTTGGGACAAGGAGCAAGGGCTGGATCAAGCCCCAGCCCAGAGCAGCCACGGAGGGCCGGAGCTGGCAGGGAAAAGGGAAGAAACGCTGATATTTTGGGCAGCAAGGGGAATTAATTCGTGTCACAACTAAATGTCATTCTTCCATTATTTAATATTAATGGACTGCAGAAAGTCGTCTTTATTACGGAAGTATCTTACTTCTCTCCTTTTTGCTGCCAGGGGTTCTTTTACACCCTTGGGAAGAAGCATCTCCAGCTCACCCCGGGAGCAGGTACAGGCTGGCACACTCAGACGGATCACAGAAGCCCAGCGAAAAAGGAGATTATTTTCTGGAAGTCCCCAGATCTGCAGCTGGAGCCACATCTGGCCCCAGCTGAGCTGCCTGTCTGCACCCCAGCACCCAGCCGGCAGCGAGCCCTCTCCTGCATCCCCGGGAGCAATCCTGTCCCGGGGTTTCTGCAACCAGTCACCCACCACCCATCCCTCCCAGAGGCTATTTCAGAGCTTTGCAGTGTTTGAGTCATGTTTCAAGCCAGAAACTCCCCATTTCGCTGGCTGCTTTGCAGCACCTTATACCACTGTCGCCATTTCTTGTGATAATTAATATTTTCAAAGCCTGGGGGCTAACGGTAGGTCCCAAGGTGGGTAATGAAGCTCACAAACCACCCCTCAAGTCCACATTTAGCAAAGTAATGGCTCCAGACACCAAGCATTGAATCCACAGGGTGGCTCAAGCCAGGGCAGGTGCAGCGGGTTCAGGATAAAGCTGGGATGTGATGCCAAGCTGCAGCAAGAGCAGCAGCGTGCAGACCAGCACCTCCAGGAAAACCCTGGAACCAAACTGGGAGCCAGGAACTACAGAAAAGGTGGGTTGGGGTCCATTTTTGATGAGACCAATGTCCCCAGAGACCCCTGGGCTGCGGCAGGAAAAGGGGGCAGCAAACCAAGCAGCCCAGCAAGGCTGAGTGACTGGGTTGGGAACGCTTAGGTGAGCTGGGAAGAAGCATTTCGGAGCCTGGAAATCCCACCCACGGCCAGCAGCACAGCTGGCAAAGGCAAGAAAACTTGAAGAGTAAGAGGGAAAATGAAGAGAAACTGGAGTACGTTGCAAAATAACCAAATAATACATAACAGCTGGGAGGGGTGGGAGTCAGAAGGGCTCTCTCAGCCAGCTTGATGCAGGTGAATCCCCCAAAAGCCCTTCAGACACTTCCTGAGGGAATCGGTGAAAACAGATGCTCCTTCCTAGCAGTTTTCACCTTCCTGGCATGTTCTGCCTGAGCACAGGACGCCACAGACCAGCATAGGGCAGGGAGCGGGGGGAAAAAAAAAAAAAAAGAATAAAAATGCAGTGATGAAATTTCTGCACACAACTGATAAAAGGCCCTTTGGAGGGGATAGATACGGCTTGGACCACTGGTGAGAAATCAGATCCTGATGGGAGCTTGGATAAAGGATGCTCCATTGCCCGCTGGAACTGTACCAGCGACGGCAGGCGAGCTGCACTGTGCTGCCTTAAATGGATGCTATATGAGGTTATCATATACAGCTGGGAGGGTGAAATATAGACATGAATTTTTATAAGCTCCTGAAGCAGCTCAGTTCTGGCCTGTTTGTGTGGCTGGGTACCCCTGGTGATGCTCATAACCAGCCCTAAGTGTCTCTCTTTTTCTGCCTCATTTTCCCCGGTTCTTTGATTTACTCCAACATCCTTGAAGAGCAGCGTGGTCAGCAGGGGGAGGGAGGGGATTCTGCCCCTCTGCTCCTCTCATGGGAGACCCCGCCTGGAATCCCGTGTCTATCTCTGGGGCTCCCAACAGCAGGAGGACACGGAGCTGTTGGAGCGGGGCCGGAGGAGGCCCCGGAGATGCCGGGAGGGCTGGAGCCCCTCTGCTGGGAGGACAGGCTGGGAGAGCTGGGGGGGTTCAGGCGGGAGAAGAGAAGGCTCCGGGGAGCCCTTCCAGCCCCTGCCAGTGTCGGAAAGGGGCTCCAGGAAAGCTGGGCAGGGACTCGGCATCAGGGAGTGGAGCCACGGGACGAGGGGCAACGGTTTTCCCCGGGCAGAGGGGAGATTTGGGTGGGATGTTGGGCAGAAATTGCTGGCTGTGAGGGTGGGGAGCCCCTGGCCGGGGTTGGCCAGAGCAGCTGTGGCTGCCCCATCCCTGGAGGTTCAAGGCCAGGTTGGCCGGGGCTGGGAGCAGCCTGGTGTGGTGGGAGGTGTCCCTGCCCAGGGCAGGGGGTGGCACCAGATGATCTTTAAGGTCCTTTCCAACCTAAACCATTCTGTGATTCTATGATCCTTGACCAGCATTTTCCTTTTTGCTGTGGACCTGGAGCACAACGTGCAGCAGTGAAGAGCTCAGAGCCTGCTTGAGCTGGACACAAAGCAGCAGGACACAATAGCAACATTGTCCAGAGATCCCATCCGTTTCCCAGCGCACTGCAGGCATTCCAGCTGGAGAAAGCCCACGGCAGGGCTGGAAGCCCATGCACGCTGTGAAAAGGTGCCTCAGACACATATCCAGGTGAGACAGGAGGGAGGGAGGGATGTGTCCTTCTGACACAGTCGTTGCCCAAAAGCACCAGAGATAGAAGAGATCCGGGATGCACCTGTACACGCACCTTGCAGAGAAATTTTGGGCAAAATGTGCCTCTTAATCAGAGACACTTGCTCAGTGATGGGACCAGTAAGAAGTTTTACAGCCTCCGTAGATGGAAATAAAGCTCCCTGAGCTACCCTGAGCCTGTGCCCTGAGGTGTCCCCAGATAAACCTCTGCTCCCTCTCCCTACAGCCTGGACGTACTGCCAAGGATGGGGCAGCCTTGCCCCTGGCTACCCAGATCCGTGGGGGCTGGAAGCAGAGGGCTGCAACAACATGAAGTGCGGCGTCTTCTTACGGTATTTAACCTCAGCCTGAACTGTTAAAAATCAGGTTTTTCAGGGAGGAGAGGCTGGCCCCACAGCTGACTCACGGGAGGTTATGCCCACCTCCGAGGCTTTAAGCGTTGGCAGGTTTAAGGGATACATGAACTCCACCGTTTCCAAGACCCAGGAGAAACCAAGAAGCCTGATTCACCGTAGAGGTCCAGCTAAGGGAAGCTCAGCAGGACACTGGCAGGAGCAGGCAGGGGCAGCAGCTCAGCCCCGAGCACGGGGCTTGTCCCCAGGCAAAGCCCACATATCATTATGTACAGAATCATAGATTCAGAGAACCCCCCAGGCTGGAAGGGACCTTTAAGATCATCGAATCCAACCATCAACCTAACACTGCCCAACCCACCCCTACCCCATGTCCCTCAGCACCACGTCTGCCCGGATAGGAAATTCCTCCAGGAATGGCGACTCCACCACTGCCCTGGGCAGCCTCTGCCAGTGCTTGACAGCCCTTTCAGTGAAGAAATTTTTCCTAATATCCAGGCGAAGCCTCCCCCGGCACAGCTTGATGCCGTTTCCTCTCCTATCACTTATTCCTTGGGAGAAGAGACCGACCACCCCTGGCTACACCCTCCTTTCTCCCCTCAACCTTCTCTTCCAGACTAAACAATCCTAATTCCCTCAGCCGCTCCACATAAAACGTTTTCCAGACCCCTCACCGGCTTTGTTGCCCTTAAATATGTAAATGCAAGAGGGATGCAACCCATCACCTTGGTGTTGGGCTGTTTTCATCTTCACCCACAGCCTGCAGAGCTGCACAAAGACTTTCCCCCTGGTGTTAACCCTTTCCTGCTCCTTGCCACCAGTGGTCTAAGAGCCAGGAGGTCACATCAGCTTTTTCAAACCAACACGGTGCTCCTGTCTCAAGCTGGGTCCTCTCCCAAGCAATGTACTGCTGGAGAAGCTTCGGTTTGGCCAGGGTGCCCGCATGGCACCGACACCGTGCCAGCCAGGTACAAGTCAGGTCCACACCTGCCTGGCATTGTCCCTGAGAACCCGCCAAGACCTGGGGTGAGAAGAGGCGTTGCCGTAAAAAAAAAGAAGCAAAACTGCAAGGGAAACCAACTGTGGCGGTCTCAGGGGTTGGGAAAACTCTCTGCCAAGGGAGAAATAAGTGGAGCTGCCGTACTGGAAAAAAAGACTCAAATAAATAAGCTCAAAGCAGAGAGGAAGCGGCAAAATACATGTACAGAGAACAGGCATGGAACAGGCGTGTAGAACATTTGTAATCGCTCCTTTTTTTCCTCCCTTTAGCTTTTAAGCTGCTGGGAAAATCCAGCTCCAGAGCCAAACAGTTTCAAGGACTCTTGCAAAACAGCGCAGGGGAAAGCAGCATGTGAAACTTCACAACTACCGAGCCCTAAACCCATCCCGCAGCTCGCGGGCAGACCCCGAGCGAGCTCGGTACCGAAGTCATCCTCCACACCTCCTCGCAGCGGGCAGGCACTGCCATACTCACAATTTCAGGACTCTCCCGATCCCGATCCAGATCCCACTGCGCTGGGAGCAAAAGTTTCCCTCTGTCAGCGGCTGCTGGGGCCATCCACGACTTTTACTTCCCAGCCTGGAGGTGGGGATGGGTGTGTGGAGGTGGGGCTTAGGCTGCAATTTCAAAAGCCAGACTACATTTTAACCAAAACTTTTGCAATCTCTTTCAATAGGATTTTTTTTTTATTCTCCCCCACCCCCCTTTCTCCTGAAGCTGCAATGCAAAAATGACAGAGCTGCCCATGTGGTTTGCTGAGACGGGGCTTTACAAACTGCTTACACGGTCCCAGTCCAAACTGGTCTTTGCTTTCACTCCGTCTCCTGGCTCCCATCCCCTCTCTCCTCAGTGCAAGGGTCCTGTCCCTCCCAGACTTTTTCCTTAAGTTCGTTTCCTTATTCCAATTACTTTATCTGCATTTATCTCTTTAACATCTGAAGCTGTGGTGTTAGCCTGGGAGTGTTTGTTTATCTAACCCCGGGTTGTTCATTTTCCAATAACTCTCCCCATTGCTTTTTTGCGCCAACCACTACAGTATTTCCAGATAAAAACCATCAGAGTTCATGAACAGGCAGTCCCAGCTCAAGCTGTCAAAGGGAAGACGGAATTTCTGCCTTCAGGGTTCTTCTGCTGCCTTCATGCGTGTTTGGGTTGCATGCAGGTGGGTGCCAGGGATCTCCTCCGTGCTTGGACCCGGGTGGATGCTCTGCCTGGCTGCTGGCATGGCTCCTTCCCAGCCCCACCAGCCTTCACCACATGTTCCTCCTCCTCACCCCAGTTTGTTGGTTTTGCTCCATCTGCTGCTGGCTCGTCTGGGGATGGTGATGATGGGGATGAGGGCGTCCAAAAACCGCCTGGACACCATCCTGTGCAACCTGCTCTAGGTGGACCTGCTGTGGCAGAAGGGTTGGACCAGATGATCTCTAGAGGTCCCTTCCAACCCTTAACTTCCTGTGATTCTGTGATCCCTGTGTGCCCACGGCGCTGTGGATGGAGTCAGCGCTGGCCCTGGCCATCTCCACACCGCAGGGAGATGGTGAGGGAGGTGAGCCGCTGCCTGCACTCGGACACCACGGAAGCAGACAGAGCTGCCAAGTCAGTGGTCCCTTTTGCCTGAGCAGGGGCGCAGAGGTTCTTGTACAACCTGGGAGATGCCAGGACCCACTGCCCAGCATCACCAAGAATCACCGGCTCGTCACAGCTGGGGAGACACCCACAGCCTTCGGGTGGAGGCAGGGGACGCAGTGTGAGGACGCGGTCCCTAGCAGGAGCTGGCTGGAGGGAATATGTTTAACCTGTGGACTTGGAAATACCTCTGAGCACCCAGGTGAGGACACTTGCCTTACCCAGCCCAGGAGCTCGATCCACCTCGGGAGGCTCCTCTTGGTCACCTGTGCAGAAGGAGGTGATGGAAATACCACCAAATCCTGTTGGAGGTATTACAGGTGCACCAGACCCTCTCAAAACGGTTCCCTGGATGTCCATCCCCCAGACCTCTGGCCCCACTGGCCTTTTGCAGCTTCAAAAATCAGCATTTCCACAATTTACAGGGAAACTCTAACCCTGCTCATACATTTCCCTGCTCAGAAAATCCAGGACCCTCTCCGCAACCATCTGTAGCTGGACGAGCTCAGATGCAGAGCCCCATCTACAAAGCTTTTCGGTGGGACTGGGAAGACGGTCCCTCTCCAGCTCCCTTCCCTCTCGCCCTCCTCCTGCTGCTGTGCCATGGTGGTGGGAAGCCCAGGGGCTGCTCAGGGAGCCGGTAGCATGGAAAAATGTCAAGGAGGGAAAGGTTTTAGTAGAGCAACCTCAGCTATGGGTCCTCCAAGGCTCAGCCATGCTCTCGATCCAGGGGAGCCCAGGTTTGGTAGCGCTCAAGGACTGCTGCAGCCATCGTTGCCTCCCTTGATGGGATGAAGAGGGCTGGCGCGAGATATTGGGTCTGGACAACTAGCGCTGAAGGTGTTTTATTGCTTTGCTCGGTGGCCCACAGCCTCTGGAGGTCATATTTTCAGGATCAAATGCCATGAGACTCCACGAGCTGCTGCTCTCCCAGTGGATCATGAACCCTTATCCTGCACACCCTTTTGCAAGTTCAACTTATAGTCTCCATAAAAGCCATTGGTGTGCATCTTTTTCCAAAAAAAAAAAAAAAAAACCCAAAAACCAACCCACAAAACAACCCAACCAAACAAGTTGTTTTGAACCTCTTCAGATACCTGGATTTCAAATGATTTCAGAGCTCTGCATGGCTGAGACCGTCCCTTCACCTGTTGTTACCCCTTGGCCAAAACGCTGCGCCCTGCCCAGGCGCTGCTGCCGGTCCCTCGAGGCTGCCTGGCTCCACACGGCCTTGGCTGCCCCCGACGTCAGAGTCTGGGGCTGTCTTGGCCAGGCCAGGGTTTGCCAGGGCAAATTCACCCTTGGATTTCATGACATCGCAGCTTGGGGACCAGGACAGCCGCAAAGTCACATCCGAGGAGAATATAAGCTACCGGGGGGAGATGGAGAGACCTTTGGTGGGTTCCCCATTCTCTTTTCATCCCCAAGGCCTCAACAAGCTCCCGGATGGAAACTCCGAATGGGATATTTTTTCAATTCAGGGTCGTGGCGCAGCAGGAACCGAGAAAGGCCCAGCCACATTTTCCTGCTGGCATTTCTCGTTGGGGTCTGACGGATGGGACAGACCAGCCGTGGGAAACGGGGCGTGCTGGGCAGAGGGACTTGATGTTTCCGAAGGGAAGATTATCTGCTTTCCCTGCACAGGCTCATTAAATAATAATTAAACAACCGTTTTATTAGCTCTTGCGGCAGAGATACATTTTGCTAAGTAGGAGACGGCCAAATCTGTGCGTTCAAAAACACTCTTTGCCCAAGTGACCCTGAGCTGTCCTCCCAAGCACGGCTGCATCAGGCAGATAATGCACTGCAGAGAAAATAAACTTTATCAGCGCTCGTCGGCTCTATGATATCTCAGGAAGGCATTATTAGATCTAAAATATTTATTATTAATATTTTACAGCTGCATAACTCCTTTCTTTCTGGCGAGGCTGTGCGGCGTGCACAGACAGCCCCTCAGGACCCACAAAACGTGGTTAATTTGGGGGTAGGAAGTCAAAGCTCCCCAACAGAGGGGGAAAACCTGGTGGCAAGAGGAGACTCTCCAGCTGCAAAGCAGCAAGAGGCGGACACCCAAAATGGCCCGGGCGAGGAGACCCTCACCCCTCCACGCTGAGAGAGGGGCAGGGAAAGGTGGACACCCCTTTCAGCAGCAGCATCACGCTGCGATGTTGCACGAAAGAAGAGCACCATCTATTGACTCCTCTTCCTCAGCACCTCATTCCGAGCTGCCGTGAGCTGGCAGGAGTTTTGCAAGTGCCCAGGCTGCTGCTCCATCCCAGGTCCCTGGCGTTTTCCAGAGCGTCCTGGAAGGCAGCGGAGCATCATTCCATGGCAGCAAAACGCCCTTGTCCCACTGGTCCCAGTGGCTGCTCGATGGCCCGGCACCAAGTTGCATCTCCACGGTCAAACAGGCTCCTGCTGTGGCCCCAAAGGCTGCTCGCCCGTTTTTCCCCTTGCAGGATGCAAACAGCTTCCTGGAAAGCATTAGAGCCAAAAGGGAATTTGGATCCACGGGTGGGTGGGTGCGTGTTGTGGTTTGGAGCAGCCCGGCCGTGGCCATCACGCACACCCCTGTGCAAGGGGTGTACAACAGCCACCATCCCCTTGGGCTGTGGGAATTCAATTAGCTATATATTCATTAGCTACATCTGAATTAGCCCTGTGAATCGGTATTGCATCTTGTGGGAAAGGGATGCAGGTGAGACGCTGGCACAGGTTGCCTGGAGAGCTGAAAACATTCCAGGCCAGGTTGGATGGGGCTCCAAGCAACCTGAGCTGGTTGAAAATTGGTTGAAGATTAGTTGAAGATCTAGTTGAAGATTAGGGTTGGACTAGATGGTCTTTAAAGGTCCCTTCCCACCCAAATCCTTCCGTGATTCTGTGATTCTAAAAAAGCCCATGAACTCCTGGGAAGGGGAGTGTTTCTCCTGGTGGCCGAGCCCCTTGTCTCCCAGCTTGGAGCCGTCTCCTGCCTGCTGCTGCCACTCTCTGACCAACAGCTTCCCTGCAGTTATTTCAGCTTTTAGGTGGCGGCCAGACTTTGACCTTCAGATATCGGGACATGCAGACCCTGAGTGCATCCCGTGGAAAAGAAAAAGGATAACTCCTATTGAAAACCCAGCATTAAGGAAGTCCCAGCGACTAAAACCTAAATGGGCTACATGAAGTGCTTTAATAAAAAGAAATTATACCAATCTCATTACAGCCTGTTCCATGCCGTTAAATCCTCCAGAGGACGTGGTGGGAGGACTATTTCTTGGAACAATTAAAACCAGTTTGCAGCAAATGATAGCAGCACTTATCTTGTACAAAGACATTACAAAATTTCATGTGTCTGAGATCATAAATGTCCACAGATGAATAAATTGGAGCTTCCAGCCTGGCAGAGGGCACATTAGGAAGCCCGTATCTGCCCAAGCTCTGCTGGTTACCCCATCCGGGCTCTACGTCCATGAGCTAAGCTGGCTTCGGAAAGGAGCAGCTCCATGTCCTGCATTGGAAATGGGACATGTCTCCACTTGTGGGGCTGAGGCTGATCCCTTTCCACATGTGGGGTTAGGAAGAAAACCAGCTGGATTAGGTCCGGCATTTTACATCTGTGCTCTGCTGGTGCCTTAGAGAGATAGAGCCAGCCAAAATCCCAGACGCAAACGTTTGGAATTCTGCAGAAATTGTTTGCGGTGCTGGGACCTCAGCCGGGTGGCTGGAGTCCACCGGTGGCCACTAGCCGCCTGGCTTCTGTATATTTGGGGACTGCTTTCCAAATCCCCGCCTCGCCTTTCGCCAGGTGTAGGAGTTGCGCTGAGAGCTGTCGGGAACCGTAGCGCAGCCGAGTTCAGAAGAGGAAAGCCAAAGTCAAAACCAGAGGCTGAACTCGTGGTTCCCTTTCCTGTCCCTCAGCCACGGGACTTTCCTTCCTGCCCCGGAGAAAGAGGAATCTCGCGGGCTGTGCAGGCGCAGTGGGAAGTGTCCTCGCTCTTCTGCTGCTGAGCTTCGTCCTGAAATTCTCTCCTACGGCAGCGGAGGAGGGAAATTTCAAGGCACATATTCAACTGGAATTTCAGTTCTTATGAATGGGCAGTGCTTTGGGAACAGACAACAGGAGAGCAAATTGCGACAGAGCTGGGTTTCAACATCTGCAGCAATAGCCGGGAAGGGGAAGAGAGAAATCCCGCCTGGGGTAAGGAGGAGGAAAGCAAAAGAAAGGGAAAAACTACAACTTTTCCTGTTTCTGTTCTTGCGAAACTCCCCTTTTGGGACGGCATCGCCTGCACCGTGTGCGATGCCTTCAGTCTCGGAAAAATCTTTCAAAATGTGAGAATGTTTTTTTTATGAATAACACAGAAGCAATAAGTTTTCCTGAAGGATGTGCTTTGACTTGAAAACCTTCCAGCGGGGGATTAACGCCGCACTCAGAGGCTGCCAGAGCTCAGAGCATTTATGTTGCTGCATAATTGCACAAGATGCACTTCTCGGAGAGTTTCAAGTCTATTATGCACTTCGCTCCTGGGGGACGTGGTGTCAGAGAGACTGTGATTTATGGACAGAGGCCAGCATCCTGTTAGTAATTCAGTTACCAAAAAAAAAAAAAAACAAAACACAAACCAAAAACACAACAGCTTGCAAGTCATGATGCTTTGCAGTCTGGTCCAGATTTCCATCCCTCACTATAGCTGAGTGCCGGGCGTTAATTAGGAGACCTAATGGCATTTAAAGGCAAGTGGCAAAAACGTGAGTGTGCGCAGAGCAAGAACGCGCCAAGAGAAACATCTGGTTTTCTATTTTCTCAAGCTGCGCCGGGGAGGTTTAGATTGGATATTGGGAAAAACGTCTTCCCAGAAGGGGTCATCAAGCACTGGCAGAGGCTGCCCAGGGCAGTGGTGGAGTTGCCATCCCTGGAGGTGTTTCCCAGCCGGGCAGACGTGGTGCTGAGGGACATGGGGTAGGGGTGGGTTGGGCTTGTGTCGAGTTGTGTTGAGTTGAGTGTTGGGTTGATGGTTGGACTCGATGATCTTAAAGGTCTCTTCAAACCTGGATGATTCTATGATCCTGCGATTCTTTCTTTTTTTTTTTTCTTTTTTCTTTTTTTCTTTTTTTTAATGAAGCACCTCATACAAGTGGGAGCATCATGTAAAATAAGATCTTTCCCTGGTCAGGGACGTCCGCTGGGTGAGCTGTCCTTTCGTGGTCCTTTCAGCGGGGCTTCGAAATGCAAAAGGTACTTCGCAACGCCCTTGTCCACCAGGCGGCCTTTCTGCTGAGGCTGCAGATGGGTACTAATTAATGGCATTCGAGATGGCAGCAGATTTGTCGAAGCTTAATGTACTGGGAAACTGCGCCCTGCCCATGTCCAGCACTGGCAGCTTGATCCACCCCTAATGGGGAGATGCGAGGTCCTGCCGTCTCCTTCCATTCCCTGAAGCCTTTCTGTCCAGGCAGGCTCACAATTAGCCTTAATTGCTTCTAATGACCTGAGTGCCGAGAGCAATGCTATGAGGAGGGGCACAGTTTCTCCTAAGAAGGATCTTACTGAAAAGTAATTAGTCACCGGGCCAGACTGCGCAGCAGTTCGAGGCGGGCACTGCCGGGTGCTTAATAATTGAACGAGTTCCTGCTTCTTGGAAGCGTTTGTAATTTGCAGTTGTTATTGAAGTGAAACTTTACAGGAATTTATACATAGAAATCCCTAGAACTGTGCCTTTATCAGCCCTCAAAGTTATCTAAATCCTAGTACATTTTGTCTTTACTAGAGTAGATTAAATAAATTTTTATGTAAGTAAATGCTATTATAGCCCTGATAAACCACTGCATTCTTCTCGTTTTCACACGTATCCCTTGTCTCTCTTTTTTAAGATGTTTACTATCACCTACCAGCTGAATATTATCTCACCAAGCCCAGACCTAGGCAAACCTAAAGGGACGGGAAAGAATATTAGTTGGCTTTTAGGACGGGAAAGTCATTGGGAAGGGAAGCCTGCATGGCCCAGCGAGGAGAGACGTAATCTTTGGGCTGAAGTAATTTAAAAAACCGTTTTGGCATTGCAAAAGTCCGTCTGGGAGAATTTCAGTTAAAAATCTGCATGACCAAGAGATGCTGCCCTTCAGGGAACACGGGCCGTGAAATGAAAGATATGAAACCCCTTGGGGGAAGAAGAGGGCTCAGGGATTCTGCTCTCTGTGATGCCACCAGCTGGATACCACTGAAACCAGAGGGCGATGCTGGGAGGACGCAGGGGTCAGGGAAGGGGCAGATCATCTCCAGCAGACTCCAAACTGAATTTCCACTCCCTCCTCCCCCCACCCCCCCCAAAAAAAAAAGCTAATACTGCAGGTTAAAGATGTTCGGGATTTTTTACCATGTCCTCACCAGCACAACCCAGGAATAACAAAAATAATCCTGAAATTGCTCTGCCCCAGCACAGGGGCCAAGAAGGTTGATGGAGATGTGAGAGGGTTGCACGGTGAGCAGCTCTCTGCGCAGAGACTCACTGGCTTTCATCCACAAATCCTGGCTGAGGAGACCAGGAAGCAAGAGGGGAGAGCAGGGAAGCAGCAGGACTCAGATAAGGATGCAGAAATAGGTTTAGTCCTAACAGGGGTAGAAAAAAGGGACAAAGATGACGATGGGTCAGTCCCCCCAATATCCCAGGTGTCTATGTCTTAAAGCAAGGAGTGTGGAGGGGAATAGGAAGAGCTGGAAGCCTGGATGTGGGTCAATGGTCCATTCTGCCCCACCAGAGACACAGGGAAACAATCTCCATAACTAGAATATTAATAGAAAAAGGAAGAGCAGGCAGGAGCAAAAGAGGAGCATGGTGGTTTCTGTAACATCACAGATTCATTCTGAAGTTCAGACCACGCCAAGAGTTAGACTGGCTGAAACTCCGTAGGAGATGGGACAAGAAAAAGAACACTGTTGTGTGGCTCTGCTAGAAGGCCCTGAAGATCAGGTGGAGGAAGATTCGCAGGCAGCTAACAAGGTAAAAAAAAAAAAAGTTGTTTACAGAAATGAGGGATTTCAATTCAAGGGATGGATGGAAATTGCTGTAAGAGCATCGTCTGGTGCTCTGGTCTCAAGACAAGAAGGAAGCTCAGAGAAGGTGGGAACTGGACAAGATCGCTGGGAAAATAGTGAAGAGCAGCAGGAGCACGTAGCGGGGACGCAGCCAGCAAGGACGGCTACCGGAGCCGCAAGGACAGCCACCAGCACGTGGAAAGGAGGTGATCTCCTGCTCCATGGTGGCATTACCAGCTGATGCTGCTTAATGGTTTTTTCCACATCAATGTTCATCAAAAGGTCAACTGCAGCTGTGAGCACAGTAGGCACCTACAGTGGAAGGGAATGGACGGACACAAGAACGGTGAAAGAGGAGTTTTGGGAGTGCTTAGATAATCTCAGTATTTTATAATTTCTTGGGCTTGATTTTGGAGGACTTAGGTACGGGGTCATTTGCAGCTCTGGCTTTGGGAAGTCACGGCGAGGGGCTGTAAACCTGGAGAAGCCCAGAGCAAAAGCAGCTGAGAAAACAGGCAGGAGCCACGCTAAGCTCTGCCGTGCCGGCTGCACACGCAGATAAGCCGAGCTTAGAGCCAGCTACTGCTGACAGCCAAGGAGGGACAGCGCGGGCAGAGCCACGGTGACATTCAGCAAGTTCCAAAGTCCTCTCTGTCAGAGCCTCTGCCTGAGCAGGATGACACAGAAAACTTTATTTTTTTTTTCCTTGATTTCCAAGTGATCAGCCAGTCTCAGAGCACAGCTGATGCGCTCCATCACTGATCTGTGTGTTACACCAAGAGAGCCTCCCACGAGCAGGACACTTGACCACCTCTCCGAAGGGCTGAGCTCAGCTGTGGCAATATCTGGAAAACACCTCCCAGGCACAATGGCACCTTCTCGTTAAGCCAGACTAACTGGATTTTCCAAATGGGAGAGGAAAATGTCCACGTTTGAGCAACTGTCCCATTTGTGAAGAACTCTCAAAGGTTGCAGGAGCAATTAAGAAGAGGACACCCATGTCTAGGTGGCCAGTAGCCCACTTCTTCCATGAGATGCTCCAACAGTGGCCCCAAGAGAATAACCCCAAGGCAGGACAGTCTTTACTTATTTACTAACTGCCCGTGGATTTCTCTTCCACAGACATCCTAAGGTCTTCCTTGAACTCGTGTTGGCTTTCTCTCACACTATCCTGTGGGAGAGAGTTTCACGGTGGGATGGGACCCCATGTGAAGAGCCACCTCCTCTTCTTTGCTTTGATGCACCCTCTGGTGGCTTCATTGGATGTTCCTGGAGTCACAGTGCAAATTTGGGCATTTGGGTTGCCCAGAGAGGTGGGAGATGCCCCATCCCTGGAAACATTCCAGGACAGGTTGGACGGGGCTCTGAGCAACCTGGTATGGTTGAAGATGTCCCTGCTCATGGCAGGGGGGTTGGACTAGATGGGCTTTAAAGGTCCCTTCCCACCCAAACCCTGTCGTGAGTCTGTGATTCTAACACGAGGTTTGCAGGGCTGTGACCAGCCCAGGTCTTGCGGTAGGGCTTCACCTGACCAAGTGGAGATTTCTACCTCCACTAGCTCCTTTGGGCTCAACAAAAAAACCCTAGTGCTCTGAGGAGGTGGTGCCCTGACCCACGCAGGTCATGGTCCCATTTGGAGGGGGAGGCTGACTGGTGACCACGAAGGTTTTTCCAGCCAACCCTTCCAATATCTGCACTGTGGGTCCAGGGAAGAGACTGCAAACCCCGGTGAGCCTTGCTCCACCAGCGCATTTATCCAAGTCCCTGGGCTGATAGAATCCCAAATCCTTCCTTGTCTCAGAGAACTGTGCAAGGGAGGATTAAAATGGTGCCCATCAGTCACAAATCCACCCGCAGGTGAAAACTTGAATGCTATATGCAGCCAACAGGTTTGTGTGTGACTGATGGACACCACAAGGAGGTGACGTATGAGGGACTCTCACCCAAGAGCCAATCACTTGGGTCATGTATCCCCCCCAAAATAGCTAGGTGGGGGATATTTATCTGCTGAAAAGTTGGTGGGAACATGCAAGGCCGTCAGCTGGTAGTTACCACCACAGCTCAGGATGGAGATGGATGATGGAGGGGATGGAGGGACAGATGGAGGGATGGAGCGAGAGAGGGAGGGAGGGAGGGATGGAGGGATGGAGCAACAGAGGGAGGGAGGGAGGGATGGAGGGATGGATGGATGGAGCGACAGAGGGATGGATGGATGGATGGATGGATGGATGGATGGATGGATGGAGGAATGGAGGAATGGAGGCATGGATGGTTGACCTCTTCTGCCACTGACAGAGGAGTGGTCTGGCGGGTCTTGAGGACACTGGTCCCCCCAAGGCTGAGGAGCTGTGTGCGGGTGTGCCAGGTGGTGGCAGTGTTAGAATGGAGAAGGAGGATGCTCCCTCCGTGCAAGCACGGAGCCTGTGAAGCCCCAGAGTCGGGATCCCCTGAAGCCCCACGCATCCTTCATCTCGCAGCCCAACGGCTCTCCAGGGATTCCTGTGGCTGGGGATGAATTTTATTTCTGTGCGCAACCCTGGGCAAAGGCAGGAAATAAATAAATTAAAAAAAAAAATTGACGTAAGCGACAATTTTTAGCTAGACAAAAGAAAAAAACCAAACTGCAGTTCTGCTTTCTTGCGGCTCACAGCTTTGTGCCAGCGAGGATTGCACCCACCCGCATCTTGAAGCGGTTTCTAGGGACATCCTGGCTTCCCGCCAGCCTCGGTTTCCCCGTCTGCAAAATCAGGGCTGTTCAGACGTATTTCCCAGCGAATCAAGTCGCCGCCACCCGCCTCTCAACTCACTGTGCAGAAAACCCCCAGCCCTGCTGATAAATCTGGGGCTGCTCACCCAAAGAGCGTCCTGGAGGCTGTGGGGTATGAGCTGCAGGAGACCCGCCGTGCTTTGGGGTACCCCTGAGTCCTTCACCCCTTTTTAACAGGGTGGCGCGCGCCTCGTGAACCAAAAAAACACAAGCACAATGGGGGAAGGAAGGTGTCGTCCTCACCCTGCCCTAATAATCCTCTCTCTTCTTGCTTTTGCGACTTGAGCTATGGGAGTGATTTACATCGAATTCACGCGCTGTAGGGAAATGCATTTTTTTATGCATCCAAATACTGATTAGATCCAGCCGTGTCACTCACCCTGTTCGTTCACTCATCCGTTCATTCATCTTCCCTTGTTCAGCTATTTTATTAACAACTGACTGCGCACGCTTGGCGAAACTGGGTAGCTGAAGATGGACATCCAACATTTTATTCACACAAAGAGCAACGAGCATTTTCCGACCCAGAACTTCTCCAATTTGAAATCAATGGTGGGGTCAATATTTTTTTCACTTGGGGCAAGCTGGGTTCATTATTCCAAAAGCATTGGTTTGCTCCTATAGAGGATCACTCCCAGCTCGAGCAGGGTGGAGGGGATGGAGATAAGGCGAAAGAGGATCCGACATCTGAAAATCCCCAACAGCAGCACCAGGAGATGCTCACCGAAACCAGTAGAAGATTGGTTTGAAACAGGAAAGTTCTGGGTTTGTGCAGCGGGCAGCACATCTTGGGGATTTGCAGCCCATGAGGCTGCAGAGGAGCAGCAGGTCAAAGGAAGATTTACAGCCCACAAGGTTGTAGAGATGCAGAGGACCAGCAGGTCAAGTGGATGGACAACAGCGCCATGGGGAGATGGCAAAGGGATGGTGGAACAATTTTGGCTGCTGGGGTAGTGTGAAGGCAACGGAGCCCAGGAAGGGGCTCTCCCCGTCAGCGTCTCCACTGCAGGCAGCAGACGGGGTGAGCTGGGCCATCCCCCGATGCAGCTGGGCATCGGCTGTGCTCTTACATTCTTGGCCAAACACTGCTGGAGTGTTTTTTATGCAGCCATGTCATTTTTATTTTCTTTAAAAAAAAAAAAAAAATGAAATAAAGTTATTTCAGATGGCATCAAGGTAAGAAATTTTGACATAAAATTCTCTTTAAATCTAGCATATATGTGAAAATGAAAGTATTTTCCAGCAAGTCATAATTAGGAGAACGGAAGCACTTGGGCCGTGCTGGGACATCCACAGGGTACAGCGGTATCCATGACTTTACCCACAGGAGAGAAAAAAGTGGCTCCAGGATGGTGCACCAAAGTGTAAACTCTCTCCGTAGACCAAGTCACCCAGAGCTTCTTCACATGGCAGGGCTCAAAACAAAAACAAAAAACAACAAAAAAAACCAGTTTAAAGGGTTTAAGACCGTTAAAACTCCTACTGCATGCTCACAGGGACCTGTGCAATGGGAGGCTCGGGCTCCCCGAGGCTTTGGCACACTCCAGCACCAGCTGCGCAAGCCCTGATTACGCCATCCCTGGACATTAATTATTCTGAAAAACATTTCTAAAACCCCAAAGATCTGCAAGCCGCTGAGAGACCAATTTGGGCTGTTTTCATTGACGTTGCCACCCAAGAGTAAGAATCAGTGTTTCCAAACAAACATGTTTGGAAACGCAACTTCTCCCGAATGTTTACGGGGAGTATTTTTAACATGAGGACGCAGGATCTCCTCTGTCAGGGGCATCACATCTGCTCAGATGCAATGAGAAATTCAGGTGGGAAATTGCTCGAGGAGACACACACTAGAAAATACACAGAAACAAGCAGAGTCATCACCTGTCCTCTTTGCACTGAGCGTGATCATGACGTTACTTGCTCTTGTGTCCATGGAGCAGGGCCAAATCCTGCCTCCGGCGCAGGGAAAAGGGGACACATGTCCTTGGTCCTCTTACACCAAGAAGTGCTCCAAGAAATGACCGCAGAAACTAGATGACCAGAGATGAGCATGTGAGGGGGGGTGGACAGTGTAGGAGTGGTAGCAGCTTTGATTTGCAAACTGGCAATTTTTGAAAATTTGCAAAAAAAATTTGCAAATTTATACACTGGGGGAAGGGGAGGGTGGGATATGGAGGGCTTGGGCTCCAGGCAGGGAGAGGAAACCATAGGGAGCACCAGTGAGACTCAGGCTATGGCAGACATTGGAGGAGAAGCGATTCATGAGCTGGAGATGCAGAGTGTGGCAGTGGGAGAAGGTAGCTCAGACAAGTCTGGAGGCAAAGGAAAGGAAGGACAAGGAAAGGAGATGAAAAGAAATCTCTTGTGGGTTGGAAGTAATGAGCTGAGCTGAACTAGCAATGGGCTTGGCTCTTCTGCCGTCCCAACGGCTGGTCACAGCCAGGAAGAGCGGGAAGTCCCAGGGAAAAGGACTTGGCCTTCAAGAGACACCAGGGTCTCATTTGGGAAGGTCTGCTTGGCTTCTAGCTGACATACCTGCTGCCCTGTCCCACAGCTGGCCAGATGCGCTCAGGAGGGGGATGGCATGGGGAGGGCAGCTGCTGCTCGGTGCAACCCTAATACAGAGAAGGGATTTGTCCCCCACCCAAACGCTGGCACAGGTTGCTCAGAGAGGTCGTGGAGTCTCCATCTGTGGAGATATTCAAAACCCGACTGGACAGAGCCCTGGGCAGCCTGCTGTAGATGATCCAGATGACCTCTAGAGGTGACTTCCAACCTCAACAATTCTGTGATTTGGTCATTTGTCTTACAGCATTCAGCAGCCTCCTTTGGGGACATCTGCCAGTCACACTTAAGCCAGTCCCTGCAGCTTCACGTGTAGCATTTTCATGGTGCGATTTCTCCAGCTCTTCCAGATGTCTGCTTCCCCATGAGATGAGTTTCCTCAGAAGAGAATCTCTCCCACCATGGCCTGGAACAGGAACAGGGACCTCAGATGTGCTGAGGGTGTAAGCGTGCGTGCTGACCTCTCCATCCTCCCACCACCGTGGCCATCCCACCTGGGACAGATGCAGACACCACGGTGCTGACAGCACCAGAGTCCTACTGAGCTGTGCTCCTGCAAAGAGACAGCTCAGGTACCACCAGACATTGGTGCGCTCAAGACCAAATAACATTCAAGTCTAGCAGACTGCTGTGAACCAAGTGGCAGCCTGAGCATCTCTGTCCTGTCTCTCAGCCCTGAGCGTGGGGGTGTTTCACAGAATTGGGTAGTTTAATAAAACTGCCACCCTGAAGGAGGGATTGTTGTCCTGTAACACGTTTTTCCACCAATTTGCTGAGAATGAGCAGAGGCTGGATAACCCCAGGATCATCTATAGCGGGTGCATCTGAAGCTACACGTGATTAAAAGTTAAATTATAACTGACAAGACAAGATCACAGCTCAAGTGGTTTATAATCAGCAGTGAGCTCCTCCTTCGTGCCACGCAAGAGACTTTATTACCTGTTGTCCTAGAAGAACATTAGAACTAAACCTTCAGGTGACTAAAGGCAGAGGAGATTTTTCTCATCTGTAGTCTAAGCTCAGGAAACCTCAGTTATGTGGGGCTTTCTGCTTGGAAAAGCAGCTGGTGTCCCCCTGTTAGTCCCTGAAGCAAGACGTGGACTGCAGGATAACGTCCACGGCAGAAACGTGATGAAGAACGTGTGAACCTCACACCAAAACCTCAACAAGCGTCATGAGCACTTGGAGGCTATCAAGGACACTAAGTCCATTCAGGAGGGACTTTGCACAGCTCCACTGTATTGCTGCTTCTGGCTGCAATGGCTTTTGGTCAGGACATGACTGGAGAATGGCAGGGGGTGAGAGACTCATGAAGATATACTGAGGATTCAAAGACGCATGCAAACCATCCACTGCAGTAGAAGTTTATTACCAAGAATCTGTTTAAAAAAAAGCTGACCTAATCTGGCATGAATCCCATCTCACTCTTTACAAATAAAACCAAACTGGGGTCCATCATTGCGTCCTCAGGTTCCCCAAAAGGTCTCAACCTCTTGCCAAGCCCTCAGTGATGCTCTCCTGACTCTGTCTCCCCTAGTCTGAGGATTCAGCCCCAAGACGTTAAACCCAAGGAGTTGGTCACAAAACCCCACCTATATCCTGGCTTGACTTTTGTCAAGGAGTATCCTGGGCAAAATGACTTTGAGGACATACTCCAGGAGCACCACCAGATCCCACCACCTGGCAGAGCTCTCCAGCTCTTTCATTTGTCAGAGCCACAGCTGCCATTTGGAGGAATGGAGCAATGTAAATGAGATTACTTTGAAGTTTTATTATGTATCTAGATGTTCCTGAGGTGCAGGTGGCTGCATTATTCACAAATTGCTCATATTGTAATCAGATCCATATTTTTCTGTACGGTGTCCAAGGACGCATCCTGCACCACAGAAGACTGATGGTGTCAGACCCTATTTACACAGAACAGGAGTGATCCATTTCTGATTGCCATCCAACAGCTTTCCCTTAAGAATGGTCAGGGGACAGGGAAGATATTTACGGAGGAGTCTGGAGCGAGAGGACGTTGGTGTGGGAGGACATCTGGAGGAGTTTACTTTAGCAGCTATGAATTGCTCCTCAAAGGGAATGCCTGCCTCCACTGACTGCAGAGCGAGGTGGCAATGTCTTCTCCTGCAACATGCCTGGATTTACCAGTCCACACAGCTCCCAAAGGCTGTCGTTTTTCCTCTTGGCTTCACTTGGCCATACTTGACAAAGACTCCAAAAGAAGAAGCTGTGAGGTTTAGAGGTGATGGTCTCAGGGCAACGAGATGGGCGGCTCACAGAAGCAGCCTGGTTGTACATGTAAAGGGGTTGTATGTTGGCCAATGTACCTAGACATACCTCAGCATGGTGCATGGAGCTCCTGCCCAAGGTGACATTAAGAACCAGAGGCCAACCGTCAGGGACGGCTCCCAAGGAAACTCCCAAGCAGACAGAGAAGTTGCCCAGCCCAATGCCCAGCACATTGTCTTTCCAATTGCCCGCTCCTCCTGCATCAGCTGAGTGACGTAACAGGCTTGGCCTGAAAATCCTGGAAAAAAGGAGACAGAGCTAGAAGAGACACAGGTCGGGATCCTCTGTGGTTGCGTTTGTATTCGGGCATGTCCACGTTTGAGAGAGCTGCTGCTGGCCCTACCTGAGAGCTGCTCCTCTGCCTTGGCCATGCACAACATCTTCAGTGTACACCTTGGGTGGTGCAGAGGAGGAGACAGAGACTTTCACACCCTCCAGAGCGTGAGCCAGGCATTGGAAAGGAAATGCCAAAGGAAGGGACAATATTAAACCATTGGAAGCTCCTCCAGAACTGGGAAGAAAGACTGGTCTTCCTCCAGTGTTTCTCCACCAGGCGTTGCCCAGGCCTTGACACTACGTCCACTTCCATTGGACAACAAACTTCACGTCATGGAAACTCTCATCAATGCAAATCCGTTGTACGATCTCCGTCTGCTGCTGCTCCGTGAGCTGCGGCGTGCAACAGGGGAATTCCAAACAGCTGAGATGCTCTGTTGGGAAAACAACGTGTTGGTCTCCCAGCTCAAGGCAAGAAAATGTCACGGAGAGCATCTCTTGGGGGGTGTCTCCAGGTGGGGAGCAGGGCAGGACGTTCAAATATGTTCAATACGGGTAGTGGTGGCTTTGCCCGTTGATTTATTGCAGGAGATTCGCACTTATCACTAAGGGTAACATTAAGGAAGGAGAAGACCTTGTTACAAGTTCAAAGTGCGAGTGAGTTATTGTCGCTACTATTCTGTTAATACGATAATATTTTTCAGACTAATTAAGTGTTTCATTTTGATTTACTTTTTTTCCCATGGGGTCCAAAATGGAAAAATATTATTGTAATGCATGTCAACAGGCTCCAGAGAATGAGAATTTGATCTACTACGTCTGAAAACAACTTCAAATCAATGCTAATTTTAAGGACATTACGTGCTGGCAATTTTAATTCAATACAATACATTATCTTGGTGTTTTTTAATAGCGTGGCATTGTTTATACAAATTACATCCTCGAAGCTTACTAGTTTGGAAAAAATAATAACAAGAAAGAGAAATGGAGAAGGGTAGATCAGATGAGAGGCGGAGAGTAAACAAAATATCAATTATATTTAAATCTCAGTGGGGCAGAAAATCTATTTATTTGTAATATTAAATGGATCTCTCCTATATGGTTATGGAGATGACTTTCTGGGTGAAAGGTAAAACTATCTGGAAATTACCAGAGATTTAATAATGTTAGGAAATTGCATGAGACCGACCATTACTCACAACTACTTCTGGCCAAGCACAAAACATTTCCAAGAGAGCTTTATGTCCCCTCTCTTAAATTGGAATAAGGAAACCAAGAAAAGGCATAAAAACTTCATTAAGCTTCATTTCGCCTTCTTTTTTTAGCATAAACCTAATGCAAACAAGGGCAGTTTTTCTTCTGAACATTATCTTAGTTTTGATTCACTCAGTGTTAGAGAAAACAGATAAATTCCAAAGGAAGTTGTGTCTATGAAAGTGCAGCAGCAGTTTCGTGGCTTGAATAGAAGGTGCTGGAAGTTTCCAAAATGCTTTATTTTGCCACAGCAAACAAACATATTCCATAGGGTTTGGGCGGAACAATCCTTTCTAATCTCCATTAAAACTTTATGAGCAACAAAGGAAGTATTTCTGTTGAGAGGAAAGAAAATCTTTGTTACTCAGAAATCTTAAAAGCTTGTAATGTAAAAAAATGGAAGAGTACGACACGCTCTTTCTTACCCTTCCTGGAGAAATCCAAAAAGTATCACAAGTTTATACAAATAATGCAATTGTAGAGCTACATTATGTAAAATAAAGATATGTAATGGCTGTAAACTATCACACGTCATGTCCTCCTCCATCTGAGCTGAAGTCACTGATGGATATTTATTCCCAGTTTTTTATTAGAGTGTCTTTGAATTTCATGAATCTCTAAAAACACTTCTTACTATGGTAAAACCCATGATGCTGACCTACATCAGCCAAAAGAATTACTGTGAAAATTCCTCTGCTTTTATGTACCAGGAAATGACTGGGAAGCCAAGAGAAATTCTACATTTTCATCTGAATTTCAGCAACAGCAGAAGAAATTGACTGCGAGCCGCAATGACTCTGGGAAACGCAGTGAGCTGCAAGTAGCCAACCAGAGGTAAAATGGGTGAGAATGGTTTTGGGCAGCAAAGATTGCAATCACCTAGCAAAAGAGAGACAGATGATTAACTTCCTCCGAGCTAATTCCCTGAATTCCCTTAGAGAAGAGAAATGGGCATTTCCGTAATGCTGCTCATGTCCTCCTCGGTGCAGAACGGGGCAGAGGAGCTGCATCCCCCAAAATACTCCTCTTCTCCACAGAGCAGAAAAGGAACCCAGGAGGATGAGTGCAGATGGGTGGACTCTGCACGGAGAGCACCCAAAACTAGGCGAGACAAACCGTGCCCAAAGCTGAAGAGTGTGCCACCTATAGACGTAATCCACGCCGTCAACAGAGAATCCAAATTGTCTTGATTGTGGGTTAGAGACACAAGGGGCCAAGCGGTGTCTTGCGACGCGCTCGGCTCTGTGAGATTTCACCCAACCTGTGTTTTCCTTGCAGATCCTCTGCAAAGCTCCTTAGAGAAATGTCTTCCTGCGCATCGACTTGTTTCCTTACTCCCCCTTCATCCTTGCAGGTGTTTTGACCAGCCCGCCCATGGAGAGCTGTAGCAGCAATGCGTCCAATAAAGTCTTTTTCTTGGTGGGGTTTCCAGCTCTCCAGGACTTCCAGACCCCCCTCTTCGTTGTGTTCTTGCTATTCTACCTGCTGATCCTGGTTGGCAATGCCATTATCATCACCGTGGTTGTGGTCGACCACGCGCTCCACAAACCCATGTACTTTTTCCTGATTAACCTCTCTGTGCTGGATGTGCTATTCACAACCACCACCATCCCCAAAATGCTGGCGATGTTCCTGGCCAATGCTAAAACCATCTCGTTTCCCGGCTGTTTTCTGCAGATGTACAGCTTTCACGGGTTGACAGTAACCGAGGCGCTTCTCCTGGTGGTCATGGCTTACGACCGCTACGAAGCCATCTGCAACCCTCTCCGTTACCCGGCCACAATGACAAGAAGAGTGAACATCCAGCTGGCAGCGAGCGCATGGATCACTGCGCTGCTAGTACCCGTGCCCGTCATCACGCAGACCTCTCGGCTAGGTTATGGGAACACAACCAGGGTCCACCACTGCTTTTGTGAACACCTGGCAGTGGTACAAGCTGCGTGCTCAGATTTCAGTGCTGATTTCCAGACCTTCTTGGGGTTCTCCATTGCTATGACAGTGTCAGTTGTCCCTCTGTTGCTCGTCACCCTCTCGTATGTGCACATCATCCTCTCCGTACTGAAGATCAACTCCAAAGAAGGACGCATGAAAGCTTTTTCAACATGCACTTCCCATCTGCTTGTGGTGGGCACTTACTACTTCTCCATTGCTGTGGCGTACGTGTCCTACAGAGCGGACATCCCCATTGACGTCCATGTCATGAGCAACGTTGTCTTCTCTATTTTAACTCCCTTGTTAAACCCCATCATTTACACTTTGCGGAACAAGGAAGTAAAATCTGCAGTTAAAAGGTTTGTTTTTCTGAAAATCTCTCCCCTCTCTCAAAAATTTTGTTTATTTGGGTAAAATTCACAGCAGTGCGGGAGCCAGGCCATTTATTATTTCAGTCCTCTGGTTAATTAAGACATCATCACCTCTCGAGTTTTATTTGGATTCCCCTGAACAGTGGTACGTCCTCTGTTAATGCATTTCAGCCTATTTCTGTGAAGTTTTTAGTAAACTCGATGTAATATTTATAGTTTTCTAGTTTGGTTTCTATCCATCAGTGAGTAAATCCCTGATGCACTAAACAAAGCTGTGAAAGCACGAAATAAAGCTGAAAATGCACTAGGTAAAGCTGAACTGGAGCAGTACCACGTTTCTTTACACTTTCCCCTCCACATTGCGCTGCGGAAGATGCATTATTTTAATTCCTCCATTTAAGAGTTCCAGGGGCGATAGCAGTTATTTTCCCTACAAATGACAGAGGTGACCCCGGACTGCTGTTCCTGAGGAAACTACAAAATCACTTTACAGGACTGCAGAACTGCAGGAAACATTAAATTAAAAATGCAGCATGTACGGCCGGATGAAATGGTGTCTGTGTGCAATACGGTGCCATCAACCACCTCTTCTATCCAGCAGCCTGATTTACAGGTCCCTGCGTTATGAAAGCCAACGTGAAGCAACACCCAATAAACCACTACAAACCTCAAATTTAAGGCAGAGGTGCTGTCAAGCATCAGAAAGTGTGAGCGTTTATCTGGAGCTTATTTAATTAATTTTTTTCCTGCTGAGCAGGCAGATAGTTGGGTGCAGATAAGCATCTCTAACCTTTTGAGACATGCTTGATTTTCTTCTAAGATTAACATGCTGAAATATATGTCTTTTCTGTTTAACGGAACCTTTCAAAGCCTATTAAGGGTGTTGGGGTCTGCAACAGGGATTTCGGGGAAGGCTTGGGCTATCTCCTCACTCGTTCTTCCACTAACATTTTTAACTCAAGGTGCTGATTCAACCCAGCTTCATCCCATTGCTTTGATATCAATCCCAAATTGCTTTGATAGCCCATGTAAGACTAGAAGGGTCTCCATTTCCAGTGTAGAAACATCTTTAGCCTCCTGTGACCACCAGCCAAGGGGGCTGGAGAAGAGAAAGCCCTGCTAGGGGGGCAAGGAGGCGACACATTCACTCTCCTGGGCTGTCCACCACCGAAAATGTACACACAGATTGGGAAATAATTGAAAGAAAGTTCAGAAAGAGTTGATAACAGTTGGTTTTGGTGGAAGATGTTGTTTTTAAAATGTTTTCTAGACATTTAGTGCTTCCAACTACACTGAGTCCCTTAGCATGCAGAGCATCACCTCTGTCATAAGCGTGTGAGCGCGACCTGTGAGCTTGTAAGAGTCCCTAAAGACATTGGCATGGCATCCTCTTGGTTGCCTAAAGGTGTCCACCACGCTCAGGCATAACCTCTTGCTCCAAAGGAGGAGGCACTGTGGGATCCAGAGGGATCAAAACATGCCTGTGCATTTGTTAGCACATGAAAACTCAGGGCTGATCCCTGGTTCACAGGAGAGGCGAGCGGCACACATGTGAAGAGAGAGGTTTCCACCAGGGATCCTGCAGACACACTAACGAGCACACCAAGTTCAGGTGCCTGAACACCTTTTGTGGGACCACGATGTCTCTAATGAGCTTTGGGGACTTCCAGGATTGGACTGTGTTAGAGAGTGGGCACCATGGATCACTAATTTTCCCTTGGTCCCAACTTAGAATAGAATCGTAGAATCATAGAATCACTTGGGTTGGAAGAGACCTTCAAGATCATCGAGTCCAACTATAAACCTATGCCAAAACCACCCCTAACCCATGTCCCTCAGCACCACGTCTGCCCGGCTTTTAAATACCTCCAGGGACGGCGATTCCACCACCTCCCTGGGCAGCCTCTTCCAATGCCTGAGANGGTGCCCAAAACTGAACCCAGCACTCGCGCTGCGGCCTCACCAGTGCTGAGTACAGGGGCACCATCACTGCCCTGCTCCTGCTGGCCACACCATTCCTGATCCAGGCCAAGATGCCATTGGCCTTCTTGGCCACCTGGGCACACGCTGGCTCGTGTTCAGCTGAGTCTCCACCAGGACCCCCAGATCCTTTTCTGCCAGGCAGTTTCCAGCCGCTCCTCCCCAAGCCTGTAGCGCTGCCTGGGGTTGTTGTGACCCAAGTGCAGGACCCGGCACTTGGCCTTGTTAAACCTCATCCCATTGGCCTCAGCCCATCATCCAGCCTGGCCAGATCCCTCTGCGGAGCTTCCTACCCTCCAGCACATCAACACTCCCCCCTAATTTGGTGTCGTCTGCAAACTTACTGAGGGTGCACTCAATCCCCTCATCCACATCATCAATAAAAATATTAAACAAGACTGGCCCCAAAACTGAGCCCTGAGGAACGCGCTTGAGACCTGACGCCAACTGGATTTAGCACCGTTCGCCACAACTCTCTGGGCTTGGCCATCCAGCCAGTTTTGAACCCAGTGAAGAGTCCACCTGTCCATGCCATGGGCTGCCAGCTTCTCTAGTAGAACGCTGTGGGAGACTGTGTCAAAGGCCTTACTGAAGTCCATATAGACACATCCACAGCCTTTGGGTCTGAGAGAGCTGACGTCTTGCAGAACAAAGCTCCATCACTCCTAGTTGGACGAGAGGAGAGTTTCCAGTTGAAATCCCCTCCTAACAAAGTGTTTCACAGCAAAGAACTGTTCATAACAACCAGTAAAATGTTCTTTTTTTATTACTTGCACAGTTAAAAACCTAAGCAATTTCCACTTTGACGCTACTCATTTCCAGCCAAAAGATCTCGTTTCATTTTCCATCTGACACCAGATCCCTGTTGTCCATGTAAATTCACCTATGAGACGATCAAACTCTTCTTTAGGAAATGGGTGCCCAGAGGCTCTCACAGTAATACGTGTTTTCCAAACTTTTAACCGTTCCCATGATTTTTCTCCCAACCCTCTTTATGCTTCAACATTCTTCTTGAAGGATAGTCATAAAAACTGGATATAATAATCCTGTGGTGGCTGTATTCCATCATCGAACAGAGATTAGCACTACCTAATCCTTCCAGCATTCCCCCCTGATATATATAGGATTGCTTTACTCCTCTCAGCAAGTTATTTTGCAGAGACATGTCTTCCCAAGAAAAAAAAAAGAAAAAAAAAGCCCTAAAGACACGAATTTTATCTACTATTTTGATTGCATGGATTTTTCCAAGCTCCCCGAGGCTCGGAAGCAGCCAGCATGTGGAGCAGGGAGCTGCGCAGAGCCCGGCATTGTGGAGGTGCTTAGCCCAGAGGGGTATCCCCCAAACCCATCAGGGCTTCCACGCCTTTTCCATCCGCGGCTTGGAAACTCCTTCCAAAGCCCTGGGATGGGGGGGGAAGGGAGAGGGAGTCAAAATTCGTTGCCAGCTGGAGGAAGAGGGAGCATGGCCTATGAGGAAAGGGGGAGTGCTGTGCTCTCCCATCGGCTAGTCTTCAGGAAATGAACAATTAAGCCATGGAGAAAGGATGCGTTTGGGTTTCCCAAAGCGCCAGCAGGTAGGATGTTACCAGCTGCCTTAAAAATCCCGTGGTGGTCTTGGGTGATGGATTGTAACCACGAACCACAGCGAGAAATCAGCCACTGCAGCCACAGGGGTGGGATGCTGGGAGCCACCAGCAGCACCGCTCCTCCCCTTCCAACACCCGTGGGCAAACTGGGGTGAAAAAGACCCAAAAGTGAACAGAAAATGAGCACCGCCTGTCACTTCTTAGAAGTTCGTTTCATTATAAGGGAATAAAACCTCCCCCAGGCCGCAGGTGTCCCATCTGTGTCCATCTGCAGGAGCGGCAGCCAGGAGGCATCGGGCCAGCACAAGTGTCTTTATCCTCTTGATAGGACAAGAAGAAATGGCCTCAAGTTGTGCCAGGGGAGGTTTAGGTTGGATATTGGGAAAAACGTCTTTACGGAAAGGGTTCTCAAGCATTGGAACAGGCTGCCCAGGGAGGTGGTGGAATCGCCGTCCCTGGAGGTATTTAAAAGCCGGGCAGACGTGGTGCTGAGGGACATGGGTTAGGGGGGGTTTTGGCATAGGTTTATAGTTGGACTCGATGATCTTGAAGGTCTCTTCCAACCCAAGTGATTCTGTGATTCTATGATTCTATGATCTCAGGAAATGGTTAATATAAAGCCATTATTTGGACTTCTCTCCCTCTTGGCACACTGCAGCACTGCTGGGACTTTGTCTCGAGGAGGAGGGGACATTTCTAGGACCTCCCGAGAAAGAGAGGAGCCCGCAACCAAGGGAAGAGCCCTAGCGCAGCACCTCGTTGCACAGCACGACGGTATGAAAGAAGGAAACCCACCCAAAGGATTTTAAGTGGTTTGTCATTTTCCCCTTGTACAACGCGAGCTGTTCGCTCACTCGGAGGAACTGGACGTTTTCACCTGGGTAAAGCCTGACGCTCTTCGCTGCTCAAGAGGGAAGAAAAAGACCTCGGTTGGCTCTTAATATCTGTATTCAAGGGCAAGATTCGAGCAGGCAGGGTAGAGAGCCTTGCAACCAGAATAACATTACAGAGTAGAACTACCAAGATAGGCTGATAGAGCCTTCTCCACTCTCCTCATTCATCACATTTGACAATATAATAATTTTGCCTAACAGCTAGCAACCATTTCCAGCTAATATTATTTGTTATCTGCAGCAATAGCATTATACCAATATCCAGAGGGTCATGCAGCTGCCTTTTACAAGGCATTGCATTCACATAATGCGTTTTCTGCTCCAAACCCCCAGTTCGGTTTTATATGAAACAAGGAATAAAGAAGAATTACATCGACCAGAAGAACCTGCAGAGGCTGAGCACCCGTTTTCCAGAGGCAGCTGGGTATTTCTGAGACACGAGGGGCAGTCTGCTTATGAACACCAACCCCCGAATCCTTCCCGTACCCAAAGTCAGCCGGAACAACGCTGGGTAACGCTTTACTCTCCATCCAAGAAGCAAATTTTCTCACCAAATACTCATTATTGTCCCTAAATTACTCCAGCGCTCTGCACCTCACCTTTGGGGGACGTCAGCCCCCCTTCTCCAGCCCTTCCACATCCCAGCAGCTCCGACCACTCTTTTAACAGAAACCTTGCAGGAAAACCATGATTTGTTGAGGTTTTTTAATTTGTTTTGGTTCGGGGTTTTTTTCCCTGATTTCAAAATGAAAGAAAACCAGAAAATTGAGTCAAAATATGTCAGGATTTGCATCCGTATAAAACTATACGCACCCCAAGGAGCTTATCAGTGCCCACAATCATCTGCTGGTCTCCCCATCCATCGTCAGAGCCCTCTCCCCCCTGGTTTGTGTCGTGCCTGAGATGCCCTTCCCAAGCGGGTCATGAGCTTCTGTGTTGTGCACATTATGTGCACATGGATGCAAAGCAAAGGCCAGATTGTTTCCAGTGCCATTATAATCACAGCTGAAAAGGACAGGAGAGTTTATGTAATCTATTCTGCAATCAGAACTCTTCTACAAAACGTTCCTGCAAAAGCAGATCTTCTCTTCCCATGGCTCCCTTATGCTCACCATCGAGCGCAAGAACTTCAAAACACTTTTGCTTTCGTTGTGGGGGTTTTGGGGTGGTTTTTTTCGCTTGTTTTTACCTGGTGTGACTCACAGACTGTTAAGGGTTGGAAGAGACCTCTAGAGATTATCTGGTCCAACCCCCCTGCCAGAGCAGGTCCACCCGGAGCAGGGGGCACAGGATGGCGTCCAGGTGGGCTGGGAATGTCTCCAGAGTCGGAGACTCCACCACCTCTCTGGGCAGCCTCTGCCAGGGCTCTGCTACCCTCAGAGTAAAGAAGTTTCTCCTCATGTGAAGTGAAAGATTCATCCACCACAGTGCTCCATGGAGAAGGCACCCAAGAGAATCCTCACACACCTCCTTTCTCCCTCCCAAAAAGCATAATTCTCACTGTGATCACCCAAAAGCCTCCAAAGAAGATGCTGAGTGACACAAGCAACACCCTGTGTGTCCCCCGAGGTGACGTCTCCCCTTTCTCATCCACCAGGGCCAAGCTCTCCAGCTGGGCTCCTCCACGGCCAACAAGGAAAAAAAGAGCCGTTCAGGGGTAAGTCATTTTGCCTCTTGTATTTCTCCATGCGGGATGGTCGGCACCTGGAAATGTCTGCAGCCACCAGGGTGATTGGGCTGGACGCTGCGTCTCTCCTTAATACAGATCAGTTCTGGTCAGCTCACAAGAGATCTTGCTGCAGCATTGCAGCAGGGAAATACAAAGCCGTGAGGTTTCCAGGGCTCTTTATAGAGCTAAAAGCTGGGGAAATCTGGGTTGGAAATGTCACGACATCTGCAGTAGAGTGATACACATTTTGATATTTATTTTTTTTTAATAGAATAAAAGTAAAACTGCAGGTTGAGAAGTTGGTGTCCCTGCAGCCAAACCCCCAGTCATGCAGCTTCTCCACTGGGACACGTCATGGCAGAAGTCCCAGAATCTGGAGAATGAACTCATCCTTTTCTCGGTGGTTTGACACCATTTTTCATCCTTTGCACAGAGAGTGCAGCACTTGGTGACACGGATATCTGCGTTTTTTTCCTCTCTGCTTTTTGCATAGATGTTCCTGCTTTTGACTGCGTCCCTTCACTCCCAGAGAGCTACATGACATTTGCTGTGTGTTCGTCATGCTGAGAGAGTCTGAAAATAATCGGGAGGGGGGGGTGAAGACTTTTTTTTTGTACGCAGAAGAAGAAAAGCCTTATGGCCCGAACCCCAGGGAGCCCAGGGAACGGCTGGGAAGCCACTCCCGAGTCACGCTCTACTGCAGTTTCTCTGTTTAATGGCTTTTCTTCACCATTTCTTCCATGGAAATCGGCACATCTGCAAACCCCGCCAGGAGTCGGGCATCTCTCAGTGGTCGTGAAACCCTTGGTCTTCCCTGCACGCCTCTGGCTTTGAGATGTCTCCTTTCCCATGTCCTAGGCTGGCGACCTGTCCAGACGTGCAGCATCTCACCGTGAACCACAAATCCTCCAGCTCTCTGCAAGGGTCCCATTCGGCCCCACACGTCTTTCCACGAGTCTTCAAGATGAGAAGAAGTAGCAGCGTCCTTCTGCCCTTGCAGCAAAGGGGGTGAACGCTGTCCCGAGCTGCATTAGACAAAAGCGCGGCCAGCAGATCAAGGGAGGTGATCCTCCCCCTCTGCTCAGCACCACCAAGGACGCTGCTGGAGTGCTGGGTCCAGTGCTGGGCTCCCCAGTACGAGAGAGACAGGGACATACTGGGGGGAGCCCAGAGAAGAGCTGTGAAGATGCTGAAGGGACTGGAGCATCTCCGCTGCGAGGGAAGGCTGGGAGAGCTGGGAGAGTTCAGCCCGGAGAAGAGAAGGCTCAGGGGGGATATCATCCATCCATCCATGAAAGAGGACACCAAGGGGATGGAGCCAGGCTCTTCCCAGTGGTGCCCAGCACCAGGACCATGGGCACAAACCGAAACACAGGAGGGCTCCTCTGAACATCAGGAGACACTTTTGCTGTGAGGGTGACCGAGCACTAGCACAGGTTGTCCAGGGAGGATGTGGATTCATCATCCTTGGAGATACACAAGAGCCATCCTGACATGGCCCTAGGCGTGTGGCTCCGGGTGGCTCTGCTTGAGCAGGGAGTTGGACCAGACAACCTCCAGAGATCCCTTCCCACCTCAACCAGCCTGTGAATCTGTAGCTGCTGGGGGAGACACTTGGTGTGGTTGCAATCCCACTGCACGCCAGTGTCCACGCCAGGGAATTACTGCTCCGCAAAACCATGTGAATCCTAATTCCTCAGGAAGTTCGAGCTTCGTGAGCAAGGGCTTGGGTGCAGCTCAGGGCTGGAGGGTCTGGTGGCAGCTTTGGGGACACAACAAGGGTCCGAGGGAGATGGGGAGCGGGGCCGGGCAGCTGCTGGGAGGATGGCAAGGTGGTGGGGATGGAAACAGGGAGACAATCCCCTGGGGTGGGCTGAGGCCAAGGGGGTCGGGGTGGGGGCTGCGCTTAAGGAGTGTCCCCAGAGGGCTGGGCTGGCCTGGAGGGACACAGGGATGGGGATGGAGTGCTGCCCACCCCCAGGAGGCATGTGGGTCACAGTGGTGATCCTGCTCCTCTGCTGGATGAGGGGCAGAGAGGCGGGAGGATGGAGCTGGGGCACCCCAAAGGGCAGGGTGAGGGGCATGGGGGGCATATGGGGCTATAGGGGAGGGATATGGGATGGGGGATGCAGGCTGGGGAGGTGGGATGGGGACATGGGCTTGGGGACCTTGGTCAGGGGAAGGCAGGGTGGGGGGCACACGGTGGGGGATGCAGGATGGGGCATACAGGTGGAGGATGAGGATGGGGAGTGCAAAGGCAGGGATGAGGTGAGGGATGCAGGATGGGAGACACCGGCAGGGGATGCAGGATGGGGATGAGCATGGAGGGATGTGAGCTGGGGAACGTGGACGGGGGATGTGAGCAGGGGGACGCGTGCTGGGCTCAGCATCTTGTAATTACAGAAGTCAGCTCATTCTTCCCCTTTTAAAAAAATGTTCTCTGCAGTTTCTTGTACGCGGAGCTTCATCAGAATCCAGCACTGACAGCAGAGAGCTGCTCAACCATCTCCTTTCTACCTCTCATTGAAGACAGATGGACTCACAAAATTTAAACACACCAAATTTCTCAAACCTTCACTTAAAATCCTCCTTCTGCACGGCAGGGGTGGGAAATCCATCATTGCCTGGTGTGATTAATGCCCTCTTTCCCTACATGCAGAATCTCTTTCAGGCTTTACTGAGGCATCAAGAACCGTCTCCTCCAAAGTAATGGTGGCCCAGGTGGCTGGTGGCAAAGCACCGGACCCTCACGGAGGTCAGTTGTTTTTTAGGCACTGCTTTTTTGACCATGGATCTCGACCATGGCCTCTGCAGGGGCTGTGGGTGGGTGCCGCAGGGCGAGCGGGGTGAGAAGGCAGCTCCGGCTTCCCAGCCAAAACCAGCCAGTAAATAGCGTTTCCGCCGTTGGATTAATTTCTGAAATTAATCAGTGCCTCAGCCGCTCCAGGGGGACACGTCCTATTTAATAACGGCAGAAGGGAACCACCACGTCGTCCATCTGACACAGGCAAAGTAAGGCTCTTCCCCAGCTTCCCTTCCTCTGCTGGTTTTTTTTGCACAGGGCATTACAGGGAATTAATTAACCCACACCGAGGATTTCTGCTTTGCTTTTCAGAAACTTGACAGCCAAGGACATGCCGGTTTTCATGTGCGGTCCGGCGGGAGACCTGATAACTGAGTTTCCATATATTCAGGTAAGTTTAGACGTCTGTCAAGGATGCACCAACAGAGAATGACTCTCCTTCCCCTCGCAGGCTCATCCAAATATACCAGCGAATCTAAGCAAGGGATGGCTTTCTGATTCTAAAAAAAGCATCATTTTTACACCATTTGTTTAATAAAAAAGGAGGGAAACTATATAGGAAGGCTCCCCCATATCCATCGTCTCCCTCAGCATGTGCTTCATGATCAGGCGGGGCTCTTCCCAGGGGAAAACCAGTCGCAATTTAACTGGGCTGGGCATTTCTCTCCCTTTTTCAAGCAGGTGCCATCACTTCTACGTGCGATGCTTCCTGCTGCATCCCACTACTAAAATCCCAGTGTTCAAACAGAGCTTTTTTTTTTTAGCATTATAGTTTTCACAGCACCTCAAGTACGGGTTTTGAAGGCAGATACGAACACGAAAATGAAATTTGGGGGCAGAAAACATGCTTTATATTCCTCTGGCAGCCTGTAAGTGGGCAGCAGGTTTGATATGCCAAGAGAGAGCAAAGATTTACGTCGAAGACAGTAAATTAGACAAACACTGCTCGGGAAACTTTCCTCTTCAGGCACGCTCCACGTCTGGGATTTATTTATTTCTGATAGTGCAAGCTCTGAACACAAGACAGAAAACGTATCTATGTGGGAATAACAGTCTCCAGCAAATCAGACTTCCCAAAACACAGCATTAAAGCGGTGGTCACCCACGGCCGTCACCAACATCCCTCTTGGGGTTCCTCCAGTAGAACTTACTCACTTTATAGCGTTAGTCAAACAGAAAGGAACACCAGCGTCACCTCTTCTCTGAAGACTAAGAGGATATTTAAATGCACCGCTCAGCTGTCCTCTTCTTGCTTTATGCCTCTTCAAAGTTATCAAGCCCAAAACCTTCAATCTTCTCCAGAAATATCAACCCTGGGGAGCAGGAGCTACTTTTCTTTTTTTTTTTTTTAAGAGATTGTCCTGACTTTTAAAATATTTCATATTATTTTGTATTTTTTTCACTGGCTCTGGTGGAAAGAAGTTATCCAGCCTTCTACATAGCCGTCCACAGTTTACAGCAGCCAGCAGAAACGCCCACGCTCTGCTCCGACATCAGCAAATCCTGGCTTCCCCCACAGCCTGGGGTGCAGGGGACTCGCAGGGTGGGAAACTGGCAACTTTTGCCCCGTTAAAGACCTTCTTGATAAATGCACTGGCACAACTGCCTTAGCAAAGTCTTCTGGGTTTCCAGCTCGGTGTTTGCCGGGGCCACATTTTCCTATTGCAATATACAAACCAGTGATTATGAACTTTTTAGGACGAAATGACTCAAACTCCGGCAAAACTAAGCCCCATTAAGCCTCTCTTACAAGACCAGAGATTGAGATTTAGTAGACCTACCTGCACCTTCTTTCTCAAACAAGCACCGCGAAAGGTCTCTGAATTAAGTGAATTTTTTTAGGACGCAAGCTTATTAGGAGATGCAGCCTATTTAGCCGCAGTGTCTATGCGGGGATAAACAGACCTTAAAGACGGATGCTCCTCAGAAGAGCCTTAGCGCAGAGATTTTATTGCCTTCTCACTTCCATTTAATATCTGGTATTTATCTGTAGCTTCTTTACTTTTGCCCAAAGCTGCATGACTGCCCTTTCAAGGCTGTCTTCTGTGTCTTAAACTTTGGACACGACACTTTTTCCCCATCAAAGATCTTCTAGCTGAGCTCCTTGTATCTTCTCACGGGATCCCTGCCCACGGGAGCAGTGGTATGGAAGAGCTAAATCTTTCCATATCCACCTCTTTCCAAAAAAATTGCCACATAAAATATGGGCTGATCCAAATAGCCCTGACCCCCAGAGGTGGCTCCTGGGGTTTCTGCCTGTTGGCTTACTGGGCTGGGCTGGGGTCCCCAGTTCAAGAAGGACGGGGAACTACTGGAGAGGGGACAGCAAAGGGCTATGGGGACGCTCAGGGGGCTGGAACATCTTTCCCATGAGGAAAGGCTGAGGGAGTTGGGGCTCTTGAGCCTGGAGAAGAGCAGGCTGAGGGGGGTCTCATCAATGCTCCGAAATCCTTCAAGGGAGGGGGCCGGGAGGAGGGGGCCAGGCTTTTTCCAGCGGTGCCCAGGGACAGGACAAGAGGTGACGGGCACAAACTGGAACATGGGAAGTTCCGTCTGGACACAAGGAGGAACTTCTTGCCTGGGAGGGTGGCAGAGCCCTGGCAGAGGCTGCCCAGAGAGGTGGTGGAGTCTGCGACTCTGGAGACATTCCCAACGCGCCTGGATGCCCCCTGCTCCGGGTGCCCCTGCTCTGGCAGGGGGTTGGACGAGATGATCTCCAGAGGTCCCTTCCAACCCCTGAAGCTCTGTGATTCTGTGATTCCGGTACGAAATCCAGCCTCCGAGGGAAAACTCCTCCGCATTTCAACACCTCATTTACCCAGCGGCATTGGAAGGCGGCTCACGTTGGCTGTGCCAAGTGCCCAAAAAGCACGAGGACCACCTGCCCGAAGACACAGAACTCGCAAACGCAAGTCATAAAATCCTTATTACTGAAGTAAGGACACCCCACCGGCTCATGTCGATGTTGCACACTCCTGTGTATACATACGGGTTATGTTAAATGCTGGGAGTCATCCGACCATAGGGGAAATTCCTGATGCATTCCGAAGAGCGTGGCAGGGGTTTCACACCGAAAAGCATCTGCAGGTCTGGAAGCAAAGAGGATTTCTGTGTAGCAGCCATGAGCGAAGCACCCTCGCGTGGTATGGAAACTACCCCTACAGCCGTGCCTGAGCCTCACGCTGCCAGCTGAAGAACCCGCTTTGTTTCTGGAGGAACGTTTGGTAGCACTTTGCCCGGTGCTTTGTCAGATCCTCCTGCCCTGGGTTTGATTGTCTCTTGAGAACCCTTCCCGCTTGCCAGTTCATCTCTCAAACCCTGAAAAAAAAATATTCAGGTCTTAAAAAGGGTGGCTGAAATGAAAGTGGAAGTAGAAAAACAGAAAATGTTTTTAAGACAGCGGTGAAGAGGGAAGTTGACATGTCTGTCAGTTCCGGAGGCAAAAGCAGCTGAAGGTTTCAATAAACAAGTCTGAAATGTTTTATTATTTTTAAAGGCGGATAGATAATGTTTCTAAATAATCTGTGATCAGAAGCTATCAAAGCAACAATTTCAATTGTCACTGACTATTATTGATAATCTATTGATAATCCAGTATTTCACTGCCTGACTCCAGAAAGGAAAGAGCAGACTTGTGTACCAGGGACCTGCATCCAGGGTTCTTCCCTCCAGACTCTCTTCTTCTAGGGTTGCCCATCCAAAGAACCTGGGAAGGACACAGCGTGGCGGGTGGGCCGTGCTCTGGGATGTGGGTGCTATCAGCCCCTCTGACAGCAGTCTCGAGCTCCATCCCATCAGATCATAGGATGACCCAGGTCGGAAGGGACCTCAGGAGGTCTCAGGTCCAGCCTCCTCTTCCACGTAGGGTGAGCTCTGGGGGCAAACCAGGTTGCTCAGGACCTAACCCAGTTGGGTCTTGAAGACATTCGAGGATGGAAACCACACAACCCCTCTGGGCAACCTCCTGCAATGGTTGAAACTTCCTTATTAGCATGTCAGAAATAGATTCTCCGAGGATCTATTCTCCAAGAATAGATTCTCCCCTTTTCTAAGGAAACCTCTGAAAACCTTCAGGTGGGTCTGTCTATCCTGCCTTTCCCTTACCTCCAGAGGGACCTGGAGGTGCAAGTCTTTGGGGCCACGGCTGGGTGCCTCTCCCAGCAACCTTTTTTGCTGAAGTGTGGTGAGCACGGAGTAAGGAGGAAGGTTATGTCACCTGCCTTTACTGATGCTGCTCCTGCTCCGACATCATAGAATCATAGAATGGTTTGGGTTGGAAGGTACCTTCAAGATCATCTAGTTCCAACCCCCTTCCATAGGCAGGGACATCTCCCACCACACCAGGTTGCTCCAAGCCCCGTCCAACCTGGCCTTGAACCTCCAGGGATGGGGCAGCCACAGCTTCTCTGGGCAACTCTTGTCCTGTCACCGGGCACCACTGGAAAAAGGAAGACACATTAGCTTTTCTCTTGAGTCATTCCCAGGTGTTTTGGTGGTAGAAGAGAGGAGGAGGAGTTTCTATCTCTCAGAAAGACAACTTTCCAAATGGTTTGGCATGTGCAGAAATATACATGGCTCAAAACAAAAAGCTTTTGCTTAAGTCATTTTAGGCACAGGGACTCATCTCTTTTCTTTGTTGAACAAATACCACTTCATTATTATTATAAATTATCCTCTTTCCCTGGCAGGTTCTCAGTAAATTCAGTGGAATTGTTGCAATTTATAAAACTATATTTCCGCCATGGGAGCCGATAAGTAATTCTTTCCTTTGAATGCTTCATATTATTATCAGGAGGCAGCATCTCTGAATGTCACTCTTTATTTCTTTCACCGAATGCAATCACAGTACGCTGGCATAGGCCAGACCGTCGCTATAAATAATCCACACTCGTAGGTACAAAAATAACACTTTATCTCAGCTCTTTTGAAAGCAGGAACAGCAGTGACAAAAGTCCTCACAAGCTGTAAAAGCATTCACAAATCAAAGCAAACAAACTATTTTTCTAACCAAGGTGTTTCTGAAAACAACCGCATCAGTAATATCCAATATCAAGTGATGTCGGAACAAACCAATTTCCTTTGATAACATAGAAACCGTGTTTCCGAACAGGAGAGAACCAGCAGATGTGTGCATTTTGACATCGCTAATGCTTTTTTCTGTGTGTAATTTAAACAAACCGGGGCAGTAGAGTTCAAATTTGCTCACTATAAGGTGAACGCCAACCAGAGGCACAGAGAGAGCAGTTGCTGATGTCTATTGCCAAGGTGTAAAGATGCATTAAATGAAGTCCCAAGGGAGCCCGACCTGACGCAGAAACTGCTTGACATCTGTCCCAGCAACCTGCAGATGGCACGGCGTGATGGCAGATCTGCGAACGGCTCCTTCGGAGAGTACAGTGAACCGTGATGGGACTCAAGATTCTTCTGCTGCTCAACGGGGCAAAGGAAAAGCAAACAATGAAGTTCAACCAGGACAAGCACAAGGTGCTGCACGGGGATGGGGGCAATCCCACGCACAAATCCTGGCTGGGTGGAGAATGGCTGGAGCAGCCCTGAGGAGAGGGACTGGGGGCGCTGGGGGGGAGAAGCTCAACGTGAGCCGGCACCGTGCGCTGGCAGCCCAGAACCCCCCCGGCCCCTGGGCTGCATCCCCACAGCGGGGGCAGCAGGGCTGGGGGGGGATTCTGCCCCTCTGCTCCACTCGGGGGAGACCCCCCCTGCAATCCCGGGTCCAGCTCTGGGGGTCCCAACAGCAGAAGGACACGGAGCTGTTGGAGCGGGGCCGGAGGAGGCCCCGGAGATGCCGGGAGGGCTGGAGCCCCTCTGCTGGGAGGACAGGCTGGGAGAGCTGGGGGGGGTTCAGGCGGGAGAAGAGAAGGCTCCGGGGAGACCTTCCAGCCCCTGCCAGTGTCGGAAAGGGGCTCCGGGAAAGCTGGGCAGGGACTCGGGATCAGGGAGTGGAGCCACGGGACGAGGGGCAACGGTTTTCCCCGGGCAGAGGGGAGATTTGGGTGGGATGTTGGGCAGAAATTGCTGGCTGTGAGGGTGGGGAGCCCCTGGCCGGGGTGTCCCAGAGTAGCTGTGGCTGCCCCATCCCTGGAGGTTCAAGGCCAGGTTGGCCAGGGCTGGGAGCAGCCTGGTGTGGTGGGAGGTGTCCCTGCCCAAGGCAGGGGATGGGACTAGATGATCTTGAAGGTCCCTTCCCACCCAAACCATTCCATGACTCTGATTCCATGATCCCGAACACTCTGACAGTCTTGCTGTGCGCTCACCCTGCCAGAGACGGGGCATTGCGGCCAACGCGCAACACCCGCTCGGAGGAAAAGAATAACCCCCCAGGTTACCCATCAACTAGTTGCTACCAGCCATTAACGTGCTGGATGTATAAAATGTAGAAGCCAATGAGCTTTACCCAGATCAAGACCAAGCACGTCGCACCTACGGCAGATTTTAACCACGGAGCTGCCCTTGCACAGGTAAACGTGCAGAGGGCACAATCAAGAAATACTAAAAATCTAATTTCCAGAGGCTGCTGGATCCCAGGCGCCTCTCACTGGCCGGGTCTGTCAGTGGGCACGCTCCCATTTTCTGTGTTATGCAGGTGTGCTGGGTAAAATGAAGCAAAACTAAACTGGAGTTATTTTAGCAGCTTTCATACGACTTGAATAATTCCAGCTCAGGCTCCGTTTTTCCCTGCAGTTTTCTGTCTACCCTCCTGGTTTCTAGCACGGAGTGGCTTGATGCAGGCAGCTGGTGCTGACCCCACCCCACTCCCCCTTTTATTTATTAATTTACTCGATTTTTGTGGTGCCAAATTTAATGATTTTAAAAAATGGTCTTAGCACGTGCGCATGCCCGCAGCTCACAGCGAGCTGATTGAACACGAGCAATGCCAGGCAATCCCCCTGCTACCAAAAAACCCCACCTACAAGGGTGTTCTGTCTCTCAATCTCTCTGTTCTTGCCCTGATTACTCGTTATGCTCGTTAATCCTTCCCTAACACATAATTGCTCTGTGTTCTTGTGCTTAAGGGAAATGCTGGATTAGTTTGAGTACCACCACCTTGGATTTTGCACTACGGCGTAAGCTTTTAAGCTCCTGAACGTACCTCGATAACTGTAGGGTGATTTGTTCGCTTCCAGGAGGTCCCCGGTCTTCAGAGCCTGCCCGTGCCCATGTCCTGGTTTGAGGTAAAATGGGACCAATTTTGGAGTTGGCTCTGATTACAAAAAGCCGGCGGGCATCAGAAATTATCGCCGCGTCGAGACTATTGTGTTACACCGAAGGTAGCCCTCGGCATTCGCCATCATAACGTAGCCCTTCTCCCCTTCCAGTTTAAAGTTAACAATTACAATGACACCCCGATGCTACGTCTGTTCATTTCCATAAGCAACCTCCCGAGCACGGTGTGTTTTAATGACATGGTAATTGCGATTGTTGGTTGCCTGTCTAAGCCGCTGCCCTAGGAAAGAGAGGAATGATCTCTGCCTGACTGCAGCTACGCTACCAGGAACCAGTGTCTTCCTCAATGCTATAAAACCCACTTCAACTGTTAAAAAATTGCTTCGAATATGAAATATACCGAAAGGGTTCTCAAGCATTGGAAGAGGCTGCCCAGGGAGGTGGTGGAATCGCCGTCCCTGGAGGTATTTAAAAGCCGGGCAGACGTGGTGCTGAGGGACATGGGTTAGGGGTGGTTTTGGTAGTGTAGGTTTTGGTATGGACTCAATGATCTTGAAGGTCTCTTCCAACCCAAGTGATTCTATGATTCTATGAGTGAAATCAGTTTAGAAATAATTTTGAAATCATTCAACGGTTGATTTGGAATATGTATTATTGTTACTAAATGCTTTCTGGTAGCTCATTACGACCTCCCTTTCTCTTCATCCTGTCGTTGCTCTCAGTCTTCCAAAACAGGACATGAGTTTTCATCTGCCACTGCTTCACTGTGAAGACACCAACAAGGCACTGGTGCACCAGCCACGAGGCTCGCTCTTTCCAGAGAAGGGCACTGGAGCTGGAGAGGGGTCTGGAGCACAAGTCTCCTGAGGAGCAGCTGAGGGAGCTGGGGTTGTTCTGCCTGGAGAAGAGGAGGCTGAGGGGAGACCTTCTCGCTCCCTGCAACTGCCTGAGAGGAGGCTGTAGCCAGGGGGGTCAGGCTGTTCTCCCAAGGAACGTGCAATGGGATGAAAGGAAACGGCCTCAAGTTGTGCCAGGGGAGGTTTAGATTGGATATTGGGAAAAATGTCTTCATGGAAAGGGTCATCAAGCATTGGAACAGGCTGCCCAGGGCAGTGGTGGAGTCGCCTTCCCTGGAGGTGTTTCCCAGCCGGGCAGACGTGGTGCTGAGGGACATGGGTTAGGGGTGGGGTGGGCAGTGTTGGGTTGATGGTTGGACTCCATGATCTCAAAGGTCTCCTCCAACCTGGGGGATTCTGTGCTTCTAAAAACAAGCTACACATAAAGCTCCATTAAATGAATATAACGCATGAAAATAAATGCTCTGCTCCTTTGGCTTTAGCAAGAAACTGGTTCTTGCATGAATGATGTGGAGTCACGCGTGGTGCCCAGGGTTGCCGCACGCCCCGTGGGCTGTAGGGGATTGTCCCGGTTTGAGCAGCACAGGACTGATTTCTCCTCTAGTGCTTGGGAAAGATGAATTTTTGGAGGACTCTAGTGTCTGAATTTGTGAAAATATTCACTTTACAGCCAGCCACGGTGTGTGTGTTTCAAGGTCTCAGTGTTTCTGAGCTTGCCAGGTGCGGGGATGAGGAGCAGGAGACCCGGGCACTTGCCCCAAGCTGCCAACAGGGTTATTTCATACCATGAACATCCCATTCCATAGAAATTAGGAAGTTTGCTGTGAAGTTCACTCTCCCTTGATGGCTATCCCTTGATGGCGGCGATCCAGAGGACTTCTTGCCCCAGTGTTGGATCCCTGAGCCTTTCCCTTCCTCCCGAAGCTGTAGCGCTCCCAGTGTCTGACATTTACTGTCCGCTGCTGGGAGTGCACGGCTTCCTATGGATATCGTTGGCTGAGTATAATCCTTGTACAGTGTATACGGGTGTTGGGATCAATATGGGTTCTTTGGTGTTAGTGCTGTGAATTATCTAGTTCTACCCTATTAAATCTGTTTATCTTTCAACCTCCAGGTTTCATTGTTTTCTTCCCGATTCCCCTTCCTGGGTGGGGAGGGATCACGGGGTGAGAGAAAAATGGTCTAAACGACAATAAATTGTTGTGGGTTTTCTCAAACCGTAACAGGGATACAAACTCTTGCCATCTTCCAGGTCTACAAGCGGATGAAGGTGGAGATCGTCGTCAGCGTGGTGGAAATAAGGACCAGGAGGGACCAAGTGACGACCGCACAGAGCCTGGCCAGGACACTGCAGGTTTCTGCCACGGGGTGTCAGAGGGACACTGTCGGGCGCATTAATTACAGCCACATCCAGTCGCTGCTGTAAAAGTCCTGTGTTTCATCACCCAGCTCACGCACCAGCTATGGGGAGATAAGCAGGGAGCAAGAACATTTTCATGTCTCTCTTCTTCTAATTTTTACTTCTACGTGCTGATAAGTCTGTTGTGCTGGTGATATCTTGCGGGGAAAAAAAATGTAACAGCTTAATCAGTCCATGTACTCATCAGCACGTATTTGTCATGTAAATTGATACAAGAATTCGCCTTTCCCTTTCATTGTCCTCTTTCATATTTTTCCAGACATGTACATGCACAAAGTGTACAGCTTATTTCCAATTTTGATGCTTTTGTCTGTAACTGAACTATTTAATCTCGTTTTTACTTTTTATTCATTTTTACATATACAAGCCACTCATTTTTTAGATACAACAATTCATTGCTATACGGTTTACAACTCAGTATTTCAGTTAAACCTTTTCGCTAGGATGAGTGAGTTAGATCTCAAATAACAAGATGTTTAATCCCTTATTTCTTTTTAGTCTTTTTAGCCTGGAGAAGAGCAGGCTGAGGGGGGTCTCATCAATGCTGCTAAATCCTTCAAGGGAGGGGGCCGGGAGGAGGGGGCCAGGCTTCTTCCAGCGGTGCCCAGGGACAGGACAAGAGGTGACGGGCACAAACTGGAACCCGGGAAGTTCCATGTGGACACGAGGAGGAACTTGTTGCCTGGGAGGGTGGCAGAGCCCTGGCAGAGGCTGCCCAGAGAGGTGGGGGAGTCTGCGACTCTGGAGACATTCCCAACGCGCCGGGACGCCATCCTGTGCCCCCTGCTCCGGGTGCCCCTGCTCCGGCAGGGGGTTGGACGGGATGAGCTCCAGAGGCCCCACCAGCCCCGGGAATTCTGGGATTCTGTGATTTCACTCATTTGCTTTTTAAGACCTAGCACCTTCTTTCTTTTTTGCCTGTTCTTTTTTCCTTCATTTTGGGGGGAAAAAGCCTTCTGCATAGCAAAATATATAACTCAAAATCTATTGAATATTTCTTTTTTCAAATTCAATGTATTGTACTGCCCAATCTTTTTAAAATACTTTTGAATAATTGTATTTTATTGAAATAGCCTATAGGCCCCTCTTCCCTTTTAATTAGGGAGGAGGCCAATGAGTTGACAAACCATGGCTCTGCCTCCTTAATACCCATGCTAGCTCGATGCACCACTGGTGCTCGCACACCTCATCTGTGGGTACCACCCAGCTGCATACAGGGCTCCCATAGGAGAATCGGGTGATGTTGGTCTTTTCTTCAAGAAAGGAGCTCCTTGTTACCCAAACCCATTATTTTCCAGCTGTAATTCAGGCGATGTATCTCACCATTGAGATAAAGTTGTCCCACGTCTCTTTAATGTTCAAACTTTCCCGCCGCAGTGGCCCACGCTACAAGGAACAGGGATTTGCCCGGAAGGGGACAATGTGCCAGATGAACTCCGTGGAGGTCATAAGGGGCGACCTTGAATGTTTGTACTGCTTGAAAGGGAAAGTAAACCTTTCAGATTCACAGAGAACCTTCAGAGTTAATTCTACAAAACTCTCGGGCTCAGGTTCTTACCAATTAGCAGGTAACACTGAAACTGGGCATCTAAAGGAGGTGATGCTGGTCTTGTTTTTTCCATTTCTTAAGAAGATGAGACGGTGAAGGAATAATTCTCCCTTGCTTCTCCAGACCAACTCTTTAGGGATCCTTTGGTTTTTCTAATGGATTGTTTGCCAGTGCAAGTCCCCAGCTAGCACGATTTTCGCAATTACTGAGCAAAACATTGGGAGTCTAGATCTGAAGTTCTCCATGTCAACATACACTGACTTGAGAAAATGTGGCTTTTCTTCCCACTTGCAGTTCCCTGGCCATGACACCATCAGTGATGTGATGACACTCACCCACAAGATAGGCCACAGCTTAGGCTTCATCCATGATGATGAGAAACAGGTCCCAACAGGCTCTGGAGCCCCTAACAGCAGGAGGACACGGAGCTGCTGGAGCGGGGCCGGAGGAGGCCCCGGAGATGCCGGGAGGGCTGGAGCCCCTCTGCTGGGAGGACAGGCTGGGAGAGCTGGGGGGGTTCAGGCGGGAGAAGAGAAGGCTCCGGGGAGACCTTCCAGCCCCTGCCAGTGTCGGAAAGGGGCTCCAGGAAAGCTGGGCAGGGACTCGGCATCAGGGAGTGGAGCCACGGGACGAGGGGCAACGGTTTTCCACAGGAAGAGGGGAGATTTGGATGGGATGTTGGGCAGAAATTGCTGGCTGTGAGGGTGGGGAGCCCCTGGCCAGGGTTGCCCAGAGCAGCTGTGGCTGCCCCATCCCTGGAGGTTCAAGGCCAAGTTGACTGGACTGGGAGCAACCTGGTCTGGTGGGAGGTGTCCCTGGGTGGGACTAGGTGGGCTTTAAAGGTCCTTTTCCACCCAAACCATTCTATGATTCTAGGAAACAACTGCATGGCAAGTTCTGTGGTTACAACTGCACCCACAGAGGATGCACCATGGGAACGTCCCTGGGGTAAGTGAAGCTTGGCTTTACCTGCATCGCTGAGGGTGAGATTTGGGTCATTGCCTTCGGCCGGCTACTACTGAGCAGAAACCGCTGTGTTTGTGTAGGGGGGCGCGTACACCCATTCCCCCACAGCATCTCTTAATCTTCCAGCTCTGCTTGGCAGAGGAATGGGAGTCTAAGTTGCCCCTGCTTTGTACAGATGTTTGGACCTTCCAGAGGTCTCTTCCAACCTAAATTACTCTCTGATGCCTTCTCAAGTGAAAACAGTTATGTAGATAAGACAAGAGACACCAGTTCTCCCTGAGACACAAATCCACAAAAAAACCTGGCTTCCTGGGATCCACTGATCACAGAATATTTCTTTTCCATGTGCTTTCTGCACGTGCTGCTTGATTTTGACTTCTTCATATCAGGAACTGCTCCTCATACCTGCCCTCTCAATGTATCACCATCATGAATAAAAAGAATTCCACTAATCAATTAATGTTTCCTGAAACCCGTGAAGAGTATTCGGTAGATGTCGGCTTCTGCTGTTTCAGCATCAAAGAAACCATACTCTAGTGCAGGAACATCCCTGTGGTCAGCTCCAAGTACTGCTGATAATGCAAAGCCTTTAAAAAAGACTCATTCCTCCTAACCCCAGAGGTCTGCCTAACGTGCCATGAACTTCAGCAAGCAGTGAAGGTTGCTTCATTGAGGTTTTGTTTCCTTCCAAAACCCAAGATCCTCTTCGTGGTGTGAAGAAGTCCTCATGTCTGTTTCACCCTCTGCAATGCACATACTGCAGCAACGAGAAGGAAAGAGGTTCCATGTTTAATATTAGACCCTTATCTTTACTGGAGACCAACTAAGCCTCCCTGAAGACATTAAGGATTTGAGGAGATGAAGTCTCCCGACAGATTTGTCTGCGCTTTCAATAACATCAGCATTGAAACAGACGTTTCAGCAGGGTCACCAGCAGTCCTGCGTCACCCCAGGATGGTCCTGATCATCCCATCCACTTGGAAGTCACCTCCTTGGTGACTTCAGGGTGACAGAGGACCCAGCACACAAGGCCTGGGGTGAAAATCTCAAAGAGTCAGAGCACTGTGTCTCACAGGTCTCTGATCCTTCAGCTTTTGCTGCCCTCCATTCAAACAGTAACCTTGTTATCCTTAAATTTGTTTCCAAACCTCTCATTTAGGCAACAGTTCTTCCAGGATTCCTAAAAGGTGATTAATTGACACGTTCTGTCAAGTTGCTTCCATTTTGGCTGCAGGAATTTCCATGCCCATATTTAGGCACGAGACCGGCAATCCTATTTCTGACTCATCCATCCCTCCCTCCACCCGCTGCTGCTTCTTCTCACCTACCCCACCATGGCACGTTTTACTCCTCATCAGTCCTGGCCGTGTATCTCTCTGGGGGTATGTGAGCCCTCAGCGCTTGAAGGCACGTCTGCACGGCCTTGTTCTTTACTTGAATTCCTCTTTTATCAGTGCTGATGGCAAGCTCTCACTTTGTTTTGGGCCACGTCTACATTTTCGGTGATATCTGCATCATGCTGACCACATTACCATCTTAGAATCGCAGACTCACAGCAGGGTTGGAGTGGGAAGGGACCTTAAAGCCCACCTAGTCCAACCCCCTGCCCTGGGCAGGGACACCTCCCGCTAGACCAGGTTGATCCAAGCCCTGTCCAACCTGGCCATCTTGCTTCGGCTTTCTTCTCACTTCCTACAAACTGTGTTCCGTTTTTCTTCCCAAATCCTCTGTAAGAGAGACGTTAGCTCCGCTTTTGGGAATTCCCATGCCCACGCTCCTGGGCAGAGTAGCTGGCATTGACTGGAGCAGCTAAGCACGCAGCCACCCCGTTTCTCGCCCGGTTATTCTGCGAGTTCCAGGTAGTTTTCCTCGTGTTCACATGAAAGCAAGCAGATCCCTCTTTCACAGCTGGTGATCTGCTCTCCCCGTTGTAATGAATCATACCTTATCTTGCCCTTTCTGTAGTGCATCCTCTCCTCCACCTTCAGCTTCCCACAGCAACCAAAGCAGCTTTGCGGTCTTTCCCCCGTGCAGGCAACTGTTCTGGACTCTTGTGTTTCTATACCTAAAAAAAGGAGAGGAAAAAAAGAGGGAATAACCCTCTAAAACCGCCCACATTGTTCGTTGCTGGTTAATCCGTCTGTTCTTTGAGTGCACCAATTGCTTTATGTATATGGTACAGTTATATAAAATTAATTCCTTTTTTTTCAGATCTTGCTTGGCATTCAGTGACTGCACTATGGGAGAATATTACGATGAAGTAATAAGAAAAAAATCTACTCGACATACTATCTTTAAAACCATTTCTTCTTGAACTCTATGGCAACAGTGCCTTGGAAAAAGAGGAAGAATGAGATTGCATCAGCGATGAGGTTAGCAATTAAGTATTTCACTGCAATCTACCTGTTAGTGTTAATAAAACTGCGGTGGTTTTGCAACTATAAAAGCTCGCTGACTCATGGGAACAACCGATCTTTGAACTGTTACACATTCAAACGAACCCACTGGCCTCTAGTTCTGCCAGTTTCCTCAAAGTGGGGATCTTCCCAAATATGGCTTTATTTGTGGGCAAAATATGCACGATGTGTAAACATATGCAGAGCATATCTAGAGGTAAATTCAGTTTTTCTTCCACGGCTCCGGAAGGGCCTTTCGCGGCAGAGTCCGTGCAGAGCTCGTGGTGAACCCTGCCTGCAAGCGTATGATAAGGAGTCACGCCGCTGGGGCAGAGATGAGACCTCTCCACGCCTCATCCACACGGAAAGGGGTTTTCCTGCTGGCTGTGCTCATGTTCATAAGAATTAGGGGACTTACGGAAAGTATCCAAGCCGCGTTGCAGGGGGACTCTGCAGAAGGGACGTGTCTTTGCCTCCAAGCCGCTCTATATATGAGCAAATTATGAGCTTGTCTGCAAACAGGGAGTTTTTTTTCTATTTCTGTTCTTTCTTCTGTTGCATTTACCCTGAAGTCAGCGAACGAAGTGCTTTTCTGAAGCACTTGTGTGTCGGTTTCTTTGCAGCTTTAATCTAATTCCAAGCTCCGTGCAGTTGTGACACTTTGGAAAGTTGGAGTTTTCCAGTGGAAACTCTTGTTTGCGTTTTGCGTAATCGTTGTTTGTACAAAGCTTCTGTAGCTTTGTCAAAACTCAGCCTTTGCACTGACATTTCCCACGGAGGCTGACTTGCATGGATATTCTATCCAGACTTGGGCTGAACATCCTGCACCTTGCTGGCAAAGAGGATTCACCTGCTTTAAAAAATGACGCTAGGAAAACCCAAATCCTACTACCTACAGCCCTGAGACCTCTGGTCTCTCCAACCACTGGTCCCAGACCTCTTCTCCTCCATCAGCCATACGAGTGCACCGAGCAGGAGACCCTTTTTGTTATTGCCTCCTTTTATTCCCCTCTCTTCTCCATTTCCCCCCACTTGGTCTTTCCCAATCCCCCTTAATCTCTCCTTGCCTTTGGTCCTTCCCCGAACCAGCCCACACAAAGCTTTGCACATCCCCACGTTCACCTGAAAATGTCCCACAAGAAGTTTTACACACTCCTACGTTCCCTCTCAAACACCCCGTTGCAAGTCTGGTTCCTCTTCAAGAGACCCAAGAAAATCTTGTTTTCCATCAGCGACCTGAGAGCTCCAGTCTTTGCTGATGTCCCCATTATCTCCTCTTCATCAGCGTTGTGTGATCAATTCATTACCGCTCCTGTTTCCTTTCCTTGTTTTTATGCTAAAAAGCCATTAGCCAGGTCTCCCTACAAAGCCCTGACGTCCTAGGCATCCGGTAAAATTTAAGTAATTAATTTTGTTGATGTGGCGAAGTTCAGAGTCCAACAGCTCCGGCACCTTGAATGATTTGGGACTGGGAATTTGGACTTTTAAGGAAATGGTGGATCATTGCTGAAAGAGCGGAAAAAGGGAAGGAAGGAAAGTATGAAAGAAGTGGGGGGAAAGCTAGAAAGGGAAGAAGACTAATCTCTCCCACGGCACTCAGAAGGGTTTCCAAGTACTTTGGACACATTAATGAACCTATTCTTGGAGCACCCCTGTGAAGCAGGTAGGTTGGCTGATTAACAGAGATGAGACGGCTTTGTGATATGGGGTAAAATACTGATTTAATTGTTCTTCAAAGCTGTTAGGTGCTATAATGCTTATTTCCTGCATTTCTTGGTATATCCAGTCAGCAAATATGCACAAACTTGACTGTAAACTGCTCACGCTCAGGCAGAAAACAAATCATTTAGAAACACCAAGACTATGTCAGACAAAAGCCACCAGCAGGAGCAGCAAAGCGAGGGCATCAGGGCAGCACCAACTAACTCAACGCAAGCACTGGTGTCACGGCCCAAACATCCACCAATCACGCGTCTGGCTGAAAGGAAAGAGATTTTAAAACCTCGTTTACATTCCTGCTGATTTTGAGCTTTTAGGGAAAACCCACCAACACGGTATTTGTAGAGGCATTTCAGGCTCAACCCGAAACGCACAAATAAAACCACGACTTTCTCTGCTGCAATATCAGCAATCGCCATTGGCAACGTCTCAACTTCCACAGGACAACAAGGACTTTAGTCCCGTATGGGTTCCTCCAGGCCTTATTCTGCCTGATTTTTGGCAAATTCAAGTTGTTGTTCTTCATCTTACATTTATTTGGGGGCGTTCCCCGAGATTTCGCCACATGGGTTTCAGTAATTTAGGCCAGTCACTCTAGGGAAAGAATTGCATTCAAAACTTGTTTTGTGGGCTTTTCTTCACAGTTTCGGCCAGCAGGAAAAGTCTGCGGAGAAGACAGGAATCACAGAAATCACAGAAAGTGAAGGGCTGGCAGGGCCCTCTGGAGCTCATCCCGTCCAACCCCCTGCCGGAGCAGGGGCACCCAGAGCAGGGGGCACAGGATGGCGTCCCGGCGCGTTGGGAATGTCTCCAGAGTCGCAGGCTCCCCCACCTCTCTGGGCAGCCTCTGCCAGGGCTCTGCCACCCTCCCAGGCAACAAGTTCCTCCTCGTGTCCACACGGAACTTCCCGGGTTCCAGTTTGTGCCCGTCACCTCTTGTCCTGTCCCTGGGCACCGCTGGAAAAAGCCTGGCCCCCTCCTCCCGGCCCCCTCCCTTGAAGGATTTCGGAGCATTGATGAGACCCCCCTCAGCCTGCTCTTCTCCAGGCTCAAGAGCCCCAACTCCCTCAGCCTTTCCTCATGGGAAAGATGCTCCAGCCCCTGAGCATCCCCGTGGCCCTTTGCTGTCCCCTCCCCAGCAGTTCCCTGTCCCTCTTGACGCGGGGAGCCCAGCCCTGGACACAGGACTCCAGCTGCCCCTCCCCAGGGCAGAGGGAAGGGGCAGGGTGACCCCCCTCCACCTGCTGGCCACGCTCCTCTTGCTGCCCCCCAGGATGCCACTGGCCTTCTTGGCCACCAGGGCACATTGCTGGCTCCTGGGCATCCTGTTGGCCACCGGGACTGCCAGGTCCCTTTCCACAGAGCTGCTTCCCAGCAGGTCCCCCCCGAGCTGTCCTGGTGCAGGGGGTTCTTCCTCCCCAGGGGCAGGACCCTGCACTTGCCCTGCTTGAACTCCATGAGGTTTCTCCCTGCCCAACTCTCCGGCCTGTCCAGGTCCCGCTGGGTGGCAGCTCGGCCTTCCAGGGTGTCGGCCACCCCTCCCAGCTTGGTGGCACCAGCAATGGCTGATGGTGCCCTCTGTCCCCTCGCCCAGGTCATTGATGAACACGTTGACCAGGACTGGCCCCAGCACTGATCCCTGGGGAACACCACTGTCACAGGCCTCCAACTGAACTCTGCCCCACTGATCACACCCCTCTGAGACCCACCTGCTAACCAGTTTTTGATCCACCCCACTGTCCTTTCATCGAACCCACATATGGGGTATCTCTGAGTACGGCAACGGCTCTTCCGGGACCTGCCCCATGGATGTATTTAAGCAAGATGGAACCCTACATGGTGACGCCACTACGATGGGCACTGCCACAGCCACGAGGCACAATGCAAGGCTTTATTTGGCAGAGAGAAGGAATCACATGTGAGGAATTGAGGGATATCCGATACAGAATGAGCTCTCACCTTCCGAGAACACTCCATCTCATGCCTCCTCCCTTCCCCCCTGTGGGACAGTGGGCTCCCCCTTCTCCAGGTGCCACCTGACCTTCCTCTCTTGTGACCCTGCCCAAGCGATGACCACCCGTGGTGGCCACAACAGGTGCGTGTAGTTGTGATGGCGGCATCTGCAGCTCAACGTGGGTTTGGAGTGGCAGATAACACCCCAATAGCCAAGGGCTGGCTCGAGCAATGCTGGTCCTGTGGTCAATATGGAAATATGCCTACAGGTCAATCATCTCCCCCCCATAATTAGTCAGGGAACAGCTCCGGCGCCCGCTGCACTCTCCTGCACAGCAGCGGCTGCATGCCAGGATCTCCCCTTGGGCAGGGACAACTCTCAAGGATATTCCTCGAGGGTCGGAGATTCCCGGCGGCAACAGACCCTCGGTCAGGGACTTCCGGCACATTGAGCTGGGAAATCTCAGCGGAGCGGCAGGAAGGATTGAGGGCGCGTCTATAACCCTTCGGACATAAAGCGCTGACCAAGCCCGGGACCGGGATCGGATCCGGCTGCACCCACACTCCTCTGGGAAGGAGTTTGGGAATAAGGGGGTCTTCTCCAACCCTCAGCTCCACGGGAGGGTCTTCCTGACAGCTCTGCCTGACTCTGTCCTTTATGCAGTAAATAACTAAGTGTGCGTTGCCGTCAAATCTTGTTAAAACGCTGTCGCAGTTACCATCAAACTTTGTTAAATCCCTGTTTTATATCAATAAATTTATCACTGCTTCTCTCTACAAGCGAAGTGCATCGCTCCTTCCGCGGCCGACCGTCTCCGAGATCACTTTTATGCCTCTGAAAGCAACCACACCCTGCAACCCGTGAATCTGCATTTCCCCCGGTGCAAACTTGAAGCGTGCCTGTGCTGTTTTTTTCAACACCCACCCGCATCCTCTTTCAGATTATTTCAGTTCTGTAGGAAGGAACCAAAAAGTGCATGCGTCCGGAAGCTGATCTATTCCGCCCTCCCTCGTTAGCGATAGCAGCAATACCCATCACGACCTGAGTCCTCGGTTTCTTTATGGACATACAAAAACCTTCTGTAGGTAAAACCGCAGTTCCACTGTGATCTACCACGTTAGTGAGAAGTTTGGAGCCTCTGGGAACCCCAGCACATGAAGACAGCAGCATTTCTCCTGAAAGGCATGGCTGGGAAAGGCAAGGATATTGATAGAGCAGAATATTTTGATAAGGGAGAATATTTTTGTCATCATTTCGACATGGGACACCGGCAGAACTGTCACGTGAACATTTATGGGGTGATAATGTGGCCAGCGGTGATGTCAGCCACCACCGGCTGGGAAGCCTGGCAGCTGATTTTACTTTGAGAACGTTTCAGATGCCTAAAAAACTTGTAAAAATGCCCATTGGGAATCCTGCATCGACCGTGGGTTCTCCACCTTTTCCCTCCGCGCTCTGTTACTCTTCTACGACACTTGGTGAATATAAAGATGGTCTAAAAAAAACTGGGAGTCCCCCGGGTTAGAAATGGTTCCGCCTTGTGGAAATGCAGATCTGTGAGCAGTTTCTGACATCTAACAGGAACTGGTGGCGTTAATGCTGAATATAGTGGTGGTAGTTCTGGTTTCAGGGTAAATGTGAGATATATTGACCTGTGTCACACAGCAAGTTAGAAATAAATTAAAAAAAAAAAGGTTTGGGAGAGATTTTAGGCTTTTAATCTAATTTTATGCTCCATGTTGTTCTGTATAAATGACCATAGTCCATTCTGGTCATTGGTTGCTCTCTTGGTGGCAAATGGGTTCAAGTTGTGCCACGGGAGGTTTAGGCTGGACAAAAGGAAAAATTTTTCAACTGAAAGAGCTATCAAACATTGCCACGGGCTGCCCAGGGAGGTGGTTTAAACACATCCCTAGATGTGTTTAAAAGTCCTGTAGATGTGCTGCTTAGAGACGTGGGTTAGTGGTGGACCTGGTAGAGTTGGGTCAGTGATTGGACTAGATGATCTGAAAGGTCTCTTCCAACCTGGGTGATTCTAGGATTCTATGACTCTATGACCTTACAGATTTGCCGTCCCTATGCACATTAACATTCACTCAAAAATAGGGAGTTACTAGCACCTAAATCTTTCCTCCTGCTTGCACTTTGGCAGCACGGAGGATGGGGACGTTGCTGTCACTAGAGGAGGCACTAGGATGCGAATTCAGAACCTGAGCTTATTTCCCATTTTGCTACTGAGCACTACATAGGCAGCACCGGAGCTTCACTGCTGCCATCTCTGGGCACAGAGATGAGTTTCTGAAGAACTATACCCAGTTCCTCCTGGAGAACTATACCCCGTTCCTCCTGGTGAACTATACCGCGTTCCTCCTGGCATAAACAGCAGTATTTCTTGTAAAGTGTATAAAATGGGCAAAACACATGCAATGTGAGGGTCAAAAAGTCAAATGGAAGCATCTCTGCAGCTTCTGGCGAGATACACCAAAGGGCTGTGCCTGTGTGCCCAGGGCACTGATGCCAACTGGCATAAAAGAGTTTGTGTTAATACTTATGAAATGTCTTAACCTCAGAAAAGGGGTGGTTGGATCCAAACGGCCTAAAAGGATTGATCCTGGACAGCTGGAACCTCTGGCTGTGCCCAGGGTTGCTCCAAGCGCGTGAGGTGGAATAGGACAGATTTGTACCAGGGTGCTTGAATGGCTGGTGACATGGTTGTGTACCAGCACCATGGATGGCCACATCTTCAGATCACAGAATCATAGAATCATTTAGGCTGGAAAAGATCTTTAAGATCATCTAGTCCAACTATTGACCCTACTCTACCAGGTCTATCACTAACCCATGTCTCTAAGCACCACATCCACAGGACTTTTAAACACATGTAGGGATGGTGACTCAACCACCTCCCTGGGCAGCCCGTGCCAATGTTTGAGAACTCTTTCAGTGAAAAAAACTTCCCTAATGTCCAGCCTAAACCTCCCGTGGTGCAACCTGAACCCATTTCCTCTTGTCCTATCGCTAGTTACTTGAGAGAAGAGACCAGCGCCCATCTGACTACACCCTCCTTTGAGGTAGTTGTAGAGAGTGAGAAGGTCTCCCCTCAACCTTCTCTCCTCCAGACCAAAAAATCCTAATTCCCTCAGCTGTTCCTCATAAGACTTGTTCTCCAGACCCCTCCCCAGCTCCGTTGCCCTTCTCTGGACATGCTCCAGCACGTCAATGTCCCTCCTACACAGTGGCGCCCAAAACTGGACACAGCGCTCAAGCTGCAGCCTCAGCAGGGCTGAGTACAGGGGCACCATCACTTCCCTGCTCCTGCCGGCTATAGATGTCTCTGTAGGCCTTGCAGCAGTCTGTCCATCTATCCCAGGAACATCCTGTGTGGAAGAGCGCAGGGTGCTCCAGTCAGCACCACTCAGGCAAGACAGCACGACCGTGGTGGTTCAGGCCACCGTGAACGATCAGCTGTGGTGGGGACTCAAGTTTCAGCCGGCTTCAGACACTCCTGGCGAGGGATCAGTGAAAGACGGTCCATCACACGGTAGAAAAAAGTTGCCCTTGGAAAGCTAGGGGGATATACCGGTAGTACGGAATGGAGATTAAGTGGAAGGGTTTTGTTCCGAAAGGAGATGTTCTTGATAAGCCCCATAGTGCCTTCTGTTAAAGCCTCCTTTAGCCGCTGAAAAATAGCAACATCTTGGACTGGTTTTGTGGGTTTTTTCCCCTCAGACTGAGTGGCTAACACAATAGCTGCTATTTTTTCCACGAGGAGGGAGAAGCAGTAGATTGTACTCTTCTGTCGAAGCTACTAACCAAAGCCAAAGTTTATTTGTTGTACGCACAAAAGAATTCGAAGTGTTGCTCCAAGAATAGGACTCACTTCTTCCCTTTGACCCAGAAGACCAAATTCCTGTCAAGCTGGTGACATACTGAAGGATGAGTTTCCTGCTATTACATGGCAAGGAAAATATTTCTAAGAAAAACCAGAGGTGCTGTGTTCCACCAAAAGGGAAGGAGCTGTTCAGCGTTGGCTTCAGTAGAGTTCTCTTTTCTGGAGAGGTGGGTTTCACGCCACCAAATGCAAACGCTAATTCCAAAAATAACTAATTTGCAAGGCAAAAAAGTTGAAAATGCGTCTCCTTCATTCTCCTTCTGCACGGAGGAGATGCATTTGTGTCTCCTAGAGCCAGGAAGATGCTCCAAGTTACTCACTGCGCAAACAAAACATCTTCCAAGGTCTTGTTCACATCATGTGGACCAGACAGGACAAAACCAGAGTTCCCGAGCCACAAACTGCCGGGAGCTGGAGAACACACTGAGGAAATAGCATTGCATGTACGTACAAAGATCAGGATCAGTCCAAGAGCCCATCCAGCCCAAAATCCTCCCAGCCCAGCCTCGGGCAGGTACCTAGGGATGATGTATGAACAGAGCAGGCACACATGATACTTCCCACTAATACTGGCAAAATCTTGAATTATTTTCAGCTCTTAATTCCACAGCCCCTGAGGTAGAAGTAGATTCTGTGCATTTTGTAACCCTCAGTGGGCTTGTTCAGTCTCCCCTTTGGTTTGTCTTGAACCTGGAACCCAAGAGCTTCATTTTATGCTCCCCTGGTGCTTTTTGGAGAGAGGGGAAGAAGTCTCGAACAAAATGAATTAATTAAAAGACTTGCCAGGCTGTTTCTTACCACTTTCACCTCCATTCATCAGCCAGTGCCCTTTCCTAATACCTGCCATTTTATCATTTCACTCATATAAATTGGCTTTTTTCTGCAGATATGCATGACCAAGACACGTGTCAGCACAGCTTTTCTCAACAATGATTTTAGGGAGAAAAAATGCAATGGCAGAGGGTTAAGTAGAAAACATCTAAGTATCCTTTGACTAGTAGAGTATATAAAGCGTAAATTTGTCTCTCAAAAGCAATATTAGCAGTCCAGAATCATTCTTGGTTCAGCAGCATAGAGACAATTTTGGGTTTCACCCATGACTGTCTTCCCAGGTTCTGCTCTGGCCATCCACAGCTCTTCATAGCAGTGTTTCTTGGTTACTTTTAATATTTTTCTTCGTCGTTCCCTCAAATATTGTGAAAACCATCTTCCACGTCACAAAGCTTCATCCTTCATCGCATCTGTCAGTGCTACCGAATTTAAATTAGCTGGAGCTGGAGAGATCTAAAAAATGCATGCTCGGTTCTATAACCGCTTTCTTTACAAATACCACAGAAACGGCACATTTTGTACAACATCGGCTGCACTTAGTCTTACATAAAACCTGCATTTCAGACATTAATACTGGCAGAATTATTTTACGTGTGGCTTATTATTTTTTTTATTACATCGCCTCCAAGGCACCTGCCTCTTTCCAGACAGATCTTATTGCAGATGAGCAGGTCTGTCTGGGTGTTAGCGTAGATGTAGGGAGAATGTTGGGGAGATTTGTTATTTTCTGGTTTTTATGTGTAATATCGCCAAGGACCAGTGAGAAAAGTTACTGGCGGTCTGTCAATCTGTAATTGGAAGGGTCTGAGGTCTGCTTTTCTTCTGCTCTGTCACCAGCCGCAGGTGGCCGAGTCCATCAGAAGTTATGTTCTTGGCAAGAGCCTTTTCAAAGCAGTTGGAATAACCGTGTTTTTTTGCTGTCTCCAGAGAGGAAGGTTACAACCCCCAAAATGCACACTTTTTCCTTGGGAAGCAGTTGTCAAAGCTAAACACACATCCGTGGAAATTAATAATTATTGCTCTATATGATGTGGGCTGTACAAACGAGCGAAGAACACCGGCCTTAACCCTCTTTCCGCAGAAGAGGAGAGAAAAACGGCACTTGAAGTGGAGTTTGGGTGAGAAACTGTCACTTACCTCCCATGGGCGTGCAGATTTGAGATGCGAGGGAGCAGAGCTACAGGTCCGTACCGCTAAACAACAACACAGACTAATAATACAGAATAGGAAATCAGCCAACTAGCACCTAAAGCGGGTTAGAGAGGCTCACTTCTGCGTCCCCTCAGTGTGCCACTGCCACGGGCTGACCACACACCCTCACTGCAGCATGACCCAAAATCAGGGCGGCAGTCCCAGGGGAGCTCTTCCCTCTGCTCCCGGTCCACAGCGAGGATATGCAGGCTGCTCGGCAGCCCTGGCGGCACCCCGTCGGGCGTTCAGCTGTTACGGACCATGAGGGAGAACTGAGAAACGCAGGAGGTGAGTAGCCCAGCCTGGACAGGACAAAGAAATGTGCAACCAAGGGAGTCGTGGTCCTATCTTGTAGGAAAAGCCGTAATTTTTGAATCGCGTGAAGGTGACAAATTCATTCTGGATATATTTGTGACAGAAATAGTCAAAGCATTCACAAGTGCAGGGTAGCTCTGCAATTAATAAAGACTGCAAAAAAGTTTTCCAATTTGAGATTAAAAATGGGTCGAGAAATGCAAAAAGCACTCCTATTAAGCTGGAAAAAGGCAAATATAACCAGCTTTCACCTTCTATGCGCTGCCATCTCTTCCCTGCTGTCTTTGTAGCACCTCTTCCAACAGGACCATCACCTCAGTGGTGGATCGGGAAGTCTCACTGCGCCGATGCACCACACCCCTAACGGTCAGTACGAGCCACACAGCCCACGACAGCCTGTGAACTGAATTATTTTCAGCTCTTAATTCCACAGCCCCTGAGGTAGAAGTAGATTCTGTGCATTTTGTAACCCTCAGTGGGCTTGTTCAGTCTCCCCTTTGGTTTGTCTTGAACCTGGAACCCAAGAGCTTCATTTTATGCTCCCCTGGTGCTTTTTGGAGAGAGGGGAAGAAAAGTCTCGAACAAAATGTGAGCGGGGGCACCAGTCTATCACCTTTGCACAAAACAGGTTGAACACTTCCACGGTGTGGAAGCTAAAGCAGAGTAACAAATTTATCTCAGGACATGAATCTCATCCATCCCGTCTCTGCTGCACCTGCCAACAAGCCGTGCCAGCAGCCTATTCCCCAGAGGAACGCAGGGCCACCTCACGGTGTCTTGTCTTTTTTCATGCCATAAAATACTTGGTGGCTTTTAGGTGTGCAGCAATAAGAAAAATCATTACTGCAGTTTGGGGTGGGCCCCAACGGACCGCAAGCTGGAAGGATTTGGAAGCAGTGTTGAGTGGAGGGGTGGGACCTTTGCACATCACCCTGCCTTCTCCTAGCTTTATTTTTTCTTGGACAAGTTCAGCAGTTCCGCATCAGATCACTTCAGCTTTCGCTCAGGCATCTCTTTATCCCTTGCCATTTAGCTGTGTCGGACTACTTTTTTTTCCTCTTCTCTCGCCTTCTTTCTCACCATTCCAGTCGTGCTCGCCTTGCCTGACTCTATCAGAGCATTCCCAGGGCACCCAGGCGAACTGCGGATCGATCCCATTAAGCACTGGGGCCAAGCAGCCAGCACAGAGGTCATTAAGATGGTTTATGAGGGGTGTCTTCAGGGCTCATCAAAACCCTCTTAGCAGAAACTTCGTCTCAACACAGACACCCAGCAGAGCTCCAATCCTGCGAGGAGAGGACATAAATAAATACAACTCCGGCACGTTCCTCTGAGAGATACGCTTCTGCCTTCCTATACATCAGGTCTTCTCACCGGCTGATTACGAAATACCACGCAGTCACTCAGCAGCACTCCACAAACCCATCAGCACCCGACAGCTGACGGCCTTCGAGCTCTTCCCCAACCCTCTTTGCTCATTAGCCGTGCTGCTGACGGAGAACTATTAGATCATTCCGCTGTTTATTTGAGCGGGCAATCGGCAAGCTGCTCAGGCAGCCAGGGGCCCAGTGGCACTGCAGAAACTGAACTCTTTTTTTGAGCCGACGACAGTTCATATGTCAAATCAGCTGCTCTTCAAATACCAAGGCAGGGAGAGACTTCCCGTGCTTGCACGGAGGGGAAGGTACCCGAATGGCAACGCTCTGCTCCTCCCAGTTCACGGAGAAAGGCCGATGCCAAGTCTTAGTTTTCTGCTGGGTTCTCCTTACCAGTTGCGTAGGGGAGCTGGGAGGGGTCAACCTCTTTACACTTTCCCTACGGAAAAACTCGCACGCATTTATCCGTACACTAGCTACACAGGGAAGCCTCAGCCGTTAGCCGAAGTTGGTGTTCAGCTCACATTAATTTTCATAGAATCATAGAATCATAGAATCATAGAATCATAGAATCCTAGAATCACTTGGGTTGGAAGAGACCTTCAAGATCATTGAGTCCAACCATAAACCTATGCCAAACCCACCCCTAACCTATGTCCCTCAGCACCACGTCTGCCCGGCTTTTAAATACCTCCAGGGACGGCGATTCCACCACCTCCCTGGGCAGGTTAGAATTTTCCTTTGGTGCTATTTACAAATATATAATATAATATAATGCTATAATATAAATTTGGTTATTTCTTCCGCTCCGCCCTTACCAAGGAACCATGTGGGAAACCCCCCCGCTCGATCATTGTGTCCTCAAAACCTTACCACGTGGTGCCAAAGGCTCCACATTTCCAGGCCTCTGTAGCAATATTTTGGCCTCTACACTGGACACCGTGCGGCTTTTTATTGTTTGTCGGGAAAACAAGAATGCTGAGAGCTCCCAAGTAGCAGCTCTGGAGGTGCCTTGGAGACCCAGCACGACAGCAGGAGGGAGAGCACACGCCAGTGAGGTGGGGTTGAGTGTGTGCACGTACCAATATCTGCCAATATCTGTGACAAGCGGCTGTTTCTACCAGCATTTTGTTGTGCCAGAAACGTCTGGTGTGCGCAGAGCATGGCGCTCTCTCTTTCTCTCTTCCATTCCAAGTGTTGAGAGCTACGAGGGGTATGGGAAAAGTGGCTGGAATGCTTCTTTTACTCTTCTTGATTTTGGCCTTTCAGCTGTACGAGAGGGTTGCCAGTGGATCCAAAGGCGGGTGAATCTCCACTAATCTTTACATCACCTGGTAAAAGTTGTTAACAACAACTAACCAAGGTTCTCAGCAGGAGGGAGTTTTCACAAGGGAATGTAGAGATTGGATGAGGGGTGATGGATTTGAACTGGAAGAGGGGAGATTTAGATGAGATAATAGTCAGAAATTGCTGGCTGTGAGGGTGGGGAGCCCCTGGCCGGGGTTGGCCAGAGCAGCTGTGGCTGCCCCATTCCTGGAGGTTCAAGGCCAGGTTGGATGGGGCGCTTGGAGCAGCCTGGTGTGGTGGGAGGTGTCCCTGCCCAGGGCAGGGGGGTGTAATGAGATGATCTTTAAGGTCCCTTCCCACTCAAACCATTCCGTGATTCCACTATTCTATGATCCCTTTCCATGCAGAGTCTTAGTGGGTGTTCCCGCTGCAATTCCGACCTCCTCTCTTGGAAATCAAGTTCCTCCTGCTCCAAAGACCACCTGCAGGGTAATGCAACCCAAGGTGCTCCCATCTGCGAGCAGAGATTCACCACGGTTGCCTCTTAACCAGAAATGGCAGCTAGAACTCAATAGTTTTTAATCCTTTCTGGCACTTTTTAACAGATTTCCCTAGAAATTTTGAAACTAAAATTGCTGTCTAACCTCAGGATAATTCTTCATAAAGTTTGGCTCTTCCTAAATGGCTCTTCCTTTTTCCTCTTTTGGAATGTTTAACCCCCTTCTTTTTTTTTTTCACCTTTTCCTTTCATTTTAACCTTTTTCATCCACTGAAAAATGCAAACAAAAGCTGAAAAAAAGAAAGATTTTAAAATAGTGTGTGGAGGACAAAGGCTCTCTTATCCTCTTACTGCTTTGCACATTTTTCCCAGGTCAAATGGGTTTATAAGCTTAACTGAAAGAATATGGGAATGTGACTGCAGGCAGGGAGAACGTTCAAAATCCCAAACCAGAAAATGAACGACGACATTCCCCTCCACGATCTCTGCACATCCACATGCTTCAGATTTGCTCATTTATTCTGCCAAGAAGGAGGAAAAACCACAGGGAGGTTTGGTTTGCTCTTTGCAGCAAGACTGTCCAGCACCCAGCGACCTCACTTACCACTAATTTAGGTATCTCTAAAAGTCTCCAGAGCAGATACAATAAATGCTTTTCCCGTACCACGGTGATCCGGGGAATCTCCAGATCTCAGGTAAGAGACAGGATTTAACTTACCTCATACCTCTATTTTCCTGTCATTTTCAAAAGTTGGTAATTTCAAAGAACACCCCGCCTTTTCCATTAGGTACCTACCCACAAACTAGAACATCGTATCCTGCATGAAATCACTGCCCAAAGCTCCTGTTCACTGAGCGCTTTATGTTATAGGTGGTGACTTAGAAGACAGGAAAAAAAGCCGTAATACCACTCCTCCTCCTCCAAAGGAAGCAAGTGTGTTCTCACAGAAATCACAGAAAGTTAAGGGTTGGCAGGGACCTCTAGAGATCATCTGGTCCAACCCCCTGCCAGAGCAGGGGCACCCGGAGCAGGGGGCACAGGATGGCGTCCAGGTGGGCTGGGAATGTCTCCAGAGTCGCAGACTCCCCCACCTCTCTGGGCAGCCTCTGCCAGGGCTCTGCCACCCTCCAGGGCAAGAAGTTCCTCCTCGTGTCCACATGGAACTTCCCATGTTCCAGTTTGTGCCCGTCACCTCTTGTCCTGTCCCTGGGCACCGCTGGAAAAAGCCTGGCCCCCTCCTCCCGGCCCCCTCCCTTGAAGGATTTAGCAGCATTGATGAGACCCCCCTCAGCCTGCTCTTCTCCAGGCTCAAGAGCCCCAACTCCCTCAGCCTTTCCTCATCAGAAAGATGTTCCAGCCCCTGAGCATCTTCGTAGCCCTTCATGTCCTCCCATCTCCAATTTAAGAACTACGTTCTCAAAGGGGTTTGGAAAACCGTAACTACATTCCCAGAGCTTTCCAAACATCTTTTTTTTTTTTTTTTCCTTTCTTAGTAATTCTTGCTCCCCCCACTTCTTTCGGTGCAAGTTGAAAGCTGCCAGTGAGGAGACATCGAAAGAGCATGTGCAGCATACCTGCAGAAAATTGTTTTGCTTTATGTCAAAAGACAGTTTAGGGTAAAAATACCAAGTTCCTATAAATAGCAGCACATTCAGACCGACTGCTTCAAGAGCTGGCATTAGCATGACGACACAGCTGAAGAAAGCACAAACAAACCACTGGCCCTTGTCAGAAAACAAGAGTTTTCTCTACATTGGAACAAACACAACATTTCTCCCCAAATGAGCAAAACGAGGTGGAAGACGTCACAGTGTCCAGGCAAGGAGCTGCCAGGCAGGAGGGTCAAGTTCAAGCCGCTAAGCCGGTCCGGGCCACAGGGGCTTTTCTGCGGTGCCTGTTGCTATTCAGCAAGGCTGCTCTATCCTCCAGGAATCCGGCCAAGCTAAACTACGTCAAAGCCGATGCAGTTTTATCAGATCAACTTTTCCAAGGAAAAGCTCCCTGGAGAGGGAAAAAAAAAAACCAAAAGTCCTGCCTCTTCTAGTTAGAAAGGCAGAAGAAAATAGATAAGGCACCAGAAAAGAGAAAATAGGGTAAGAAAGAAGAGCAGCCGAGGTCTCACCTCGCAGCCCCTGCGCAGGGACCACCCATCCAGGAGGCGCAGAGAAGAGCCCTGGAGTCACAAACCCAGGGAAAAACTGGAAGACGCAGGTTCTATAATTTGAAGCGATGACTGAGGGGATATTGGATAATAACCCTCAAGTACGTTCGAGGCAACCACAACTCAGACTTTGCTTTTTGGACCTGCTCTGGCAGGGGGGTTGGACCAGATGATCTCTAGAGGTCCCTTCCAACCCTGAACATTCTGTGATTCCGTGATTCTTAGATTTACTGTGGGCAGAACAAAAAGCGGTGAGACTAAACTGCAACACAAGAGATTTCGGCTAGGAAGAAGTGAAAAAAACGCTGCGTTTCTTTTCATATGGCACCGAGGTGGTCCACCACATCCCGTAGAACAAGTGAAGCTAAAGAGACAGATGGAGAAAATAACTTTTTTCCTGTCAATAGTTAACGGAAGTGCGGCCGTCATTGTCATAGAATCATAGAAT
>VZSF01006700.1:897839-1169994 GCA_013398295.1 Chionis minor | reverse complement strand
GAGGCCAAACCACGACAGTTTCAAAATTTGAAATGTACATGGAAGGAAGTTTGAAATGTTTTCTAAACTTTGTACTGTTTCCTACCACCCATGTTTTATGTTGCTTTTTTAATTTACAAGTTTAAGCATGGAAATTTCAGAAGGTGAAGATCAGTTTTTTATGTGCCTCAGTTACTTTGTAGTGCTAGTTCTAAATGGTCAGCAACAATTTTTATCCAATGACCAAAGACTAAAAACCTGGGGGAAGTAAAAAACCCGCTAAAGTTCACAGAGGAATTTAGAACTTAGTTTAGCAGCTCTAGCCACTGTGACATTCTTCTTGTATGAAAAACTTAGTTTCCCATTTAGACACCAAGAAGTACATCTTATTGATTTTCCACAGCAGAAGTAGAAGGAAATGAAAGTCTAGAAGGAAAATAAATTCTTATATGACCAAGTACACTGCACATGGTACTTCGAACTTTTCAGACAATTGGCTTATATAGATCACCTTCTCCGCAGCACGTTAAACACGCAGCTTTCAGCTGTGGGGATAAATAGAGGGGGTAGAAGCAATGAAGCTGCAGTTTATGCACAGGTTATCTTATAGTTTAGTGAGAAATCAACAAACTGTACATTTGAATTCTTCTGCCCTGAATCTACTTTGGTTTGAAAACAAACCATTACAAGTCAGTGTTCTTTCTCTTTATTCTCACAACTTGACAGACAAGAAAATGAAAGACAGAAAATGTCTGTCTTTCTTCCCTTCCTCTTTTTCTTTTTCAATTTCTTCTATAAAAGGAAAAAATGAAAGCCCAATAAATATAGCTGAGGGAATGATGCCTGAGTTGTTGCTACACTGCACATATTCTTACAGCCTTCTAAATCGTAAAATGTTAACAGCAAAACTAAATCTTGACATGTTGATAGCTAAAACCATACTGCAATATGGCACATCAATTGCCTGTTATGTTTTTGAGGACCAAAAAATATTCTCTTCTGTACCATTAACATAAATCAAACTGGTTAAATCACTTTAATACTCCAGGTGCCTTTTTTTTTCCTCAGATGGCACAATGGTTGATGTCAGTGCTAGTGGCAGAGGGGGAAGCAAAGAAAAGGGGGAGGGGAAATCAGATAGGTTGTAGATTTGCAGAAGGGTTCTGTACACAAATCAAGCTCAATAAGCTTGTCAGATGAACATTTCACATTAAACAAAATAATAACCTGTCATATGATTTTAAACAGCTTCTTTCTTTTTCTTTTTTTCCCCCCCAGGCTTCAGAAGAGGAACGCATGGCTGTAAGTACAGTACTACAGCTGCGTTTCTCAAACTCAGAGCAAACATTTAAAAGCCTTGGTTCTTGCCAGATGTTGATTCTGAGAAGAGAAAAAGTACTAGGTTTTTCCAAAACCTTGGCATGGGTGAATTATGGCTAGTGCAAAACAAACAAATAAAATCCCTAGTTCTGCAGCTCTGGAAAATTACAGTGCAAAAGTCACATTTTCTGATCCAGCAGAAAGACATCAATTAAAATAAAATAAATAGAAAAAACACAAAAGGTCCAATTAATATTTGACTGCTATGGATGTTTGGAGGGCTAAATCTTATGCCTTAAGTAACCAAGTTAGGACCTTAGCATCCTCACCAGTAACTGATTTCTTTCAAAGCAGCTCTATCCAAATTCTGATAAATATTTAAGCTCTGATGGTGGCAAAAGCTCATGCTGGAATTCCTCTACTCAGAGAAAGAATGGAGCTCATAAAATCTCAGGGTTCATTTAAGGTAATCTGTCTATGAACTTGTTTTTTCATAAGACGTTCTGTTTCACGATCTGCCTCAATTTCAGACCACTAAAACTGTAATTAATGGTAATGGAATGACTAGACCTCATTTGCCTGATGAGTGCACAGTCCACCTGATGTCCATTCTTATACTAGGGTTGGCTGCTGTGTTCAAACATGATTGTACGGGTTAGTGGTTGAGAGATCTGGGTTCATTTCTGCCATTATTTATACATAATCTTGACTTTTCCTTTAGCAGCTGTGCCTCAGTTACTCCTGACTGTAAAGAAAAGGAAAAAAAACAGACTATGCAAATCACTTCAAGTTTTGTGCATAGGGGAGTCCTAACTGTATGTATAGCGCATTAGCTGATTCATTCTCCAGTATAATTAGGTTGCTTGTAGCTAATTCTCTTTGTATCATGATGTATTTCAAAACTGTTATTAAAGATCATATTTCTGAATGCTTTTAAGAAATTAGGTTCTGGTTCTGTTCATACCGAATTTGATGGCAAATTTCCCATTAAATTCATTGGTTCAGGATCACAGCTTAATGAACATAATTCTTTGAGTCTGCTCATGGTATAAGAAAGAGTTTTCATTATACTCTAGTTTTTGTTCATTGTAATATTCAGGATATAGTCAATATATCATTAAAGGAAACTCAGTAAATGTGTAACTGCATTCAGAGTGACTCAGATTAAGATTTTAGTATAAGAGACGTTGTAACTGAAACAGTGAATGCTTGTACATGAAGGAGAACTCAGACACAACTATTCGTTGAAAGAATACCTTGAGTCCTCAGTCTCTCTTGTCTATAAATTGCATTCATAATCGACAGCTCATTAACAACTCATTATGGATACTGAATATTGCACAAACAGACACAGTGCAGCAAAGGAGAGAAAAACTGAATCCATGTAAGGGAAAACAGGGACATGTTTTTCAGTTGAAGAGTATGACTTCATTCATGGCATTTGGATTCTTTTTTCTGCCTTTGAATTGCCACAAACAGATCTAGTGATGACTACCACTTCTCAGTACCTGAGGAAAAATATGAGTGCTACGTGTAGATAATAGACCAGCTGTATAACCATGCAGTGCCTGCTTTCCACATACTACAAGATCTAGGAATTACAAATTAGTAAAATTTTATTAAAGTGGGTATAACACAAGTAGGAATTCAGTAACTCTGTACCATCTGTGGAATGAGCTCAGTAGCCTTCATAGTGCAGCCTAGGATATACTTCTGCTTCCTTACACTGACAGTCCTCAGAAAGTTACAGTGACACTCAACACATTGCCATTTGACCTACATCTTTATTCAATCACCTATCAAATGCATTTTAATTATACTTTTTCATTGGAAAGTCAGTACTGAAGGAAAATTGTCATTTTTCAAGTCCATGAGATCATACATAGGCTGATAGCTCCAGGGGAGAAGGCTAACACATCTTTCACATGTTCTACTAAGATTTCAAAGGAGGTGTTGGTACTGCAGATACACTGGCAGCCTTGGATTACACAGCTCCACAGTCATTTATCAGTACAATGGGATCAGTGACTCTTGCCAGACAGTAACACTGATACTTCAGATTATTTAAGTCAGGAAATATAGTGTTCTTTTGCAGTAATATAAGTAACAGGTAAGTATGAAGTAGTCAAAGCAGACTTCTTTAAAAAATCCAGGAATTAGCACAGAAAATACTGTGAAGACAAAAGTTTATATTCCTGTCTACAAGGACAGGAATTAAAAACTTATAAGAACTATGCATGTTCAATGTCTTAGAGATTATTTTTTATTTCACTACACTTTATGACAAGATCTATTTTGTACAAGGAAAATTAAGCACTGATGCATTTATTTTTTCCTTACTTCATGGGAAAGCCCAAAGCTCAACTGTGTTGTACTCTGTATGCGGAGCTCCTGTCCACACATAGCTGTGCAGGAAGTACTGTCTGAAGACATTTGGGCATGCAGAAATTACAGTCTTGAGTGTGTGTCAGTTTTCCTCTGTGTATATCTGAATCGATTTATCCTTCTTGAAAGAAGATTCTCCTAGATTTGAAGAACCTCCTTGATTTTCCCTCTGACAGATCTAGCTCTTTGCTGACCACAGCAAAAAGCACAAAGTCATAACTGGGCGTTGTCATGCCAAAACTGGAAAAAAATACTTGTTCACAGGCTTCTAAAAGGCTCTTTGGCATCCAAAGTAAAATATGTAACGTGCATTCTCCAAAGCAAGTGCCAAGATAAGTGAAAGAGGATCCTAAGAAAACTAGGCAAACCTAAATTGATCAGGAAAGCATGTAAGTCATTACTTTCAGCATGGTTACATAGAAAGACAGGTGAAGCTGAAGATCCATCTGCAGGGCTATCTGTTGAAATCCACTTGATTTCAAGCATGAAATGTTTGTGTAAATGTATAAATACTGTTTTGCACAGACACTTTGAGATCTTTCAGACAACAAGGAAGCTTTCACTTTGTACTTTTACCAATCTTACATCCATGAATTGTGCATGTACTGACAAAATTAACCTAAAGATTAACGTAGTGAAAGACAGAGACTCAGAACTGCAAGACTAGAAGATGAGCTAAAGGTGATGGTATCTATAGTTCATTTATTTAAAATTGTGTAATAACATTCCTTATAATGTCAGTTTTCAAATGTGTGACTGGAACTCAGACAATGGGAGTTAGACAACCAGCACCACTGAAAATGTCCTCTGGTGATGACTCAAGTACCTCTATGAAGGCTCCAAAACAATTAATGATTGTACAACTCTGTGTGCCTGTTACAACAAAACTCACATTACATTGCAGTCTCATGTCACAGCATTAAGAGATAATGCATCACAGGTGGAAAACTGTGGAAGACAGGAATCACGGTATGATTTTGTTGATGATAGGACGCACATGAACAAATTTTTTTTTAAAATGCTGGAAAGAAAAAAAATCCAAATAACTTTATGTACAACGCTTAAACATAATTTGTGTTGATGAACCCTGGGTGTCACTTTCTAATTGGTGTGAAAATGGAGAACAGTCAGTGGGAACAAAAGCTTTGATGAATGCCTCAGTGTTGCCACACAATGAATTGGAAAAATTTTAATTTTTCCCTGCCAAGGTTCTCAACAGTCAATATTTATGAATAATGTGGATATGGATCTGAAACTATCAACTAAACATCATTTAAAATTTTGGATCATCCCAAAAGGCCATCCGAATGTGTGCACTTGTTGCTGCAAATGTTTATTGGTGAAATTCCCTGAAAAGTGCAACAGCAAAAAGTGGTGTTGATATTTTTTAATAAAATGAAAGCATGTGTTTCCTTTACCTTAACACCCCAAAATTCCTCTGCTCACTTTAACAACTCTTTGCAAGCAGATCGCTGTGCATACATTCATATTTTTCCCTGCTAAGGTTAGGTCAGCATTTCTGTTGTAAATTGCTATCTTCAGTGATAACCAAAGCTAGTAGGTTATTCTTATATATGTATTCCAGGCTGAAGTTTAGAAAACCAATTTCAATCTAAAATTAATACAGGTCTTTTTATCAAGTTTTTTTAAGTATTTTATATTTTCAAAGGGTAATTAGTTTGCTGATACCCATTGCAATGTACATGAAATCAACAGGGGAATACAAGGAAACCCAGGTAGTTTGTACTGTGAATAGAAATTACCCATTTTTCTCTACCTTCCAAAGCTTTGTCAGTCAGGAATAGCCAAAGACAATCCTTTTTGATGAGTGTAAAATAAGTATTTCTTCAAAGTCTTTACACCTACTGTAGTGGCTTTTTCTGGAAGATAGGTTATTGAAAATCATGCAGTCATTACCAGGTGATGTTAAATGACCTTGTTATACAGTAGGTCAGAGTAATTATTCCTTCTGGCTTTAAAAATCTAATCAACATAGGAATGAGGGGCAAAAGTTAAACATGTATTTTGGTTTATGATTTTTATGTTTATAGAGTGCTGATCATCCTATATTACAGCTGAAGTTGAAATTCCTTTATATTTTGCACAAGTTGTGGACCTTGAAAGACTAAATTCTCAAAAGTTATACCTCTAACTATCACGCTGTTTTGTAGTGGCTAATTTGCAATAATACAAAAAACCACATTGTTTTATGAGAACAACAAGCAGATATTATCCAGACACTTGTTCTAGATCTTGTTTTAAATACTGGCTAACTTTTTTTTTTTTTAACAGAAATGTCAACTTCTGATTCAGTTACATTCAGTTCAGCAACTGTCTTTAGGTCTAAGACTCTATTCCGAGCTCTTAAATCAGTGGAACCCTTTTATGTCAGTGATTTTTAAAAAATGGTCAGGTTTTACCTGGTGTATCAAAAAGCAAAATGTGACATGTTATTTCATGATACATTTTTAGTGACAGAGGGAGAGCACCCAAGCAGAGGGAGTGTCTCCAAAATACCCTATGTCCAACCAGAGATCTTGTAAATTAGCAGAATGCAGCTCAGTCTTCATAAGCTGCATCATAAGATGCAGTCTTCATCTGCATCAAGATACACAGATAGTATGACACCATATCTTATGATATGTCAGGAGAAAATTTTTAAAAGATGAACAGCTTCATCACAAGAAATACTCAATTAGTTTGTAAACTGCAGAAATGAGATATGAACTAAGTCAATTATGTATCAAAGCCTATAAGGAAATATGACACTATGCATCAAAATGTTAAGCTGCGATTACTTTCTGCAGCTATGCTCTTTGATGAAACTGCAGGTAAGTAATTCACTGTTGACTGTTAAAATACCTTATCACATTTACTAGCACAGTTGGGCAGATATATGTAGCAGGCATGTGGGACTGGATAAGAAGAAGAAAGAATTTGCTGAGAACATTTTAAATGTTCATTTATTAAAAAAATAATGGTTTCAGAATTCAGAAAAGAATACCTTCACTTCCCTCACCCCTGAAAGAGGAAGAAGCTTGGTCTCTCTCACTTTTTTATCATTGCAAAAGTGACATGTCCATCCAACTGAATTTAAGCCACAAGCCCTACACTCTGACAATATCTGTCATCACAGGCAGATTTTCCTGCTCTGAACAAGCTGTCACTTTGAAGTCCACCTCTCCCACAAGCCCCTGTCAGCAAACATATCCTTTACCAGCCTACAGAAAGATGCATTTTTTTAATTAACCACCCTGCAAGTACCAGAAAACTACATTCCTTCAAGGACTGAATTGATCTAGTGGATCACCCCTTCTCTACCTTGTGGTATCACAAACAGACAAAACAGTGAAATTGCCAAAGATATCCAACTGAAATTACAGTTGAAACAGACAGGGGGAAAAAAGGCAGAAAACTCAACATTCACCCTTTCTGATCTCATCAGTGGAAGTAACTCTATAGAAAACAGTTCATAATTTATTTACCTCATTCCCATCCCTCTCACACATAAACACACCACAAACAGATGTGATGATTTTAAAAAGATCCTGATTCATTTATTTTTTTAAATCAACCATTTCTTCATTTGGTAAGGAGGAATCAGAATTTTCCTTGGCAGTAATTATTTGACAGGATGCCATTCTACTGGCAAATAAAAATGGAGAATGATATTCCCTACAAAACACAGAACCTCTACTAGATATTTTTAAGGAAATTATTTTTGATCATCAGCCTATACGATGACTGCAAAGCTTTCTACAATTACTTTTATAAATTTATGTGGGCCTCTATTCTCAAATAACATAATTACTCCATTTTTATTACTATATTGCAATGACAGAGTTAGTGATCTTTGTAGGAATACATTAAGATAAAAGAATTGATGACATTTTTAAAAATGCACTTAGAATGGTTAGAGGATTTCCTCTGAATCAGTTTTGATTACCTTGAGGAAAGCAACTCTTTGGGATACATATAAGTGGCTGTATTGGGCATCTTGCAGATGACAGTGTATTCAGGGAGTTAGAGATCTCGAGCTGGTTACATCTGCTATGCTGTGCTTTCTACTTAAGGCTTGAGAAACCTGTGTGCTGACATGAGTGAACACAACATAACCCCATGCATACAACAATGTAAGGAACTGTGCTAAAATCCCCTGGGTACCTGCTGTTCCTGGATACAGTTCCTAGGTACATGTAGCTAGACATCCTTTGGTGGGCATTAAGAAAGAGATAGCATTCCTATCTGTCAAGGCAACACATAGAGTTTGCTACAAGACATATAAGGAGCCATCACATAAGGGGAAGTTGCACCTATCCACAGTTTGGAACCCTGAACAGCATGCCATGGGTACCCATCTGAGGTCTACCTGATGCTGCATAAAAGTGGGGTTCCCACCATCTGAAGGAACATGAGATTGGCTTGCTACCTGTATTTCTCATCCTACTTTCTACCTTATTCTACTTGCTGTTCTGTCTTTCTTACTGGGACCTGGAAAGAACCCTCCTCTTCCTCATCCTGGTGCAGAACAGAACCTCCAGAGTTTCAGAATAAGAGTATACAACCCAAAACTAGCAAATTAACATCTGATTCTCAAACCTTTATGATAAGTCTCCAAGTTTGGAAGAAGACATTTCTGGTGACCTCTCTGGGCTGTCTAAATACCGCATGAGCTGATACAGGATGCCAACTGGTCCCTTGGGAAAGACTGATTAAATGTTGAGTGAGAAAGGGAAGGAAAAAAGGTTGTCTTGAATTTTTATTTCAGCTCATGACATAGGCAAAAGGGGCAAGCAGGCAGGTGATTTCTGAGATGATATTTTCTAGCACTGCAGTTAAGGGATGAAAAAAAGAGAAAACAGTCTCAGAGGAATGCTGGAGAGAAAATGTCCTCTTTTCTTTCACCATTTTATTTCATCGGTGTCACACCATGACTGAGATGGACCACAACAAGGAAGAGTGGAGTATGAGGTGTGCAAATGTCTTTTTTTTGTTATTCTAAAGTAGCTTTAGAATGGAAAAGGGCAAGGATAGTGTAATACATCGTCAGTAGAGTCTGATGAAAAAAAAAGGGGGAGGGGGGAAGAGAAATTATACTTTTCCAACTATTTTTTTCCCCTCATGTTTTTTTTTAAATTATCCTAGTTCAGGTTAACTGCAAAAATAGGAAAAAAAAGAATCTAATAGAAGATCTTGGATTAAGTTGCAAATTTTCCAAATTTTCAGAGTATGCTTGTTCTAAAAATCACACTTATGTTTAGGAAGACGTCTTTTGCTCCCTGACAGAGACCTACAAGTCTCAGGAAGCCAGACACTGATGATGGACTGTACTTCTGCACAGTTTTCAGGAAAGGATCTTCAAACAGCTGGCTTTGTCTAGGCTCTGGCATCAGGTCAGAACTTAGACCTGCCCCAGGTGTGACAGATGGTTTCCAGAGAAACCTCCAGGTATTATTTTGTCTGAGGAAACACTGAACACTAGTGAGATGTCTGGAAAAGAGCCTTGAGTCCTATTCCCATATCCAGGTGCATAATACAAGACACCTTTATAGGTCTTTTAATTTAGTAAAGGCTAAGGGATCACTCTAGAAATACCTGCGTGCGCATGCATGTGAGTTTGTCTTGAATTCCCTCCATCTGCAGTGATTTTTGGATTTAGTAGCTGATAATTCAGCCAAACTGGATAGAGGAGTGGAGAAAGACATATATAAGTATTTCAATAACTTAACTGTGTCTGAAGGATGTGTTGCTTTATCAAGTCGTGCTATAGTAGAGATCTGACTATACATACACACAAATAGGGGAAAACTCTTAACCAAACTTCAGCACCAAGAAACCCCTCTGGTACAGCTCCTACCATTTGGCACCTAAAACCAAAAGAAAGGGCACAAAACAAATCTGCAGAAACGAGTCTTACAGATTTGTTACTCCAAGAACTGCTTGCTTCTTTCACTATTCCACGGCATTGTTTGCATTTCAAGGTCTGTGGCCCTTCCTCTCTATTAAGGCAGTAGGACATTAATTCTACACAGAACATAGATCATTTCCCTTCTGAAGCTGTTAAATATTTTTTTTCAGATGAAACATTAATCATGAACTCTAAAACTTATTTCAAGGGAACAATATTTTTCCTGTTCTTTACACCTCACTTACTCCCTTCAAAGGAAAGAAAAATCTGCTGTCTGGTATATCAGTCCCGGAATAAGAGATACACCGATGAATCTGCAACAACATTAAAAATGAATTTCTATCTCTTCATGTTCCAGTTTAAACATTTACTTACAGTGCATTTATCAAGAAAAGGATAACAGTCTATTTCTAGATTCCGTGAAACAAATCGTATAACTCAAATTTAACAAAATAAGATAGAATTTTCATTGTAGAATTGTCAAAAATAGAAGTTCCTTTGAACTACAAATAGTAAAGTAAGACTGGGCTAAAGTAGTTTGCTTTTGCTTCCCCATAATCTCCAGTTTGTGGCCTTCTAGCAGACAAGTAATAACTGAAACAATTTTGCTGCTAAATTTTCTAATGCCTCATACATGTTAATCAGGACTCAATATACCTTCTTGTTCTTCCTGATTATTGACACACAAAAGATTCCTCTACTTGTCATTTCAAATGATGGCCTCTATCTTGATCTGTTAAAAAAGGTGATTTGAAACCTTCCCGGGCCACACACCCACACCAGCCTGAAGGGTTGGTGTCTGATTTCAGAAGCGTTCCATTAATTGGGAACATGTAATCGGTACTGGCTACTAGGTGTTTACAGGTCACATTTCAAAGATAATTTCAAGGAAGGTAATATCCTAAAATAAGTATAAAAATTGCATCATTTCAGGCCATTGCAAATTACTTTTCTTTGATTATTTTTAAACTATGTGATCAAAAATCCAGCTATTCAGAACAAAACTTAACCCCATACAGCAACATATCTCCCAAATATTCCTTTTTAAGCACTGAAGTGAGATATGCTAGTTCTGGATCATTTGTTGCGCACATCAACTGTTAGCAGGAAGCCAAAGATGCTAGCATTTTACACATTTTTAAGTAAATGTTTGTTCTTTTTAAATTGCTTAAATTAGAGGAAAGGATTTCCAGTAGAGAGAGATTCTGTTTTCTTAAACTGAAAGAATTGTAAGATTAGTTGCAACTACAGTTAAGTTATACTGAAGTGTTTTTTCGTACCTCTCAAGCACGCTTTCCTGAGAAGAGGTTTGTTACCTTCAACTTTCTGTGGATATAGCCATATGGTCCCACCACTCTCAGACTGGAAATCCTGGCGGCAGTGTCTCATTTACTACTCATGTTCAACTGACAGACCCAACTGTGTTTGTCATCAATACGCCTTTTCTTCCAAGAGCCTATGACAGCAGATGAATTGAAGTGACCCCAAGCCAGCTTCTCCAAAACAAAGCATTATTCACTCAAACACAGAGAAAAGGACTTAAACAAACAAAAGACCCTTACTTTAGCTTTCATCTTTCCATCTGAGCTTCAGTAAATTCAGCTACTTCCAACTCTAGGTTAGGTGGGCTTAGGTGAGATGGTTTGTTTTGTTTCAGCTTCCTTATGAGCCCCTCAGAGTCAGTCATCACCTCCCCCCTTGTGCAGCTGCTGACAGCCCACTTAACCTCCCTTCTTCCCTTGAATCAGCATCTGAAAAGTTTTAGTGTCCTGCTTGGGTCTGGAAAGGGTAAACTTGTCCACCAATTTGGTATCTGGCAGAGGTGGTTTCCAATTCAGAGCTTTCCTATTAGTTCCCACAAGGACCTTGGACATTTTCCTCAGACTCTGTCATTATTTTCTTTCATGTGGGTTTCCATTTGCAGTCAGGCAAGACAGTAACAATTAGGGAAAGTGAGGTACATATGGTACTTGTTAAATATATGCATAGCTCCCACATCATCCAAAGCAGTATAAAGCAGACTTTAGTGGAGGTGACAGCCTCATTCTCTGTCACATTTTCAGGGTTTAATTGGTCACAAGAAAATTTTATTTCTTGTTCTTCAACATCTTAAAATAGATCCATTTAGTTGGATGTTTGATCTACTGGCACTTTTGATTCACCTCACAACATAATTATGTTTTATGTGAATTCAGGAGTAATAGCTGTAACTAACAGATTTTAAGTAAGCAACTTTTCCATAAAACAAACAGCAAAATGCCTCTAAAAACAAGCAGACCTGCACTACTTTCAAGATGCATGGTCCCTTAACTCTATCTGGGGCAGGCAGCGGTGGAACTCATCCCTACCCACCCACGTCTCTGAGCTGCAGCTGCTCAGAGCACTTCTCATTCCTTCATACTGTGTTACACACAACAGGCTTCACCTGATGAATCTGCATTTTTTGTTGCAGTTGTTTTGCAACAAAAAAAGAGTTGTTTCCCGAAAGTAGTACCAAGATCCTCCTGCGAGCACTGTTTTAAAATGTGCTGGAGAACGCACCTGGAAATACAGTATCCTAGAATCATAGAATCATTGAATCATTTAGGTTGGAAAAGACCTTTAAGATCACCTAGTCCAACCATTGACCCTACTCTACCAGGTCTGCCACTAAACCATGTCTCTAAGACCCACATCTACATGACTTCTAAACACATCTAGGGATGGTGACCCAACCACCTCCCTGAGCACCCAGTTCCAATGTTTCATAGGTCTTTCAGCGAAAAAATTTTTCTTAATGTCCAGCCTAAACCTCCCCGGCACAACTTGAACCCATTTCCTCTTGCCCTACCGCTAGTTACTTGAGAGAAGAGAATGAGATAAGAGACCAGCGCCCATCTCAAAACAACCCCCTTTCAGGTAGTTGTAGAGAGCAATAAGGTCGCCCCTCGACCTTCTCTTCTCCAGACTAAACAATCCTAATTCCCTCAGCTGCTCCTCATAAGACATGTTTTCCAGACCCCTCACCAGATTTTTTGCCCTTCTCTGGACACACTTCAGCATCTCAATGTCCCTCCTATATTGTGGCACCCANCACACAACAGGCTTCACCTGATGAATCTGCATTTTTTGTTGCAGTTGTTTTGCAACAAAAAAAGAGTTGTTTCCCGAAAGTAGTACCAAGATCCTCCTGCGAGCACTGTTTTAAAATGTGCTGGAGAACGCACCTGGAAATACAGTATCCTAGAATCATAGAATCATTGAATCATTTAGGTTGGAAAAGACCTTTAAGATCACCTAGTCCAACCATTGACCCTACTCTACCAGGTCTGCCACTAAACCATGTCTCTAAGACCCACATCTACATGACTTCTAAACACATCTAGGGATGGTGACCCAACCACCTCCCTGAGCACCCAGTTCCAATGTTTCATAGGTCTTTCAGCGAAAAAATTTTTCTTAATGTCCAGCCTAAACCTCCCCGGCACAACTTGAACCCATTTCCTCTTGCCCTACCGCTAGTTACTTGAGAGAAGAGAATGAGATAAGAGACCAGCGCCCATCTCAAAACAACCCCCTTTCAGGTAGTTGTAGAGAGCAATAAGGTCGCCCCTCGACCTTCTCTTCTCCAGACTAAACAATCCTAATTCCCTCAGCTGCTCCTCATAAGACATGTTTTCCAGACCCCTCACCAGATTTTTTGCCCTTCTCTGGACACACTTCAGCATCTCAATGTCCCTCCTATATTGTGGCACCCAAAACTGAACACAGTATTTGAGGTGGGGCCTCACCAGTGCTGCGCACGGGAGCACAATCACTTCCCTACTCCTGCTGGCCACACTGTTCTTGATACAGGCCAAGACGCCACTGGCCTTCTTGGCCACCTGGGCACACTGCTGGCTCATGTTCAGCTGGCTGTCGACCAACACCTCCAGGTCCTTTTCTGCCAGGCATCTTTCCAGCCGCTGTTCCTCAAGCCTGTAGGGTTGCCTGGGGTTCTTGTGACTCAAGTGCAGGACCCAGCACTTGGCCTTGTTGAACCTCAAACCATTGCCTTTAGCCCATTGGTCTAGTCTGTCCAGATCTCTCTGCAGAGCCTTCCTACCCTCAAGCAGATCAACACTCCTGCTTAATTTGGTGTCATCTGCAAACTTACTGAGGGTGCCCTGAATCCCCTTGTCCAGATCATCAATAAGATCTCCTTCCTGAGAGGAGACCTAGTGACTCATTAAGATCCCCTTCACATGTCCTGCGAGAGAAAAGGGCAGAGCAGCAGGAACTACCACTGCAAGCACCAGAGTTGGTTGACAAAAAATCTTATTTGCAGGTATTAAATTAGGGATGTGGCTGCCTTAAACAGATATATTCTGTCCAAAACTCCCATCAGAGATTGATGCACTGAAAGCTGCTCAGGAATTAAATAGCAAGTACATTATAGCTGCCCTCCTTTGTAATACTTCAGTACAATCTGCAGATGTGACTGGTGCCACAGGCAGTGCACCACCCTCATCTGAGCAGCCTGCTCTGTTGAAGATGAAGCACTACATGATAACATCAGTCTCCCCTGATAATGCTGTTGAATGAAAGCGGCCACGGAGAATTTTATTACATTATTTGGGCAGCTTTGGTGTTGTGCTGTTGTAATTTTCTCCTATCTCCAATTATTAAACAGAATGGCCCCTGATGTTTGATGTTCAATGAGGGGAAGGAAAAGCATTCCACAAGCTTACATTTGTTAATTCTAATTTATAATGCATGAAGCTTAGCTGTCTGATTGGAAAATTAGGTAAATTCCAGACATTTCACCCCCAAAAGGGTATTCTTAGCATTCTAGTTTAACATCCAGGCATTTGCATTGGGACAGTAGGCTGAAGTAATTTGTGTCATTTGATGTAAGGTTTTTCAAAACCCCTTTGTAGTATTCGTTTACATTTCCAACCCAACAGTCTTTGCCAGGAGAAACAGACAATCTGGTTACTGGAAGCAGATCTGACAGTGACTCAAAGCCTAAACTGTGGAGGCAAAAATACTTCCTATGGTCAAACAAAATATTATTGCTGTTACTATACAATGCACATCGTATTATTAACAGGTGCTATCCTAATGCAGTAAGAACTGCCATGGCCATTGCACCTATGCTAAAACCTGATTGCTAGAGATTGAATGAAAATAAAAATCAAAACCCACTAAATTTCTATTAAAATTCAGATATTTACTTTTAAAGTATTTGGAAATAGTATGGTGTTGTAAGCATTATGAGTAGGAAGAAGCTGAGGTGGAATAGACCTATTAGAATCTGAGGACTAACGAAGTCTTCAACTGAGAATCAGAGCGAGACTTCCTACAGTTTGCAAATGGTGCTACCCCTTCCTTTTAAGGCCAGACATTCCTAACAAACTATTCAGAAGTATTTTTCTGCATGAATTCTGGGAGACAAAATACCACAAAAAAACCTCTTTATACTGTATTTTCAACTTGCCAAACCTGAAAGACTGAGAAAGTTCACAACAGTCTGTTCAAACCTATCCATTAGATGACATTTATTTTCTAAACATACATGAGCTTCCTTACCATCTTGACTTATAGATTGTAATCCTGAGGCTATATCTATACCATTAAATTGAACAGTGCCAGGGCCCATTCCCTGGCCCTGAGGTCAACAGCATAGTCTGGCCCCTTCCGTTCTGTAGCTTCTTACCAGGAATGGTTCATGGTCTCTGCTAATTCCCAACACTGTCCCCAGAAGTTACTTGAGAGAGTAAAAGTAGGTTGAACTCAGAGTCCTAGGGGTTTTTTTCTAGCAATGTCTCTATGAAGGATATTTTCTTCCACTGCCTAGACCAAGTCCTAATACTTTTTAGTATAATGTAATAAGCCTAGCCAGAAAGTCTGGGGTTTCTTTTATTTTGCTTGTGGTTGTACATTTAACCTAGTGTCTTGTTCTTTAAATAGGGAAAAGTTTCATTAACCCTGTTGTATGTTTTCCTTCATGAAGACTGAGTTTGATGTAACAGCTGGGTCTGAGCTGATCTGTAAGGGGACACTTTGGTATATCATGGGCATTAAATTCCTCAGCTATCCATATTGATTAGCTTGTAAGGACACTGATCCCTTCCCTAAAGAGCCAGTGGAAAAATTTAAAATATAGTCCCTCTCTTGGGGAATTTGCCAGTGCTTGAGCTGTGCATAAAGCGTACACCGCACCACCATCATCACAACTGTGTTACAGCTCACTAGCGGCAGCTATTTAAGATGATGTTCAGAAGTCACCAGTCACATGTAACCCCATTTCCTGGGCTGCCCTGCTGCCGTGATAACACCTGCACACATCACAGAAGAGATGCTGATCACAGCAAAGAACTGATGAAGTGTGCCCCCATGAGCAGACTCCCAGTCTTGGGTAGAGATCAGCCTGGACAGGTCAGCGTAATCCATCTCCCATTTTTAGGGATGACTGACTAATCCATCTCCCACTTTTAGGGATGGGGTTTTGGGCTTTGTTACTGTCAGAACATGATAGAAGTCTGCTTGGGCCTGAGATGACGGCAAACAATGACAGAACATTTCTGACCGGGTGTACCTGCCTGTCTGTCTTGGCTGTAACCAACTTTTGTCAGCCCAGCCTGTTCTGTCTCACCCTTCACAAATACGGGACTGATGAGCCTCTGGCTCGGGTTCAAATAGTCACCACTTCTACTCTGCCGGTCTGCAGAAACGCCTGAAAGACAGTATTAGTGAGGATAAAAAACAGCTCCTGTGTAGCATGAAACAGGCTGTTCTCACACTTCTATATCCTCCTGCTTCCTCTGCAGTTCAGCTGTTATCTTCTACAAAATCCCAGGCCAACTGAAACCAACTCACCTCTCTTCCACAAGCCTTCCTAAGCTTCTTCACAGCTTCTGTCAAGTATTGCACTTAAAGTCTGCTTCCCAGAAAGGACCAGCAGCAAGACTCAGGTACCAGTTTCTTAGACATCTTACAGAGTTGAGTTGGAGGCAGAAGGAGGAAAATATCTAGCAAAGGCCACAGGACAAGATTTTCTCTCTTTATACTCTCTTTATACATAATCCCCTTTGCACATTGTAATTTGGTGAAGCCCTTGCTTCCAGCTTCCTGAAAAGCCCATTAAGCATCACAGTCCTGCAAGAGTGCTTATTGCTTTCTGGGCTGGTATATCAAAGAGCTCATGAAGTGGTCTTAGTCACTTAGCACTGACACTTCATCACTCCATGTCCAGATTCATCAGAGATGGACTTGCCTGGGGATGACACCTTCTAAAAAAAAGAGACATCTTTGTACTGCTACTTGACTGTAGAGAATTAGCAAGTCAAACTGCCAGTAGTGAATCAGTATGGGTGAAAAGCAGTGAAAATACACATACACGTGGATTTGTAGTTAAGTTTTTCTGCCCACCATGTAACCAATATAATGAAAGGGAAATGAAGAAGACTACCAATTTAATCATACTCATAAATTGGAGTATCAGTCTTAAGATCTCAGTCATAAGATACGAAGGTAGAACCCAAGCAATAACCCAAATTTTAGCAGTGCTACTGGGAGCTCAAGTAGATGTCACAACAGTTTCTTCTGGATTTAAAATCTGTGACTACCAGCAAAAACAAATATATCTGCTGTTTCATTATTTATCTTCCAAACCATATAAACAGCATGTTAGGAACTAATGGCCAAGTTCATTCTGGAAAGAGTTTATGCAGCCCACATGAAAACAGAAATAAGGCCATCTATTCAAAAGCAGAACTTGTATTTTTTCACAAATATCAAGAATGCATTTGTAATGTATAGCATTTTTTAATATGTAATAACCACGTATTTGCTTTTGGGAAAAAAAAAGTGAAAGAAACTTAAAAATGATAAAATAATTACAAGATATTTCCTTAGTAAGCAGGGAAACAAGCATAGCAAAGAAAGGATTGTTAGGGAGAATCAAGAGCAGGTGGCTCCCCAAGGGAAGGGAGGCCAGGAGCAGCCCCTGTGCAGACAGGTCCAAGACCTCACCGACAGGGTTATATCATAATTGGACTAAATATGGTACCTTTTTGAAACATATCACAAGCCTGGTCTGAGATATTCTACTCTATTTCCAGTTTATTTCCTTTTTAATGGTCAGTCTGCAGCAAAAGCTGAAAGAAACATTCCCTAAAGTCTTTTTCTTTTATTACCAGATACATAAAGGACAAGTAGCCTGAGGCTTAATATTTTTCAAGCTTTTAAATATTTTTTTTCTCACTTTAGAATGAGTGTGTGTCATTTCTATGGCAATTCAGAAGCAAACGGTCCTGAGTTTAAACTGACTTTTCAGATTAGATCTGCCGGTTAAAAATTTGTTGGGATGAAATGGAATTCATTTGCAGTAGACAACAACCCAAATTGTGAGAAGTAAGGATTCATTGACAAAGGAAAAGCAAATTCCAGGGATCCAAAAATCCCAAACATGGCAATGTGTCAAATTAAATGTCTTTATTCACAGCCCATACACCTGACTGTTTTGTTCAGTAACAAAGTATCAAAGGGATTATCCAAAAAGCAATCAGACAGCTGGGCCGTTCCATTTCTAAATGCTAGTTTCTCTTTTTAAAAAACACCATCAGTCAGCAGACAGAGAACAGAAACACGGTGCCAAGAACCAAACAATCGGTAAGGCCAGCTATAATACATGGGCAGTTCCTTCTCAAATTCATGGCTTTATTTCTGTGGTCAGTGTTTCGAGCACCCGTCATGAATTAATAAACATCGATGGCTCTAGCTTCCTCACAATACAGATTTTCCTGCAGTATTTGACTGAATGAGGATACATGGTAGAGAACATGTAAAGGTTTCCTATAACTGGACGTGAACAAGGACAGCTGTGTTCACCTGTTAATTAAATGTTAGAGCACAGTGAATAATTCAAAGTGAAGTATTTGTTTGATAGGTCTATTCTTTTACTCATTGCCTTCTTGAGAACAGTTATGTCCTCCTCAAATTAATTTTGTTTCAAAGGGATTGAGAATGACTGTGAATAATTGAGCCCATTCATTCATTATTTTACTACTGAAATATGGATTTTAATTTTTTTTAAGTTTATTTGTTGGCTTTCAGCAAACGGAATGAGTACACAAACTCTTCCCATATAAAGGTTCTCGTGCATGAAAATTTTAGACATGTCATGAGACATATCAAACATAGGAATTTAAAATCATCTCTGACAATAAATGCATCACTCTGGAAGTGAAAACTTCGAAAGTTTGACGCTACTAAAAATTTACCTTCAACTTCAAAAAATCGCTCATTTATCACAAAAATTATATCTTACAGTGTATAAAATTCTGAAAATTGCCAAGATTATTAAGTATTTTGTCATTTTTTACAGCCTGTGTGCCTGGTTTTTTGATAATCCCTGCTGGATATCCAGTTTTCCCTTGCTGTTCTGATGAAATTAACACCACACAGATGAAGTGGGAGGAAAGTAAATAGCATGTTTCAAAAATGGGGTTTTGTGAATGTAATACTAAAAAAATCGGTAGGACAGGTCAAGTATTCTTAATTTGCTGAGTTAACCATATCGCTGTGAGGATAGCTATTCTAATAATATCATAACTACTGTTGTAACCTAGGCCACTTCAGAGTAAATTACACAGCTGAACCTCAGAAAAGCATCATACAGCTAAAAATTGTCAGTGGTTTACCACTCTGATCCTACCATCTGAAAGTATACTGACATATGTGTTTGTGAAATCTTAAAACAGTGTTATTTGTATTTCTATATTCACCAGTGTGATGCTCACTAGTGTACACTAATTGCAAGCTTGAATGTTAAAAATTATGTGTAAGTACCCAAGCTGCTTCTGCCAGAACTTATCTTAAACTGTAAGGTTCATAAGAGTCTAAGATCATTAAATCTGGTGTAGGACCATAGTCTATTCTACAGTGACAAATCAAGAGACAGTATTTGAATAAGAGTGCATCCAATGGCTTCAGGAAAAGGTCTAATTAGGAGCGGTGAGGTGAATGTAAACATTGTATACAATCGCCTGGCTGACAACAGCAGGAGCCAGCAGGAAGCGTCTTAATTTAATAGACCCCTACCCCTTCTGCTTGAAAAGCAGATGTGGGGGTTAATACAAAAGATTTCTCAAAACTTCAACATGAACTGCTATTACCCATTTCAAGGTATTTATTACAGCAGCACCTGCTGGTGCCACCAGAGTTAGAGGGAATGGCAGCCTTTCCTAGCTTACATCCTTGCTCACGGGTCTTTTATAATGACCATAAAAACAGGTTGAAGGCTCAAACTTGGCAAACAAGGATCTCGGAGAGAGATTTTGTAAAGCCCAAAGGGCATTTAGACACTGGTAGATTTTGGTAAGAGTTACACACATAGCTGCCCTTTTTACATTTACAAATCTCTGTCTCAGCTGCTTTTCCCTTGTGCATTTTTAGGATACTTTGATTCACTGAGAGCAGAATTATATCTAAAAAACAAACAAACAAATAAATAAATAAATAAATTTTAAAAAACCCCATCAAGCCAGAAAGCAAGAATTAATAATTTAATTATTTTTGTCTTCTTGTTTCTTTCATAAACTCACATTGTTTGTACTTTTAATAGTCTCAGTGTTCTCTTCACCTTCTTGTTTCTAGAAAAAGAATCAAAGAAAGATGTGAACAAAGCTCATTTTGAAAAATGGGGAAAAGATGTTGGCTAAAAAGGACTCTGGTGACTTAGAAGTCAGTTGGTAGACAGGCAGTAACTTATAGTGAGTAAAGGGTACTTGCATTAATTGCACAGGCACAAACATAGCAATGAAAGTACTGTAAAAGCTGGTGTTTAAAGCAGAACCAAAATCTGTGAGGGAGGAGTGTGTGATCTGTGAAGGTAGAAGCTAGGAGCTGGTACAAACAAGTGTTCTGTGATTCTCTCTGGTCTTTATTTCAATGTGCAAAGGAACATGGATGCAAACACAAACCTGCAAACTGGAAAACACTCTCCTGTCCCACAACACAGACTTAATCTTAATTTTCTGTTGATATATATCTAAGCAAGAACTTAAATATAATAATGAANATATAAATATAAATAATATAAATAAATATAATACTGAAAGGATCTCTCTTTGCTGATATAGATTTACAGCTTCAAATATAAAAGTGAAATTCAATGCAAAGGAGTTACTTCAGGAGTCTTTTATATGTAAAGCTACTTCTTGGCACATGTTCTTCATTTTAAAAGGCATTTTTAGTCTCTCCATTTGTGAAATACTAATATTTACATATATTAATTATATTTTTCAATGATCAGCTTTTCCAGAGCCCAGATACAGTCTGGAAGCTTTATTGGGAACTGGTTTGTGACTAACACCTATTCTTGTCTTCCACAAAAGAATTCAGAGAAAAGAAAGGTTATAGTTCAGAGCATTATGCCAAGTACTTACATGCAATATATATGGCATTAAAGGAATTCAGTAACAACAAAGTGAGACTACTCAGATATTTCTTTCTTGATATAAGAACCATAATCATATGTTTACTACTGACAAGATATGAATGCTTAAAGTCCCCTATGTGATGCTGGGTTTACTGGTACAGGGACCAAGATATACAGTAGTACAAGACTTTAATACCTAAATGAAGTGGACAGGTAATAAGTGAAAATGTCTAGCGAAGGACAGAAAGGTGTCTCCTGTCAGCGGGATTTTGAATTTACAGCTCATGACAAGTGGGTCTGTAGCTTCCCCTAGGTACTTGATTGACTGTCACAGGCTAGAGCAGGTGCTCAGTGCGTGGCCTGGTATCTCGAAGTGCCTAGGCATGAGCCTCCCTGCTTCTGTGTGATCCAGAAAGTGGAGATCTGGGAGAAAGCTTTGACAGGCAGCAGCCTTCCTGCAAAATTACACAAGGGGATGATAGTAGAGACAGTCCATTCAGCTGAACTGTCTCTTCTCCTCCTGTCTAAAAGCCACTGGAAGGAAAGAGCATCTTGCAGCTCGCAACTGAAGAAGACCTAAGTATAATAGGTATTTCAGAAATAGAGCTGTCTGTCCCAAGTCAGAAGAAATAAAAGTAGCTTTTTTCTACTATGTGCAAATGAGAAATCATATTTGAGACAGGCCGAGAATGGGATTGAATGTGGAAGTGAAAGTAGCCTGGGAACAGGAGTGAGGAGCAGATAGTATTTGAACAGATAAGGTTTGGAATGGTGGGACAGAATAATTCATGTTTAGAAAGCACTGACAAGCTATTCCGTTCTTCCTGAAGCAGCTCTTATCTCAGTCCGTATGCAGCATGACAGTAGAAACCCACCAGGAAAAAAAAAACACCCACAACTTAACTTTTAGTTCTCGGGATGAACTGGAGCTATATATTGGACAGACCCTCTCCTTGTTCATCGACAATGTCAAAGACAAAGATGTCAAATGCCAGTACAAAAGCTAATAGGATTATAAAACCTTTCTTCTATATCAGGAGAAAAGAAACAGCAATTGAGATAAAAGAGAAAAACCCTTTAAAACTGTAACAATGGGTGACCATAACTACTTTTATATAAACCTCTATACACCATGTCAAAAATGAGGTGTGGAAAAGCAATTTTTCGGTTTTATATGAGTTGAATAGTTCTGGCAGCTTTAGCAAATGCAAGAAGAAAACCTCATCCTAAGTAACACCTAAGGAATTTGATTGAAATTTGGACTGAACATTGAGTGCCTGAGCTGTAACTCTTGCAACACTGTATTACAGGCTGCATGCTACCAAATCAAGAAATATGCATCTACTTTCGCCCTTTTCCGTCTTCATTAAATATGTTTTCTTAGTCCTAAAGTCGATTTCTGGGACTGTCTTTCTAAATAACTCAGCCTGTGTGTATGCTCATGTTTCTCCTTCACAAGCGGGATTTCATTTTGTAGGCCCCATGCTAATTAATCATGAGGAGAGATTTGAAGAAGTTTCTGGTTAAGGTTACCAAATGTTTTCCAAGCATGGCAGCATGAAGACAATCTTGCTTAACAAAACAGACAAAGAGATGACCCCTGAATGGCAGCAGGGCATACTTGAGGGGCATTTAAGAGGCAAGAGCAAGCAACAGGCTGAGAGTTGGGGTTGTTCAGCCTGGAGAAGAAAAGGCTCTGAGGAGACTTTATTGCAATCTTTCAGTACTTAAAGGGGGCCTACAGGAAAGATGGGGACAAATGTTTTAGTAGGGCCTTTTGCGACAGGACAAGGAGTAATGATTTTAAACTAAAAGAGCGTTGATTTAGATTAAATATAAAGAAGACATTTTTTACAATAAGGGTGGTGAAACACTGGCACAGGTTGCCCAGAGAGGTGGTAGATGCCCCATCCCTGGGAACATTCAAAGTCAGGTTGGACGAGGCTCTGAGCAACCTGATCTAGTTGAAGATGTCCCTGCTCATTGCAGCAGAGGTTGGACTAGATGGCATTTTAAGATCCCTTCCAATCCAAACCATTTTATGATTCTAAGTAGAGGGAATTGATTTCTGATGGGTATGGTGGAAAAGGTTTACAACCACATGTTTTTTGAGAAAATGACAATCCATAGCCAGAACCAGTGCTGGACCTCTCCAGAGATATGAGAAGTAAATTCTATGCCTACAAAAGGCTCTTTCTTTTGCCTGCATTGGCAATTTGTTTTTCTGCAACTGTATGTCTTCAACCAAGGACAATTCCTGCAGGAGACAAGACCTTTGATAACTTGCGTTTGTTATAATTTAGGTGGGAGAACATAACTGTGGTGTGCTGGTACCTCAGAGACCTGCACAAAAATCTTTTTTTCTTCATGCCTGCATCCTACTTAAGCTCTTGAAGGCTATTAAGAGTACAAGAAAACAATGATTTATGTGAGTTACACAGATATGACCACCTATCAGACTGAAGTTCAAAAAACTCCCTCCCAGCTTAGAAACTAAAATTGGCTTAGTCTGTTTTGTCTTAATTTTTTTTTTTTTTTTTTTTAAACTTGCACAGGAATGTCATATCATGTCACAACTGCTAAGAGGAAAACAAAATCTTTGAAGTCAATGAGTTTAAAACTAATACCCAAATTATATTTAATATAGTGGGACTCAAAACAAATGAAGAATGCCTTCAGCCCTGAACAAAGGTCAGTAGAAAATAAAAATCACCCGATGAAAGAATGGAGTTATCCATTTTTAATGCAGCAAAATTTGGTGATTCAGCTGCCAGAATAGCACAAAGCAAAACAGAAAGTATTCATAGATAAGAGAACAGAACCTAATGGATATTTTCAGTAAGCCTAAAAGCTCTTACCACTATAGTGCAAAGATAATGGTTTCTACTTCTACAATTCCTTGCGATGATTGTTTTGCCAATATACAGTATAAAAGAAACAAAGACTAATAATTGCTTGTCAGCACTGACGAAGCATGACAGGCATCAACCATAGGAAGGGGGAATGCCACTTCACTGATCCGATAGTAACCGACTGCATACAGTTTATATTGTTCACCTATGAAATTGGCTCAGAACTGTAAAGGAGAGGACATCTGAAGGTCAGCTTAAACAAGCTGTTTATGTCTCTCTAGTTCAAATACATTCAGGGACTCTTAGTCACTGAGATCATTTAAAATTGCACAGAATGGAGTTGCAAATCACAATAGATAGATCTAGTCTCTGCTCACAGATCAGGCCCAAATGAAGTTCAGAAAAACTGCAACAGAAATATTTTTTCCAGGAAAAAGCATATGTCTCAGAACCTTCCATCACAGAGAGGTATCTAAATATAGGCTAATTACATAAAACGATATGCAGCACGCATTCAAATTGTGGAGTGGAGGCATAGAAGGAAGGAGTCGCCAGATGAAACCTCATTATAAAAAAACACGCACAGTGAAAGATAAATCACAGTTTATGAAGATCCTTTGTTAACTAAATGAAATCATAGCGAAGTGGAAAAAGCAATGCTGATAATGTTGTTATTACCCATTTTTCTAGATATCGTTTAAATCAAGCCTCTCAAGTACAATTTCTTAAGGACTGATTTCTTTTTGGAATTCACAAAGACCTATTTTTGGAGGCTTTTTTAGGATGTTTATTTCCATAATAATAAGGCTCTAAATCTTTTCCTATCTGTTTGAACAAAACTTCCAAATGGCACCCATGGTCTTAGGAACTCCACCTGGAGTACCTTACAAAAGTCAGACTGTCACAGCCTGGGGCTCTTTGCATTCCAAAATTCAGGAGTCAATTATTACCCTAGTCCTCAGTATCCTCTCACTCTTGAAGTAATGGTCTGCCTTAAGAAGGGGCCAAGCAACCTCACATACATTAAACTATATAGGAGACCACTAATCCAAGTTATACCGAAATGCTTAGGCCATACTGGTAATTTCTAGTTTATTTACATATGAGAAAAAAAAAATGCATAGTAAAATAAAAAGCTGGTTTAGAAACATACAAAGACATTATTAATTCTGTGAGAATTAATAATATTCTTGTTGTTTGTCACAATTCTTTTAAGACCGTTTGACTTCTCGCTCATTTGGCTCTGCAGACTAATCTTACTGTAAAAACTCTGGGTTTTTTTCCTGCAATAAGAGCAAATATTTCCCTGAGGAAATATGACAAAAGTTCAATAAGTTTATCAGAGGCAGGACTCTTCCATTTTTATTGCAAAAAAAGTGTTTACCAATGGAAATATTAGAATGTACTGCTACATAAAATTCATGATAAGGTTACAGAAAACAAACCAAGGTTTGACATAGCAGTGTTCCTGTGAAGAAAGAAAAGACCCCCATTTTTATATTTAAATTCCACAGCAAGGAAGCCTGCAGCTAATCAGCGTTATTCCCCTGGTAAGTATTTTGCACATGGAATTGCTCTAGAGAGGTTCACAGATGCAGAGACTAGATGACTATGGGGAGCAATACTAGGCTACCAAGCCTTCCACATCTAAATTGATGGCTGAATGCAACATAAGAAAGAACCAGATGATATTCTGAAAGCAGTGTAATGTTCTCTTTAATTCATCACTACAGTATATAGAAATATTTTGAAAGGAATCTTTTAATCTGATGGATATTCAGGGTCAGTGTTAGCGATGCTTGATTCCTTTTTTCATTTATCAGAAGTCCGGTCATCACAAGTACTTTGTGACAGCTTCAGGCCCACAAATGTAAGGGACATAGAAGATGAAATATCACTCCAGAAATTTTCCCTCTCAGCAAGGTTTGAGACAAATTAATGGATTAGTGTGGGGAAATTTACATCAGGTTTTCTTAAACAACAGATCATCAATAGATGTCTTCTGTCCCCAAGGCTATCAAGTCAACAGCCTTCATTTTAGTACCTTCCAAAAAACTCCTAAGGCAGAGTACATTCTCAGAAAATCTAGATTCATCCAAATCAATGCAAGATAAATCAATGAGCCAAATAACATCATAAGCTAGGAAGAGAACAGCACTATCTGAACACATAAAAGAATAAACCTTCAATACTTTATGCCATGCAAACCTTTTGGTGAGTAGAGCTTTTTAACTGCTATCTGACTAGAAAGGTTTCTTTTAAGATGTACATATATTTGTTTTCTGACACAGAGCAGTCTATTTATAATCAATGTTTAGCTTTTCTGGGATTTTCCTTTTAGCATACTGCTTTGAAAATATGTGTCCTTCACTCTAAGATCCTATATCCAACAAGTAATAGTTTGGATTCATTTAATTAGGTGCCTCTGCCAAACAGAGATGCAGGTATGCCTTTCAATTTTTCTTACTTATTTATGTGTATTACCTCATTTTGTGGATAAGGATGAGTGGATGTCAACATTAAAGGGAAAGAAAATAGAAACACTGTATTCCCATTCTTACTGCCGGTCACAATGTCCTTCTAAAATGCAGATTTTTTTCTTTGTTGCTATAATCTCCATAACAGATATAATGCAGACAGAATAATTACTGTGTAAGATTAGGAAAGTCTATCCTTTTTGGTTAACATCTTGAGGGGGCACATTTTCTTTCTCTTATTTTTGAGCAATATATGTAGCTCTATAAACATTCACTACAGACAGGTCCCGGAAGATTTTCAGGAGAACTCCTCCTCCTGTAAATAGGCCAATTTTCTTGCAAGTATGTATTCCAGAAAAGAGTGAATATATAAAACTTGAAGGTGGCTGTTACCATGCTCTGTCTGCACCTTGCACTTCACACCTTGTCTACAGTAAGAATGTTTTAGGGGAAATTTCACACCTAGACTAGAAAACCTATTTTGACTTCTGTCAGCATTTTAGCACCATATTGATTAGACCTGCATACACAGTTCTTGAAACACTGACAGAATATGGTAGTACAGATACCTTCTAAGTCCAAACAGTGAAATCAAATTAACATTAGGAAGAAGAAATTCCTATTTCCAAAAATTCCTAACTGGAAAAAAAACAAACCAAAAAAAAAAAAAGATTAAAACAGCTCCTGCAGAATTGTGGACTATATACCTACATACTGATTTGTGCAGTTCAACATTTGTGAAGGATGTAACCTTTTGCTTTGCTTCTAATGTAAATATAGTGCATTATAAAGCAGTTCAGTGAGCACTGACCCTAGGTTTTCTTTCTGAAGTTAAGATCAGCTTGGGGTATTGTGCAGTACAATGAGGAAGAAGGAGACTCCAGGGGGAAAATAAAAATAAAAAAAAAGATGAGAATGGATGATATTTTTTGCAGAATATTTGAGTTGATAATACACAACTTCTTACCATTACCACATGCATTTATTTATATGATTCCACATCATTATGTTTGTATCACGACCATCAAAATTCCTACCAGGACCGAAAAGACTTCAGAGAGATGCCATATTCATATGGATTTGACTTATGCCCTTCATTTTTCAGGAGGTTCAGATGCGGTCCACAGGCTTCAATGTCTTCTGTGGTCATGGCTCAAATTATCCACTGATTCTACAGGTCTCTGTTAGGGTGAATCATCACTATCATCAGGAAAGATTGTTTCTGTCCATAAATCTTCTCTCCGTAAGTCTTGAAATGCTTAGTCTGGTTATATCAAAGATTAATACCACTAAAGCTATTGCAGCACAAACTCCAAGGCAGGCTTGTCCATTACTGTGGGAAGCAGAGAGAAACTCTGTGCTGTTATGATTAAATTCGTATTTAATCAGGTATACCTACATATAGTCTAGTCATACCTTGAGTTGCAGTCTACAATCCAGTTTCAAAGTTATTTGTTGAGAGTACTCTGAAAGCATCTTCTCCAATGGCTTTGGTCCTTTGAGCCACCCTTCTTGACACCTTCTCACAAATACGCAGAAAGAAAGCATTAGTGATATGATGTGTACTTGCTAAATCTGCCCATTAGATGACAGCAACCTGTTCTTCAAGCTGCATCAGAAGATGCTGGAGTAGATTTGAACTCTAGAGTGTAAACTTCCTCCTATCCCAAGTGTTCTCAGCAGTGGCAGCAAAAGGGGTATCCTGGAGGCAAAAGCAGACTTGCAAGGGTAACTCTTCCGAACAGCACAGAACAAGCCTGGAGGCAGCCACAGCAACTCCCTCCTACCCATGGCAGTCCACAGTAGATGGCTTCTCATGCTCTTCTTTTTCAGGTTTTATACCTGCATAATGCAAGCTATTTTTTTGAACAGCTTTGAACATGGATGAGCCCAAAGACCTAATCCAGTCAGTATGTAAAAGGACACTTTAATGGAGCTTTTATAGCAAGGCAAAAATCAAGTCTTATAATACTGAAAATCTGTGGATTATTATTGTCAGCAATACAACTGATAGACTTTAGGAGAACACACTAAGGGTTCAAGGTCAGATTTCTGTCAAGCAACATCGTCACCAATATAAATCTCATTCAAGTCAGATTTTTTGGTTACTGATATTAATACCTGACATCCCTCATCTAAAAAAGCCACTAACTAGCTGTATGTTTACACCACATGCTGCACATCAATGGGAGCTTGCTGTGGTCACAAGAGAACTGATTCTGCCTGTGTTCAGAACTGCGGAAAAAAAACATAGGAAAAAAATCCAACCCTTAAGTGACGCATGCCAGTGCATTACCATCATGTACTAATAATCTCAGCCTCTCAACAGCTTGAATTAGCTCAGCACTGTATTAATGCCCTCATGTATCCTTTTTCCTTTCAACTCAGGGCACAAATAGGGTAAGTTTGCACCTAACTACAGTGTACAGTGACAGCACTGTGTTGGATGACTCAGCAGCAAGGACTATTTGCCACCCCCCACATGGAGCAGATTGCCCCCATGGAAAAACAAAGGGCTTAAGGACATAAGCATCCCCTAACTCAAATGGTGGAAGAGAAACAAAAATGTGCTGGGAGGGATGGAGGGCAGCAGCTGTAGAGTTACTGATTGATTGGTGTGGGAGTGGCTCCCATACAAAACTGACATTGATCTATCTTTTAATCTAACAGCACAACAACAAATCTTAAGGCAATCAATTTTAATGGTATTAATAGTCCCATTCAAATTATTAACTTTCTACCTTAATTTAGGAGGCTGGCTTCATATTTCCTTGGCAGATTTGTCAAATAAGGATTGCTGTTTCTTTGAGACAAGCTTTCCTTGCTGCTCCATTTCTTTAGCATGCCTGCTTCTTTAAAGAGTGTTATAATTTCCTCCCAGGACTGAATAATTAATAATTTATTCATTTGCTGCTTGTTGTGATAATCTTTCTTCCTTGTATAAATCATGTCTATGTTGGCTTGTTTTTCCTTTTGGCAAACCACAGCCAGCTTCAACATATCTTGATCCAACACAAGCTCTGATCAGTTTAGATAATCTTTGTCACTCCCGAGTCAAGGCTGGGCACAGGTCAGGACTCTTCATTCTAGTAATTGCCCTTGCTTCATCTATAATTTGCTCTCTTGAATAAACCATCAGCTCAGTGTATTTTGGGGTTTTTTTCATTCATTTCAGGCCTCATCCTGTGGCCGTGGGAATCAGTGGGAGATTTTACTCTAGGAACAATAGGCACTGAGCAAAATTTTTATCACTTGCTAGTGTATTGAACTGGGTGAGAGGAGCAAATGGAGCAGGACTAGGATGAACCGCTTCGAGACAGAAAGCAATAACTTGAGCAGCAAGCTCACAGAGCTCATAGCCCTGCAAGCATATGATCATCTTCCACGCCTGCTTAAATCTCTGGAATAAGTAAATAAATAATAAATACATGAACAGAAGCCAAATTGCTGTATTCCTGTAACCAATAGCCACAGAGTGATGCAGTAATATTATTTTCCATTTTAATTTGTTTCTAAGTAATATATGAACATAAATACATGTAAACACCATATGTAAAAGCCATACAACCCTACTATTAAGGGACTACATTTTCATTTAAGGGAATACAGTTAAGGGAATGCAATTAAGTAAACATATCTTTGGTTTCAAAGAACTTCCTAATTTCAGAAAATTCACTTTGAGAATAGACATCTTTGCTGGAAGTTGGAAGACTGAGCTTTATTTCTCTCTCTTTATTCATATAATCTTCCATAAGGATTTGCTGTTGACCACTTCCAGAGGCAGGTTTGGGGCATTTTTCATCTGACACAGTAAGACAGTCCTTACACCCTTACACGCTCATACCCTCCAGTGTGGGTCCCCGCACTACAGGTAATGCTAGCCTTGTACATCTAAGTGGCTGATGGATTTGGGGATGTTAACTGTATATCTGCCTGTCAGACATCCATATCTGATCTGTAAGTTTGGGATTTATTTCACCTAACTTAGAACTCTACAAAATCCGGATAGAAGTTCTCCACCCTAAAACAGCTGAATCACTTTCCAGAAAGGCTTGTTATCTCTGTCTACTGCAGAGGAACAGTGTGTGAAGTTCTGCTGTGTGGTTATGTCCCATCCAACTTTGAGCTATAGCTGTCAACATTAGTCTGTGAGCAAGAGAATTTGTTGATTATGAAGTTGTATAGATTGAGTGAGGAGTGGAGGGGTGAGGCTGTGCTCATAAGAAACTATGAACTCAGTTTCAGAAGGGAAACATTGCCATGAAAAGCGATAAAACTTTGAGAACAAAAATTGGAGAGTAAAAAGAAAACAATTTAGCAAGACTGAGGATGAACCTATTTCACAGAGCAATGGAGGCCAACGTTTTCCCCTGACTGTTTTACCAACAGAGGCTGCTCAAATATCTGCACCAGGGTGGCAAAAATAAAAATGCTTAGCTTAGCAGGATCTTTGTTTCAGCCTTTGATAGCCATATTAGCCAAGAAACAATTGTGGTGTGTGCAGAAATTGTGCGTATGTTCTTCAATGTAAGTCTTCACACAGAAGTCTAAAAACTCACTAAAGGAAGTGACTCATCACTAAACATAGCTACTTAGTACCATTTTAGGTGTTTAAATTGTCTGTTAAACCCAAAAATTTAAGTTTGGGATTTATCTGGCAGATAATGATGCAAGACCTTCTGGAATACACTGCTGAAGTCAGGTGCGGTAGCCTAGGATACACTGTTAAGTGCTCATGTAGCATCCTGAATCACATCCTTAAAACCAGATTAAACTCATCACACCCTTACAGACTGGACCTGAATACTGGACAATGAACTGCAGTAGTCATTAAATGAGGAAGCAATTCATTTCCCTAAAAAAAGTATATGATACCTGCTGTGTGTCTCCTTCAGTTTTTCAAGAGAGCTCCCTTACCTATGCTGATAAGGAGATTTCAACCACAGACCTCATATGCACATCCTCTCATTACTCATGTGTAAGGAAGCTCTCATCATGATCCTGGACTTTTGTGTTACAACTAGTAAGACACACAAGTCAAAGGGAGCATTCCCCAAAGACCTTAAAATGTAAACACAAGTTTGTCCCAGAAGTCTGTTGGACCAGGAGCCTCATTCTTTTACCACTTTTTGTTAAGAAAAGACAGGGGGAGAGAGCTGAGAGAGCTCAGATTACACTGGGAGAGAAACAGAAGATGGAAGAGGTAAAAAAAATCAAGGAGAAGAGGGGCAGAAAAAATCTTAGGAGAAGACAAAAAGGGTCATTGAAAAGAAGAGAAATATGGACACCCATCTTTCAATAGGAAAGAACAGAAGAGAAATATGGACACCCATCTTTCAATAGGAAAGAACAGAAGAAATCATTATATAATGAAACCTTGAGAATTCCAGGAAAGAAAAAAAAATTTCTTTCTTTCTTTAAGATACTCTAGAGAAATGCCTCTGCCATAATTCAGTTAATGTATGAGAATAGAGATAACCCTATCAGAAAATTGTCAGGAGCACAGAGATTTTACGGAAAGTCATTTCAGAACTTACTCTGACAGAAGGCGTACTTCATGGCAGAGGATAATTATGCAACAGTTTCACTGCAAATCACGTGACAGTTGCCATTAATAAAAATTGAACACAACATAGTCTCTTTTAGCATATGGTGAGATGGTGAGGAAGAAGATGATAATTAGTTGTCTTGTTAATGACTTGTGGAGGGACGTTATAGGAAAGAGTCAAGTAATACAAATTGAGATGACCCAAAAGAGTAAGCCCACAGCTGGCTGTGGCCTGCACCTCTGTTTCTGGAAAGAGACCTCAGCTGTGTGTCAAAGGGCATGGGTGGTAGTGCCATCCATTTTTGTGAGGCATTGTGCACTCACCATCCCTTAGTCTTTTTCCCTATTCTTTCTCTTTTTTAGTGTTTGGAAGACAAATTGTTTGGGATATTAATGTATTAATCTTTCCTCTGTAGGAATCTCTTCAGTGTCTGACATCATTGCCAAAGCTTCAGAAGTGTTAAAAACTCAACAAATGCCAACAATCCTAGCAGAAGTCCTCATAAACACTAACTGTATATCCTTCAGCTTTATAATCTTCAAATTTTCATAGCCACTTAGTCAGACAAAATACAGAACATAGCTTCACATCCTCTCCGTGTTGTTAGCCCCATCTGGCCAGAAACTAAGACCATTTGGAGTCAGGAATGCTATCAAAGCAAAATTATGTAGTGGCCACAACCGTTCACCCTGTTCAGTAGTTCTATTATATCAGTGTCGTTTCTGAGCTTCAGGATTTCTCATTGATTTGGTTTGAAAATTAAAGCCTGAGCTGTCATAGTATGACTTCCCTGACTAGATCAGAAAACAAACCTGAGGAGTGAAAGGCTATATGATAAGAGCTCTACAATGACATAACAAGGAGAGAGAGACAGACAGACAGATAGACAGACTTGGTCATCAAGTGGAAAGGCTGTACTTTCTTGGATGTCTATAAATAGGTTGTGTGAACCACATTAAAATTCATATCCTTTCAATCTCTCCCTCTTTCTCTTCCCTTTCTCTTCCAGCTAAAGAACATGTCATAAATGTCTCTTCCATTAATTTCAATCAGTATTTGATAATTATGCCTTCTTCTTTATGTGTTAATACCTCTGAATCCTGGACATGGACTAAGAACTTGTCACAGGCAATATGTGCATAGATCAGAAAGGTATTGCTGCTCTACCTCTTATTCTACACAACTTTGGCAAGCAATTTACTAGACAATAAACTTAAGTCACTTTTCTATGAGTGCAGAGATTGGTATATTTTGACTGAGATACTGGAATTGTAGGCTGAGTCTGAAAATCATTTCTATAATATTGATTCAAGTGGGCAGTTAAGTCCATCAGGGCAAGACAGAAGAATGCTTTATGGCCCTTTTCTTAATAGGGAGAAAAAGCTGCAAATTTTCAAAATACTTCACCTGCCATCTCCTATGTTTCCACTCTGGTACCCCCTCCCACAGCTGCCTTGTGCTGGGGATGCTGTCCTGGAAACCACGAGCTGTTTACAAGAGCCATCCTTTCCCATGAGAGCAAACAAATGGCTCCAGAAATAGGAGGTGGACTGGAAGGACTATCCTGGTGTCAGGATCTACAGCCTAATTTACATCCTGGCAGCAGAGGTCCAGACTTTTCAGATGCAAGACAAAAATTCTGAGTTTTCATTCATAACAGACTCTTTTCCTTTGAAATTCAGTAGGCGACAACAAGCAGGGCATCGCATAAGAAAAGGATTCTTAATTTACTCCCCTAGAAGTCTAGTAATGCTGGGAAAACATTTTCTCTTAACAAAGCCAGGGGTGCTGTGGGCAGCTATAGTGACCACAAACAGTCTGAAATAAGGTATGACTTTACCCCTCCTCACACTTTGCCTGCACTGAGGGCAGCCCTCACTCTCAGACCACTCTGCTTCTGCATTTCTCTTGCAGCCTTTGACATTTTATTTGGACACTGAAATAAGGCTGTAACAGGAGAACAATGGGAGCAGCAGCACCACAGAGCGATTTCCCTCCCTCCACCTCCAGTTTCTCATCCTCCCCCAACAGTGCACAAATAACACAGATGCAGACATTTAGCAGCTTGGGATCAGGTTCACACTTTCATTCAGGACACTGCATTAGGATGATTTGTGTTTATCTGAGCCACTGAAGCAGTCAAATCTGAGACCAATGTTTTCTCAGTATAACAGAAGTTAATTGGAGCATTTCAGGCTTTTTCTGGTACTACCTTTAGGCTGATCTTCCATAGGATGAAGTCCAGAGAAAAATATAAATGGTAAAATAAAACAAGCAAAGCTTATGTCCATCCAATGCTGCAAACCTTCTATTAGTGGTATTTAAGAGCTAGCCAGTCTTAGAGATCAGAAGGTGAAAACATCTTCAGAAGGATCAAAGCTGCAATTTTCTGAGGGTAGAACAAAAAATTTTAAACCACAGTTGAAAGATATGGAAAAGTAGACATATCTCTTTTTGTAAGTTTACAATAATTGAGACTTTTCCTAACAACAGGCATTCTGAGTTTCTTCATTATTTGAAAATGGTGTATTTGGTCATTTTCCTTAAAAAAAAAAAGCCATCAAAATGCCAAACACCTTCTTTCTTTTACGTGGAACCCAGCTTTCTTTTTATTTCAAGTATTCAACAAATGATTAATGTGTAGACAACACTTTCATATCATTTTAAATATTAATTTGTCTTTTTTGCTATTTTCCTTTTGGTTTCTGAGACTTTGAGCTATACTGAGTCACTTTTGTAGTTTCCTCTCCAGTCAAAAGGCTGGAAGTTTGTGGTTTTTTGAAGGTTTTCTTCTGAAGCTGGGTTTCTGACATAATTTCATAACTCCAGGAGGCCATTTATACTACTAAATAAAATACATAATGCAGTTGCAATAGTGTTTATCTTTCATTATTCTGAATATAACAGCTGGTGAAAGAGAATCTAAACAACTGTAAACAAAACAAAATTTCACAGATGAAAGATTTTGCTTTCATCAAAAATCACACATATGTTTCCAGACAATGATTTTCTTTTGAAAATTTGTTTTTCATTTCATCTGAAAATGCTACAGAAACCTTTAATTGATGGGAAAGTTAGGAATTCTTCTATTATGTTTTTCCCCCACTGCTTAATCACCTTCTCTGTGTAAAGATGCTTACCTTATTTCTCATTTGCAATTGTCTGACTTCAGATTCCACCTATTACACTTCGTAATGCCTTTGTCTTCTAGATTAAAGAACACTTCAGTAGCCAGTGTTTTCTCCCTCTGAAGTTACTGTTCTATAATCAAGTCACCTCTCAATCTTCTTTCACTTTAAAGCAGTGTGAGGGATGAAAGGCCAAACAGACTGTGGGATCTGGAGGAGTACTAGAATGGGAAACCCAGCATTCATTATGGGACCTGTCGTTCACCCTCAGGCAAACCAGCTTATCTACCCCCATGTTTTCCTTCTTACAGATTTTTCTCTGTTGTTTAAATTGCAAAGTCTTTGTGTGTGTCTGTAGCTATCAGCCTTTTTCAGATCTTTATTAGTGCAATAAAAAACAGCTAAACCATAGTACAAAGGGGTCTGTCCATTGTAGCTCATCTACATTTATTTGGTTGGTAACTGTTCTTACACTGTTCTTTAAAGTTTTCCTTTGTTTGCTTGTTTGTTTTCTAGTTGAAACATTGATGGACTTATAAGACATGAGGATCTCTCTTTAGATCACTGTTGAGCTGATTTCAGAAAATTTAGGATCTATTTAACATAAGAATAGGAACTTTTTCCAACCTATCAATTCCAAATCCCAAAACAAAATCAATGGAAAAAGAGTTTCAGGTATATCTTTGTGTGGGTTTTGTGAACAGCTAGATTACTAATGCAAGAAATTCTGTTCTTTTGGAATATTAGTTGCTACACTTTAATTAAGCACAGGCAAGAGGTCTCTACCCTATACAAAAAAGCATAATTAATAATATTAGCAAAAATGTGTACTTTATACATTGCTCTTGTACATATTTCTGCAGTAATTAAAGGCCTTAAATGACTGAAGCAAAAGTAAGAGGCATCATTTAATGATATCCGAACTCCACTCCATAATGCTTATTGGTTTTGATGTAGGTTGAGTGAGTTAAATTTGCAGTGAAAGGTAAAGAGTTAATCAAACCCAGGACAGAGTCAAAGGTCTTTGAAGGTAAGAGTGTCCAGAGGCATAATTGCAGTCAAAAGAGAACAATTCTAATAATACTAAAAAAAACCCCAAAAATAGCATGGTAGGCTGCAATAGGTAACTGGAGATAGATAATTTGTGGTAGATAACATCTCCCTGTGGCCACACAATTCTGCCTGCATACTATGGACATCACGGCAGCCACACTATACACAATGCTTTAGTAGAGAGACCAAACCAATGGAATACGAATATTAACCAGTGGAACAAGAATATATTACTTTTATCAGGGTATTTACTTCTTATTGGGTTCTGCTAGCATGACTGAAAGGAATGCTAAAAGGGTCCCTGCTTGTACATACCAAAGAAAGATTGATGAGGCACAATAAATAATTAATTCTTTTTGTTATTTTCTTGACTGACTTCACACGGAAAAGTTGGAGGAAAAAATCTGAGATTTTGAACATCAATTCAGGGACCTTTGAAACACCACAGAGGTTCTTTATCTTCATGCTAGACCACCTTAGATATGACAGCAATTAATTTTAGTATAAGCTATCATGTTGCAATGTACCTTTTTAAAGCAGAGACCTTTTATGAAAATTGTGGAATCAGAATGAAATCAATATTTAGAGGGTTATGTGAATGTACTAAACTATACACTTTCATGACCTTCAGTAAATTACTTTTCACCCATCCCAAGAAAAAATAGGACTAGGGGTTATTCTATGTCCCAGTCCACTCTTAGGCTCCTCCAAAATTAATGAAGCTGAATATTAAGCCTTACTCCAGGGAAAGAGCAAGCTAAAGTGCCACAGAAGAGAGAAACAAACTGATCAGGATATTTCTGGGGTAGTTTGTTCTCAGTAGTTGTATAAGCTGAGTTTACTTCATATCTTTGCATAGCAAATTCCACTCCAACCTAATAAGTATAAAGACAAGGAAGAAAGATCTGAGATGAAGGTGGCAACAAGTTCATTAAAGTGACACTCCATTTCACTCTAAAATAAGTGTAAGAGTTGTCATGTGTTACCTTAATGCTAGCAACTTACGTATGCTGTCTGTCTGACCCCTCTGGGCAGAAGCCTAAAAGTGAATCAGGTGGGCTGAGATTTCCTTGCTAAATCCATCCCAACATTGAATTCCTGTAACTATGCAAGACATGAACTGATTCCTTAATGCAGATCAAAGACTGCCAGGTCTTAAGACAAAACTGAAAAGGTGGCCCATGTTGGTATCTGCCCAAGCCTGTTGACTCTATTGTACCCAGGGATAACTCCTGGTGGCATAAACCCAACATCCTTGCTAGTCCCTGGGCTAATCCTAGCTATATGCCCTTATATTTTATGCTGTCTCTTTCCAGTTCTAACATTTACTCTTTGGTTCTCCTGGCCTGAACCTTAAATTTAGGGATGGCCCAAATGTTAACCCTGAAGAGATCCAAATAGCCAGAGAGGTGCAGTTCTTATGTCAACATAGCGCCTTTTGAACACCCCTGCCTGTACGAGCCTCAACCCTCTCTGGCCTTAATTTTAACCTGGAGGCCACTTCCACAGCCAGAGATCATAAAGCGGCCACAGGTCATGTTTGATGATCTTGCTGGTTTATCCTGCTGTAGCTCTAGTCCCCGTTTGGCCCAGCAGCCTCTTGCACTATCTGTTGTGTATGCATATGTCATATAGCTAGGTATAAGAATAAGTATATAAATTCACACCCACGCTATACATTTCTGTATAGGTGTATACACATTGCATACATGTATACAAATATACACTAGTGTACACAAAAAATACATAAATATATACATATATGAATATATATATATTTAGTTAGGCCAGTAACAAATACCATTGTGAAACTACAGTCTATAAAAAAACAGGTGATATCTGCCTAGGCCAGTTCTAATTTCTGCTATATCCATGGCTCAAACACATGAACCCCTCCTAGCTCCACCACACAAAATAGTCTCATAGTAGTCCTTCTTGGCGTGGCAATGTGTACAGGTCTCTCTTCTCCCCGCTATAATTCTGACAAGAGGAAAAACATTATATGTTGGTTTGAGTTTTGTTTTTACAATCAGCAAATATGATGTGATTTTAAAAGTAACTAAAATGTTCATTATGTATCAAGGACGTAGAAAGGCTCTTTAACTGGTGCCCTGGATGGCTTAAAATTGTACTGGCGCCTTCTTGCCTGCTTCAGTATCTTAAACTAGGCATGAATCACAAGTAAATTGCCCAGTCTAATCAAATTCTACCTGAATATATGTTACATAGGGTTGCAGAAGATGTGCTATATCTTGAAAAATGGAAATATTTCAAGGTCTAATCAGATCACTTTAAGTGGAAAAGCAGTGATCACTAACGCCAAATGAAATTAGATTGTGGAAAGTACAGAACGGGTTATTAGATAAGGGCCGAGTGATCGCTAGTATAAATTATTGATCACTGCTTCCAGATTCCACTGTATGACTGACATCTCCTCCAGTGTTTCTAAGCATGGGTCAATTGTTATGTGACTAACATCTCCTAACCTTATATTTTCAAAGTACATGCCAAGTTTTCTAAGAAAGAATCAATGTGATGGATAAAGCCTGATTCATCACTCTTTAATCCCAGTTTTAACAATGTATGAACTGTTATTGAGCTCAATGGCAAATAAGTAGGGTTAGAGCATAAAGCTACAATGATCATTAATATGAATGACAGATAACTATCTTAAATTCCAGTATCACTATTCAAGAGCTGCAGGATTGAACTGAGGGAGATGGTTGCAGAAGCAGCAGACAGAGAAACAGCCATGTGTTTTCAAATAGCATATGTATTCAGGAATTAAATCTTCTTTCGCTGTCATAGGTACCCAGAGAGCTAAAACAGGAGAGTAAAGGGTACGTATGTCTGTTTTGGTTTATAAGGAAGACAGGGATAAGAAATGAGGATATTAGCAACAGTGGGCTGAGAAATCCCCTTATTATAAAGGATAACATCATTCCTGTTTCTTGGAAGGCTTTCAGAGACAACCAAGAAAGATACGGTTTACTCAGAGCAGAGAAAGCCCCAAAGCACCCAATTCCCAGATACTTGGAAATACAAAACAAAGTCCAGCAGCTGGTGGAGGTTTACCAGCGCCACAGAAATAAGCACTGACAGTGCTGAGCAGATACGTAAAAGGAAGAGAAAAACCACAGACTGATTCACAAAATATGGATCACTGGACTGATTTGCCTTCAGAGAATCACTGAAAATCTGTATCTTTCACTTACACTGTAATTTATACTTCATGCTGCCTACTCTTCTGTGCCAGGTGCACACACCAGGTTTTTGGCTCACTTAAAACTTTATTTTCCTGTGATTTTGAAGACTCTCCTCCTGACTAATCTATTTCTGAGAAAAACTTAAAAAAAAAATAAATCCACATCCCTTAATAAAAAATAAATACACATCTCTTATGCAACTACTCTGGTCTCTCTTTTGCGTATCTGGGCTTGGCCGTTTTTGTATAGAAACCAGAAAGGGAGTGGAAAGGAATATGGGCAAAAAGAGGAACAGCCAGTTGCTCTGAAGAGCTTAGCTGCAGTCAAAACTGAGAACTTCAAGTACCGTGAACAGCACCAAGGATGTCTTTTGGCTTCATACAGAAGTGTAGTCCCCAAAGATTTCTAGCTCAATTTTCAAATAAAAGAGCTTTCAATAGAACTGTAATATTTGGAGTTAATTTTCTGTTGAACATCATGGAGTGTATGTCACACATATTATTTAGCTCAAAAGTATAATTTTCATTTGAGCCCTTAGACTGAATGTTCATATCTTTTATATTTGGTTTTGGATTTTTGGAGTGAAAAAAATTGACATTGAAACAGGAGTTATTGCACACTAACAGCACACATTTTTTCACAATATTTTTGTCAAACCAAGTTGCTGGATCAATTGAAACCAACAGCACTGGTCTGAGAACTTGCTCTCAATTCAGATTTGATAGGAAGGAAATCAATAGAGCTGTTGAAATTAATAGTGCCATTCTGAAGAATATGACCTGTTAACTAACCAACATTTAAATAATCGCTCCCGGGCTCAATATAAAATTTCCATGGCTTTAAACAGTAGTTTGAGCAAATCCTTATTCATTAGCAGGTCAGATTTGTTAGATATGGTTTATTGATTTCCAAATCAATGAAAGATGGTTTTGAAAATGCAACAGGGACTATTTATTAAAAGCTCTAGTTTAAACTCACAGAAAAGCTAACCAAGACAGCTAAAGATAAAATCTCTAGTATATAAAACATTCAGATGAGTAAGGAAGGGCACCATTTTTGCAAGTACTTTATGCTTCTCTGCCACCCAGCTGATGTTCCTACGACACAAGCAAGGGTCCTGCTCTGTAACAGACAGTCAGAAGAAGCATATGAGAACATATCTACAGACACAGCCAAAAATGCTTTTAAAATTCCTTAAAATCAAGAACAAAGAGTTAAACCTCTAGAAATCTAATTGATCCCATGAAAAGAAATAGTAATGTCAAGAAAAATACGCTGTGAAGCATATACTTCAGAACAGTTCATCACCACTCAAAAGTAAACAGATTTATAGTTATTTTTCTTCTCTTAAAATTCTTTTTGCAATGTTAGTTCTATATCAAGGCAAAGAGCTTCCCTCCATTTTTAAACAAATTTCCTATTGTGTTCACCTTCTCAGCAATCCAATTTTTCCAGCACAAATGTGGAAGTGAATTTCAAGTAAGTATACACGGAAATGGGATTTTCAATTCACCCATGCAAATATCCACCCTGGCAGAGTATGCATGGTCATTCAATCCAGAAATAGAAATTATATCATGTGAGTTTCTGACCAGCTACAAGTAAGCAACACAATATAAACTTTGGCTGTTTGCATATCAACTACTCACAGAAAATGGTTTATGATTTATACCTTCAGGCAATAAATATTGAAAAATGGCAAACAGAGTCCACTCAGAGAAATAAGGAATCCTAACCTGAACACAGCTATTTCGGAGAACACAAAAACGATGCAGTTATATAAATGATTGACTTCAAATTATTTCTGTGAGGGAGACAATTTCTTTCTATTTCAGATATGGTGATTCCAAGTGAAAAATTAATTCTTTCCAGTTATCCAAATAATAAAACCAAGTTAACTTTGTCATTACTGACTGTTCATTTACTTATTAAACTGTACATGGGAATGTTTTCCAGTACTTAGCCACAGCATAATAAACTATAGAGAAGCAATGGAGCATACATTTCTGGACATATATCAATTCTAAGTGCTATAGTGCCTTTAAGTTATATATTTTCTGTTCTTTTGCATTTGATCTTCATTCCAAAATATTTTTTTTCATGTATATATACTCTAGTGTAACACAATAACATTATGCAATTTTTTTATGTGTTTCTTTAAATTTTACAGCCAGGAGAAAACCACAGTCCATATAGATGTATTATCAGCAGGTTATTTTCTGCTGTTTGACAGTAGCAGCCACATTGTGGGATCTTTTTTTTTTCTTTTTATTCAGACATTTGGAACTGTTTGTTTCTGTTGGTAATGAGTCAGTGTTCCTAACTCATAAGTGCTTGAAATTTTCTTATTTCAGAAAAATGACAGAATAACATGAAAGATACTGTCACTTACTGTATTTTTCTGCAACCTCTGTGACATATCTCAAATAAAGTAAAGAAACAGAACATTTATTTTTCCCCTATCACTGAGAAGAGAGACTGTGGTGGATTCAAACAGTTTTAACTCTTTAGTGTCTGACAGCAGAAGCAAAGCAAACAGCTGAGTACTAAAAAAACAAGTATGGGAGGATGTCTCAGGCAGGCAGGAAGAACAAAGCAGAGATCCATGACCCTTTCTACAACCAAGGGAGAGGGACTAACCACCTCAGGGACTTGATAAAGATGGCTAGAGTGCTTGGGAAGGAAGGACTGCTGGACCCAGCCCAAGCCACCATGCTCTGTATGAACACAGCAGGGCAGCTTTCTAAACTGATTAAACTGGATTTTCTTTTTAACAAATAAACTCCAGGAAAAAATGGCCCCTCTCCCAGCACTAAGCTAAAGACATGTGTTTTAGTTCCTCTATGAGCCCTGGCTACAGGATCACAGAGCTTCAGCTTAGTTCCTTATTACCACAAGCACTCCTTCAATGAATATAAAACCAGCTTAACAAGCTTCAAGTCAACAAAACTGGGACTGCAATGGCTAATACCTACTCTCTCCTCTCAGGAGTGAGTGATTCAATAGCAGTGATCTTTTGTGACTGACTGAGCATGAATGTTATTTTCCCCAATGTGGCCTAATCTACCCTGTCAGACTCGGGGGGGGGGGGGTAAACTAACGTCAGTGGGATCCCTTCAGTTAAATCCCTGTGAACCATTCTTTAAATATCCTCCCACATGTCACCTTTTAGAAAGGCAATTGTGCTGCATAACAACACCCTCTGAAGCTCTGGCATCTCATTGCCAGAGGAGGAACAGAGTTTCAAGATATCAAGGCATGTAGTAGTAACGTAGCCCATGCCTGTTAAGGAAATCTCTTCTAAGTTGAGTGAGGTGCAGATAGGAATTTCTAATGATAAACAGGACACGCTAAGAGCAAGAGATCCCACCTCATCACTGGTATCTTAGCTGCTGCTGAAGCTACTAATACCGTCCTCTATATGAAGAAAAAGTTTCCAGAATCCTCTACAGTGTCCAGATTTGGCCCACGGACTGAGGAACACAATATTTGAGGATTTCAGGAAGAGGTCTATTCAATCGGATAGGCCTAGTGGACTTTCTGCTGCTCTACTTTCATACTAGGAAAGCAAAGGAAACCTCAGCTGGCAAAAACTAAGATACTTGTGGGTTGAGTTATGCTAAAACCTGATTTAGCTTTCTATTTTTTAAAACTTTACCTTTGAATTTTTATGCCCTATTTCCTTGCAAACTCAGTGCATGACCCAACATGTGTCATTCCTACTGCTCTAATTAAAGTTACAGCAATCATAATCACTCCTGGCTCTCATCCTTTCCCACAAATCACCTTGTGATATGAATTAATGAAGTGAAGGCTAAGAAATCTTAATCCAGATTTCATTTCTCTTCTTTGCCTGTAGCATGTGTGGCCAACTAGTTGTTTGCAGCAACACATTGCATTAATTTCTGTCCACTGTTGTATCTCTAGCCTCCAAAAGGAGTCCAGGCACTGCAAACCTAGATATAGATCTCTTCAGCTTTCTGTGTTTGTCACTTCCTGGAGGATTTTTGCAAAGTGGTATTATTTTCTAACAGCTCTTTTGCCATGGAGAAAATTTTAAGCTCAAGAAGCTGGTAAGTCATTTCTTCTTCTTTCCAAAGCCTGATAATTCCCACAACAACAATTCATTGCTACTTTCCTGTAAGTAGATTTGTATTCAAGGATATTTAATACCTCATGCATATCAATAAATACTTATTTCTCCATTATAACCGTTCTTTCCATGCTCTACTTCTCCTTCTCTCTTTCTACAAAGTAAGGAAAATAACTTCTTTAAAAAAAAAATCTGATATTTCAGGAAGGATTAAGAATATATGCAGTAAATTAAGATTAGACAACTTTGCCTCTTTACCTATTTGTGGCAATTTTTTCATCAGCTTTTCCTGAAATTCCCATCAGCTTCCCCCATTCCAAGCTCTACACACTTTTTTTCTTTGTAAACATCCTGTGAATACAGACTTTAATTAGTAGGCAGTATTCCCTAAGGGTGTATTTTATCAAGGGCCCTCCCAGCTGCTGGAGCTCTTCAGCTTTAAGTGAAGCTGAGTAATACTGATGGAATGAAAACTGGGAGAACAAATTTCTTGAAGTGTCTCTAATGCCGTTATATACTACAGAGGAGTATACTCAGGTTAGTATCAAGTAGAGCAGCATGGAGGTTATATCCCCTCGTTTATGGCACTGAGTCACTGGCACAGGGTTCACCAAGCTCAGCCTCCCTGGACAGCTTATATGTGGAAGGGCTGAAAATATTTTCACTCCAAAATGCGAAACACAGTATGTTGAAATTTGAATACATGCATGCTCACTGTCATAAATAGAAAACATGCAAAAAAGAAAGGACCTAAATGTCCTGTAGGGGGGCTATTTACTGGCCTGAAACTTTAGCTCACCATGCAATGTTTACTGACACTATAAACAACTACTCCCCAGTAAGCAATTTGGAGATTTACTTCATCTGCTTTAGTATTCAGTAGTTTTGTACTTTGTGTGTCACATCTCTGCACTATATCAACCAAATACAATCCTCTTCAAGACTGAAAGAGAAAACATGACACCTGTAAGTAAAGGGCTGAGAAGCTTCTCAGTGAAAAACAGCTTGTATGGTGTTCTGGTCTGAGTGCCACAGAGCCAGGAAGGACAGCATGCTGAAATATCACCTCTGTTTCCCCCCCTCAACTGAGAAACCCTTGCTTGAAGATGGACAACCGTGTAACATTTTTCTGCACTGCCTTGCAATGCTTATTGCCTGGGTGCCATCTGAGGAGCAGGAGTGAAGAGCAGCTAAGTAATGAGGCAAAGCGCTCTCCAGAAATAACACAGGTAGTCGATCTGCTGTACTTTTCATTCACCAGCGTTGCAAACATTTATCCTTTTTAATTCTACTTCTGTAGCCTTGCAGCTTTTCAGAGGGGAAACATTGCTTTTAGGTGGGAATAGCCCACCTTCTTTGTGTATCCAAGGAAGTGTAATTATTTCATTCATGTTCCAGGTTGAGAGCCACTGTTGCTTTTATTAGCCCCAACACCTTCTGAGATCCCAAATAAGATATTTCTTCAGCACAAACAACCTCTGCCCTCCAGGCCAGCACAGGATTTCTTAGATAAACAGCTCCATATATGCTAATGAAGATGCCTGCCTGGAAGTAGAGTTATAAAACTCAGAACCTACCCTAAATGCTTTTTTCCACCATAAAATAAAAACAGGTCAAAACATGCCCCTGGGGCTTCAAGGACAGATTATGTTACCAAAGAAAAACTCCATGGCAGCATAAAAACCCTGCACGTTATTGGGAAAGTTAAGTTGTGTTAAAAGTGACGGATGCAAAGTAAAGCCTAAAAGAGGGCAGAATCCATTTTGGCATTTGCAGATGCAAGTTGCTCTCAGTGCAGCACAATGTAATTCCTTTTACTAATTGATTAATTTATGCATGACAGAAAATAGTCAATTATGCCTGACAGGAACTTTTGCCAAGTCCTGCTCCTGCTTTCTTCTCTCACACTATCAGGTAATATCTTTAAGTGTGACTGGACCCTTGTCAAAAAAGGAGGAAGAACACCACAGTGATGGCTCAGATTAATAGAGGGTGGGTTTAGCGCTGGGAATGCTTCGAGGACTCTGGGGCATCTAAGTTAAACTTGTGCATTTTGGGGTTCTACCTCAATGTTCATCCTAATTGTCACCATCAGGAAGGTAAGACAGAGCTGTAACACCCAAGATTTTTCCCCTTATCTGAAGTAACCTTCTCTCTTTGTAAGCATCTTTTTTTCTCCTGAAGCAACAAAAGATGATAGCTGGAGAGAGGGATACAAGGATCTAAGCCCCATTCCTTTTTAAGGATGCTCTATTAAAGCAATTGTTTGGATTGGAAGTCTACTTACAAGTACCTATACATTAAGGTTGTCAACACCCTGTCCAGTGTTTCTTTAAGGCAAACAAGTGGATCTTTCGCCGCTACTGCTCATGACTGAATTGCAGCAAACAAAATAACAGACCTTCTGTACTATACTCTTGACTGCACTGATTCTCAGCTGAAAAGTCAACCATCAGCTGAGAGCGCAGACACTCCCACTGAAAAAATGCAACAGCAAAGTATAGCAGGAAACAGAGAAGAAAGTGGGGGTGGGGTTGTTTATGAGACATATGTGAACCAAATGCCCAGACAAGCCTACCCCACACAAGAAACACAACTGTTCGGGTTTTCAAGAGACGTGAAGCTAACCAGGAAAATTTCTTATCAGATTTTTGTCAGGACAGATGGATATAACACCATTAAAAATAAAAGAAAAATAAATGAAAAAATGGGAATAGCTGGCTCTTTATATGCCAATTGGTATGTCTGGTTATATTACCCCACACTTAGTCTGTGATATACTTTTAGTTTTTCCCATGGAAGTGAAACCACTGGGCTTGGGGTTTTTTATTTTCAGCATTTAAGAATGATATTGTAAAGGCATGAAGGAAATCTCATTCCAAATACAAACCCTCTGAAAATTCACTAGTTTGATGGTTGTTTGCAAACTTGCATTTGAGAGTAATAGATGCTCCATAACCAGATCAGAAACCCTCCCACCCAGTCAGCTTAGCATTTGTTCCTGTTTAGGATTGCGAGCGGAGCACCCATTGAATCTGGCCAGCAGGATGCCCTGGAGAGATAGTACTGCTCAGCACTGAGGTTTTAGAATTACTTTTGTGGACAGAAGATGAATCAGACAGAAGCACTGTCACAGAACAGCAAGAGAGTAACATCAGGAAAGTCCTTGCATTGCATGCATTCAGCCCTCAAAGGACAGCTAAGCGAAGTACAAAAGCAGAGCTTATGTTCTCAAACATTTCTGCTTTTTCAACAGTGTGAGTCATTTTCACAGAAAGTAGTACCTCCTTCCACAAACCTGGCTGATGAACAGAAGCCTGCTCCAACTGAATCAGCAAAAAGGAAGAAGGCAAAAGGAAGGAAAAACCAACCCAACCCAAACCTCAGCAACCATACTGCAAAGGCTTTTGTTAGTTTAGTAGATTGCGTATTTTAGTTTTGGTTTTAATGTGCACAGACAATTTTCTGGTTCATATTAAGAAGTAGGAAACAAGTTTCATTGTCAACAAACAGCCACCTCCAACCAGGATGTGACAGCGTCTTGAAATTAAACTCATTCTTGGTCCAAAATAAGTTCAGCAGAAGGAAGCAATTTTTTATCATCATGGAGGTTTTTTTCAGCATATTGACAACAAAGTGATCATTTAGACTTATTCTACTGGTCTGGAATTTAGATGATGCTTAAATGGTTATTTTTGCTTACACAAGCTCTTGAAATATTGTCTTTGGTGTTTATGGGTCTGATTATCAAAAGAGCCGAGCAGATTTTGAAAATCTGGTCACCACATTTTACTTGGAGGCAGAAAGACATTGATTGTGTGACTGAAAACATTTGCTTTTTCTTTTTAATTAACACCAAACATTCATCATCACTATGCACTGTACCTCAGACGTTTGGCACCAAACTGCTGACCTCTCTACCTTTTGAAATAAGGAATGAATCTGTTGGCATCTAACTTTATGTCAACAGTCTTTAGAAGGGGAACAGCTTGTATGTATTGTTCACCTATATAGCATTTAAGTCAACTGAAACTCCTAAAATTCTGACATATGCCCTTTGGACAATCAAAATTGAGAAAAATGTGCACAGACAAGTGGGTGACAGCCAACTCCTGCTCTGAAAATACCTCTGGATACCAAAATCCCATTTAGTCCTCAGGTAGGACTGCCTATGTCTATCGGTAGCTGCACATACTTTAGAAAATACTGGCCTCGGTGGGTATAGAGTGCTCCCTAGCCATTCCACTTTTCTTCAGCTTTCATGCATAAGTCTGAAGGTATGAGCCTCACTAGAGCCTTACATGTTTCAATTTTGCAACACAACATGCTCTTTCTCCACTTCACCAGAGCAGTTCTTTCTCATTGCAGCTTTCCTCCCCAGTACAGGGTAGAAGACATCTGTTTTAACATCAGCAACAAACTTTCCCACCCCAGGAGTGAACTACTCTCAGGTACTGGTGAGGTCACTGGGCTGCACCATCAGGAAATAGCCGCCTCATAAGAGAACTGCTGAACTGTCTGGACTGACCTTGGAGTGGACCTGGAGGTAGCAGTGATATGAAGAAACAGAGCGGACAACAGTATCTGGAGACTAGAGCATCATGTTGAGGTAACAGACTGTTCTTGCAAGCAATCAGCTTCCAACTGAGACCAGTGCTAGGACTGTGAGACAATAACTGAAGTAGAAAATAAATATATTTTACTTACACGATCCCATGTGGTGAGAAGAAACCAGTTTTTCCAAGATGACAAAATATCATTCAGATCCATCCTCCAATGACTCCTGGAAGCTCAAAGTTCATCTGTTATGAAACATATGTGATTAAAAGCAGGATGAGCCGAGCTCATCTTTAGGTACAAAGACTGCTAAGCCAAGAAGCATGGTTATTCAGGGAAGCTATCCTTTATTGATTATACAAGGAAGCCTAGGGGATGAATCCAGGTAAAATAAAATGGTATAAAGACCTCACAAACATTGCCCAATTAGAAAAAAAAATACTGTTCAATGGGTAAACAGAGTGCTTTTACAGTGGAACACCTTTATTACAATAGGTATATTTGAGTGGACTTGTGCTGAGATGCCTGTTGGACAATACAGAAATTAGTAAGTAATTGATGAAAGAGCAAGTGAGTCTGCTCATAACATAGATCCTTATGGTCTAAAACTAAACAAGTACATCAACAATAGACCTTGTCTTCTATTTCACAGCCTTCACTATGACTGCAGCAGGAGACAGACACAGGTTGGCCTACCAGAGCACTAAGATTTGTCTGTGTTTTGTAAGAAAATATGCCACCACCCAGCTTCACAAAGATGATCTTCATTCGCTGCACCTTTGCACAGGACAGGGTCAACAGGGTTTATCAGTCACAGAAAAATGGTTGGACAATAAAGAACTGTTATACTGAGGTACCACTCATCTGCCCCTGCAATAGCAGATGATTTTCACCATAAAGGCTGCTATCGCTACTTCGTGTCAGCTGCTGGGATTCTTGGGAGTCTCATCCTGATATAAAAGCCACTAACTAGCCATTCTTATTAGGAAAGGTTTGCTGCTTAAGAACTATTTTTATTGAAAAAATATGGCAAATGACAGACACATTCATGGGAATACAATACATCCCCCTCCCCATCATAATTCATCAGGGTCAGTTGCCATTCTTGACATAAAACATGCATGTTATCATCGCTACGATCTTGAAATCTATGCTAACCCATGGGAACACACTAAATCATTTCTTAGAGAAATAATACAGCATATTGTTTGTATGGTACAAACCTTTTAATAGAATTATAACCTAGTCCGTCTGTATTTTAGCACAGTGTTTGTGTTACTCCATAATCCTGGAGTGTGACATTCCATGTCATGTATTAAATATTTACTTTTGACTTATTGGGCTCTCAGTCTAATATAAAACACCTTTTGGGTCCACTTATATAAAACAATATTATTTGCTAGTGGAAAGCATTCCATATTCCCAGGAGGATTTTAACAGCTGCCTGGCTTAAATCCAAAATTGAAATGAACAACAAATAAAAATACTTTTTTTCAGTGACCATTCCAGTGCTGAGGGGGCTAGTATCACAGTGGGCATTATCTAGTATGGCAAGCTATCTTCTTGTATTGAGTTATACACAAAATCTCAGCTGCATGACTTACCATTCTTTACATTGTGCAAGAGAGTGACTACATCCTTCATTTGACACCTAAATCACTAATTTCCCCAGCCCATTTCAGCATCAAGAAACTTTAATTCCAAATTATTTCAAAGTTGTCAAGTTGTAAATAATCTAACTCAAAAAGAGTATTTGAAAAGCATTTCAACAAATAATGGAGAAATCTTTCCTAATTAAGACAAACTTTTCCCTAATAACTTTTTCTCACTTCTCAGGCATGGCAAATAGGCTTGAACTGCATCTGCAGACATAGGGGAAGCAGAGCATGATTCTATGAATATTAGAGTGCTTGTTTTAGTATGACTATGGAACCAGCTGAGCACACTTACATACACATTAGTGAATGAGTAGTAGAATTGATTACTTAGTCCTGCCAAGCACTTAAGAGAACATGACTAACATTTTTTAACCTAACATTTGAGTAAGCCTACAGCTTCAACAAACGCTGAAGAGATAACAAAGGAAAGTTGTGGTGAGCTATCTTTTTCAAGCTTTTTCATCCATATCTTGCTCTGCCTTTCTGGCACAATGTAAGAGTCAAACAAAATTTATGAAAAGCACATGAAGTAATTCTGATTTGCAAGACCACAGTCATGAGAGGCTTTTTTTTATTTTTTAATCTTTTGGCCACAAGACGGAGGATAACCCCTTCTGTAATTCATAAGAACAGAAGAGCAGTCTGTTAGGTGAAAGTTCTATCCAGCTCAGTGTCTTGCGTTTGTGAATGGCCAAGTGGTACATCTGCTTTCTTGAACTTCCCATTCCTTCCCGATACCCTTAAAAACCCATTCAAGTTATCTCCTTTCCCCAAATAAAGAGTCTTCAGCCGTTTTATAGGAGCTGTTTCATGCCTTTGATCACCTTAGCCTGAAACCTTCACATTTCTTTTATTATTATATCTTTCTTGAGATGATGGGACCAGAACTATACAGCCTATGTGAGATGCTGTCACATCTTGAATTTTAACATAGGAGTGTCTTTGATTATGTTTTACATTCTTTCCTTTATAATTTTTAACTTTTTTTTTTTCCTGTTACTGAGTAATGAGATGAAGTTTCTGAGGGGCTAACACCCAAATGTTTTTCAGAGTGATAAAGAATATTTTGCTTATTATAGTTCCTATTTGCCTCATTTGGTATTTATTTAGATATAAGTTTATTTGTTGAATTTTTTTATTTTTCAATTTTATTTATTGTTTTGTACATTTTGGATTTTTCTTTTATCTTTCTGAAGGTCTTCTGCCACACCTTTGCAGAAGTATTAAATACTATCGAACATCTGTCATCACAGTGTATGATCAGTCTTTCTAGATCTTTCATTACTCTTTATCTGTGCATAACTCTTCATGCAGATCCCTGTGGCACACAGCAGTGACCTGCAATGAGAAAACTGATTGTTATTTTGTTGTACTTTTTTTCCCCCAGTCTTTAAGCAGATGCTGATCTTTTTGATAACCCATAGAATCATAGAATCATAGAATGTTAGGGGTTGGAAGGGGTCTCTGGAGATCATCTGGTTCAAACCCCCTGCCAGAGCAGGTCCACCTACAGCAGGTTGCACAGGATGGCATCAGGTGGATTTTGAATGTCTCCAGAGTCAGAGACTCCACCACCATTCCTCGTATGCCACATCAGCTTGCTTTTTTAAAAATCATTGGTGAGAGGGTTTCATCTTTTGGAAAGCCGGCTACATCATATCAACTGGATATTCCTTCACCTCCTTGCTTGGTCATTCCTAGGATATCAGCTAGGACAATTTAGTTCTTATAATTGTTAACTCCTTCAAAGAAGTTTACTGGCTCTGTCTCCATTCACACTAGCAATGCCATCTGTCCGTTGATAAAACTACATTTATTCATTTGTGTAGAAATTCTGTTCTTTAGTACACTTTTATCAGCCTGTCTAGTATGATCTTAGGCTCAAGACAATCTTAAGCAACACATTAGACTGCACATTAATTGTTCATTCATTTAATTTTTAAGCTGTTTTAGAGCCATTGGTAAAGTACCAACAGGTCCTGATGACATCCGACAGTTTATTTTGTACAGCTTGTTCTACGATGTCCTCTGCTGACCTTTCATTCTGAGACAGATCACCCAGTGCTTCTCCCATAAAGATTATGGAATGGAAACCTTCCTAAGTTTAGCTATGGGGCATACAGAGACAAGAAAACAGTTTAGTTTAGTTTATATAGTCTCATCTTCTCTGAGTGTTTCTTTATTCCAATAAATGAGGCCCTACAGATTCACTGGCAGGTGTCCTGCTACTGTTGTGTTTGAAAAAGGATTTATTGTTAGCTTGTGTGCGTTTTCCAAGGGTTTTCTAAAAATGTTATCTGTTTTGAACTGCCTCAGTGTTTTTGTATTTTATGTACCAGAGTTTGTGGTTTTTTCTTTTTCTGTTTTTTTGGGGTTTTTTTATGTTGGTTCTTGTAGGGTTGGTTGTTTTTTTCATTTGAACACAGCTTGACCCTCTCAAGGTCATTTTCTTGCTTCTGGTAGCCTACCACCCACTGCTATATAGCTTTCTTTAGCGCCTACCTAAAGTCTTTTTAACAGGCAAGCCACCAGTGTTATATCTTCAAAATTTCCCCATCATCTGCCAATATTTTCTCCTTATCACTGTTCCTTTTAGTTTACTTCCAGTAAGATTCCTCATATGCAAACTTTTTTCCTTTTTATAACTAAGCATTACAGCAATTAATTTCTTGGCTTTGTTTGTGCTGTATCTATGGACATACCATATTATGTCATAGCTCTGACATGTGTCATGTAGCATGTAGTCCTTATACAGCCCTTTAGCCTTTATTTTATCATGTCCTATCAGGTTTACTGTTTAGTCAAAAAAATAATTCCCTACACACAACCCATAGAAAGAAAAACACGTATAAATCAAAATGGAAATCAGTATATTACTTTACTATGGTCACAATGAACATGATCATCTACAACCAGATCCTGACACAAAATAATCTTCATCAAGGAACAGGCTCTCTCTACATAAGATCTCAGTTGCATGGTTATTAGGAGAAGAGATTTTGAAAGGTTATGGATGGAAAAAGGCATTGAGCTCCCTTGCCATCATAACTGGGAAATGAGATCTGGGACACAGCAGATTTCTGAGAAGAGAAGGCAGGGAGGTGCAGAGGTAGTGCAGCTCCCTGAAATATGAAAAGAGAAAGGGTGATGCAGAGGAAGATCTGTCAAGAAGCTCTGAAAAGGATACTCTGTAAATCAAATTAATGAAAAACTTTTCTGGTAAAAAATACAGGATTCATATCACCATAGGACAAGGAAGGCAACTCAGTGGCCAACCTGAGAAGTGGGTACACATGCCAATTGGAAAGCTCTGGGGCTTGGAAACCTAAGGAGGAAAAGCAAAATTAATACTGACTTTGTTTTGGGAGATCAGGATAACTCTAGGACCTGCCCATGTGGAAAAGGCATGAGGGCTTCACACACGCAGATAGCCTGACATATGTTTTTTATATATAACATATGGTATGTGTGTGGACTGTAATTAAAGGGAACCACTCTTATGAGTCAATATATGATCTCACATAAGTTCAATATGTAAAACGTATGCTATTTAGGTATACATAACACTTGCTTATAGCTTACACACATTTTTGTCATGTGCTGTGAGCAAGCATAATAAGAGATATTTGGATGACTGGGGATGCAAGGGGAAGGGATTTTTAAGCCAGGATAAGACAGTGTTCTGACAATGTATACAATAGTGGGAATGATGGAAAAGATAGAAAGAAAAATCAGTGAAATGGCTCAGAGACAGTAAAACCACAGGGTGAGAGGAGGAGAAGGAGGAAAAGGGATACTCCCGTCTTCTAGCTTGGAGTACAAAAAGCCTGTAGTCAGAAAAAGGCAACTTATAGAATAATTTGCTGTGACAGATGGAAGAGAAGAAGCATAAAGCAAATATAAAAAAATACAGGTGCAAGAAAAGAATTTTAAAAAAAATAGCAGAAAACAAAAAAAAAAGAAAATACAGTGGAAATGTAACAGAGATGTTAAAAACAGGGAAGTAAAAACAAATGAAATACTGGAAAAAGACACAATAAGAAAGAAACAAGGACTACAGAAAAGGAAACAAAAAGCACTTGATTATTTTATTGATAGCAATTAAATACATTAATACAGCTTGAAAAATAAAGTATCATTTTCTGTGTATTAACAGAGTAATATTAGACATTTTTTCTCAGCCTTTGTCACATCTTGCCTCCTCTGGATGTTGAGATTATACATCATTAGGATCCATTCGGATGAAAGGCACTATGTAAATTTAAACTTATTAGCATAGTAATTGTGACATTTTCACAAATGCATCATGATTCACTCTAATTTATTTGTTATTTGAAATGATTTGCCAACTAATTTCTATAATTCTTGGTCTGCAGATCATTCATAGTTCATTGTGAAGAACTGAAATTCATAATCCAAGCTATTTTGGTTGAAGAAATAATCACATGGTGATTTTTTTGTTTGCTGATTGGAGGGCTGTGACTGTTAGAACATGCATTTTTACCCATATATCTTCTTGATTACCAATTTAAAATGGGCTTATAGCTAGCAGTCTATATTTTTCATATAAAACCCTGTGCTCTAGAAAACACTCTTGCCAGGAAACTTGTTTGTAATAGAGGCTATTCATAGAAAGTGAATAAAATAGTTGTATCTACAAAGTCAATGAAATTCATTTAAAATTGCAAATGAATGTTCACAGTATGTTTCTTCTAGCATTTGCCAGCTCTGGAAATAATCATGATCTAGGTTACACCCAGAAACATGTGTGTACACCATATTTAAGCCAGATTTAAAATTCTCACTAATTTATGAGTGAAAAATGGGATTGCTAACACTTCTAATGAGCTTGTTTTACAAAAGAGCAACATACTATTGTTCTTCTAAAGAGAATAAATTGATAGGCCCAAGAATATTAGCAGCAAATGTAGTTGGATCTGTGATTGGGAGTCTTTTTATAAAATGTTGATTTGTTTGGATAAATTCAAGGTTTGATACAAGAGATGACTTATTAAACCTGAATTCTCAGCATTCCCCAAGCAATTTCTTTATTCTTACAGAAAATTGTATCAAATACTGGGATGAAAACATTGTTCTTGATTTCATCTCACTTAGAAATATTGTCTGCATTTAAATTTGTATTGAAGAACTGTCTTTCCATCATGCAGATCTTAAATCTGAACCCGTGATCAATCTCTAGTTCCTATAATGGCTAATCTCTAGTCCACATGGCACTCTGCCACATCAACTTATGTTTCACCTAGAGGGAGATGAATCACAGCATGGATCCAGATGCAGATTTAGCTGGGTTTTTTTAATTACATTCATGTAATAAATTATTGGTGCTGTACATCACATGTCAACTTTTTGGTCTCCGTAGCCATGGCTTCATGTTCATTTGATGATAAAAGTTCTTTTACTGCACTTTCTTAACACTTTCTGCTTTTGTTAGGCAGGGAGTTTTTCTACAGTCTAAGATCTGAGATACCCATATTTTGTTAAGAATTTGAAATTAAACTGAAGCCATCGGCAACTGTTATCAATTGTTTATTTAAGCAAAATATCTATACCACTTATATATTTGATGTCAATCTCTCTCTCCCCCAAAACCATAGGATAAACTGGCAGGGTTTCTTACAAGCAGAATTCTGTGCTTTCCAAAGGTGGGGCATGGTAGGTTTAAGTTTGCTCCAAGAATAATGAAGACAGGATAATTTCTATTATCCATTATTTCATTTCATGCTAACTTGATGCTTTTAAAAAGTGATAGAGTAATTGCCTATGGGAATTAGTTATTGTCTTCATCAGCTGTAAAGTTAGAGCAGCAGCAAGAGGAGTTTCTAACACTTTTCCTGAAAAATGACTTGGTCCTCATTCTGAAGATCAACATGGAAAATCATTTGTCCACTCTTCTGTTTCTCCATTAGATTCCTAACAAGTGGTAACTGACGTGACTTTATGTACGTAACACACAGCCAGATGCATAAGATAATGTTTAGATTAGTGAGCAGATGTTCTAGACAGCCATACTGTAGAAGTGTAGGATATTTCTGTATTGTCTGTTTATACTGTAGCACATATAAACATTTTTATATGCCCCCTACACATTAGGGAATTACATTCCACTGGAATGATAATCAATTAACTAAGCAAGTAAACCCATGCAAAATACACTGTATACTGGACATTCAATAACAAAATGATTAAAATAAGAAAGCGTTAAAGCTGTGGATGTAATTGTATTCTGTCTAAATCAGTGTTATTAATTCTCACAGAAAATGGAAGTTGTAATGAGACATCTTCAACAACAACTACTCAATTTGTGATGAGAGTAGGACTGAACTCTGAGGTATATGAAAAATAACAAATTTTTTCTGCTAAAAGTGCCTGCAGTTTTTAGCTCTAATTATAGTCTTCTAGGAGTATAAATTGAGCAGTTTGAAATACTTAGATGTTCTCCATAGAACACCAATAAACTTCAATAAACTTCAGCTAGTTTTCAAGAAAATCAAGCTGTGTTTTGAGCAAACTTGATTCAAGTTATGGAAACCAATAAAATTGTATAATTTAAAATTATTCTAGTCACTAAACATTGCAAAAATACTGTTGCCAGTTTGATTCCATTTTAGGAACCTGGTACTCTTCAATTTTACATTGAAGCAAAACTCTGTGGGTGAAACAAAACCAGAAACAAAATTATTGACATAAAGGCAATCTGTTGAATCTCATAAAGTCCTATCAGTGTCTCTGAAATCAAACATGATATTCAGAGAAACAAGGAAGAAGAAACAGCACAGTTGTGGTTTACTACTATAAAAGCTTTTCTTATAGTTTTCCTTTCAAAGATATCACTTGTTCTAAGATTTAATTAGCTAGATATAAAAAACATTGAACATTATAGAACTCAACGTGGTACTTAAGCATGTATATTTAGACCTTCGCATCTGTTTCTAAGTCCCCACATACTCTTAGATGCAAAGAGAATTTAAAATCCGGTGGAAAACCTTGAGTGTCAGCTCATGTGACTAATTCAAAACACATTGAAAATAGATGGAGTGGGCAGAGCTAAGAATTTAAATACACCCAAAAAGTCCAAAGAAAATACGTGGGCAACTTCCACTTGTGGTGAATGATACTATTTTCAAAGACTGTGTTTACTATACAGTAAATTACTTATTAAGTTACAAATTAAACTAATCAGGTTTTATGTAGGAGAATCTATGAAATACAACATTAGGAAGGCACCATCTTACAAAGGGGCACTGAAGTACAGAACAAGGTTATTACTCCTGTTCGAACCAGGAGTATACCTCTTCATGTGCAATGTGCATTTTATTAAATGGCAGTGTAAAATATTATAATGTATTTATTAAAGAAACAGATTATAATATTTCCTCACGATAAGAAATCGACATCACGTCACTGACTGTCTGGTTGAACTGGGTGAAAAAGGTACCTTTGCAACTTATGTAATTCTCTATACAAGTAAGCAGTGAATCTTTTTTTCTTTTTCTACTCTATCACCTGCAATACTTTTATTTGCCACTAGGACAAAGAAAAGACTTTCGAAAGCTCAATGTCACAGAATCTCCTTGTCCTTTTTTCAACCACGGTGTTCCTGAGACTGACTATACATGTTTAGGGACCAGAGGGGATAGTCTGTAGGAGATTTGGTAGCAATTCAGGTGAGTATCATCTCAGCCACACAATAATGGGCAGTCCAATGAATAGTTCAGTATTTGTGCAAGGCACTCTAGGCACCAAATTACAGGATTGAGAGTATTAGCCACTTGAATGAACCGATTGGCTGAACATTGCTAAGTGCTCTTTAATAAGTACTCTCTTTATTCTTCTGGTGTGAAAGGCTGGGCTACAAAGCTGATGGGTTTTGTAGGTGGGAGCAGGCAATTAAAAGTCTTTTTCACAAATGCAAACCCCTCTAAACTGAACATACTCTTCAGTGGGGTATTTTGTTTATTCAATTTTATTTTAGTTGCTTTGAACTTTAACTTTGGTGGTAAACTGTTTTCTTCTGTTTTTATTGGTGTGATTTGTGTGGAGACCTCCCACACACATCTAGTACAATATACTTCATGTTGCACTGTGCTTTTCTGTTCTTTTAAACAAAATTTACATTCAGGCTCATGGCTTTTTCTAGGTTCATGCATTTCCAATGCTCCTGAAAGGCCAGCTAACTGCACCAAGGGGAAGCACGTTCCCACTCGGAGGCAGTGGGTATGTGCCATCCTCTCATGCATCTGCATCTCCCACACTAGCCTGCAACATTTCCTGGTAGAACCAATTTTTTTGCAGAGCTTCCCAGACACAGGCAATTTGGTCACTGCCTTTGATCCCAGCAAATATCTACCAGGACTGATAAATGTTTGCAGGCGTATTTCAGCTGATGTACACTCAGCCCAGGCGCAAAATTCTTCTACTCAGATTTAGGTAGTTGCCATGAAGATACCTGCATCTGAGCTGTTCATCCTGGGTTCTCTTTATAATTAATAGAGAGGGTAAATCACTTTGAGATGCATCAGATTTACCTGAAGTGTTCACATTAGGATAAGTTAAACCTTATGCTGGAAATGCCTAAGAGGCATAAAAGAGAAAGAAGTTTGAGCAGGTTGGAAGAACTATTGAGAAAGTTTTTTCTGGCAGACAGAGACTTTTCAACTGTCAGCATGTGAGAAAGTGGGAAGCTGGCAACAAAAGAAGGAAATGTAAAAGGAAAGAACAAAATCTACTATTTAAAGGAGGCTAGTCAAAATATATGAAGGTATGTACTACATTGAAATTCCTGGACTCCTGAGTGGCCCAAAATATTCAAGTAAGTTAAGAAAACTGATGTATTCCCCTGTTTTGTCTAGTTCTTTTTCTTTTGGGATTATTCTTTTCACTAAATAAAATGCAGGTGGCTCTGCAAAGCTAGTAGCTCTGACTGTTTTCACCGTCAAATGTCACAGAAGCAATGAGCTGTAAGCCAGACCTGTGACAGGGTGAATCTTCAGGGGAGTTTTTCTGGGAACTTCTAGATACTACCTAGTCTTGGAGAGCTGAAGCTCTGAATTCCCATTTCTATAAGCTGGGAAAACAGTCTTTGCCTAGAAAGTGTGCGAAAGTGGCCATGAAAAGCACTGATCCTGGAACATCCTTGGAAGATAAAGGTATATGAACCCAGAAAAGAATGTCTGAACCCCATGCCTAAAACTACCAAGTATTTAGCTGAAGTGCTTGGCCAGAATTTACTTTGCAGAGTGTTTGATATTGTGCCAAAGTAACACTCATTCTCCTACACATGCTCCTTCACAAATCTAAGTTTGTAGAAGAGGATTTAGATTATGGCGGTAGAGCATTTTAAAAATAAACCAACATGATCTGATAAGCAAAAATTCCCATTTCATTAACAGTACCATTGCGTTGCCCTGTTTTGAAACATTTGTTCTAGTTTTAATAGGCCAGATCTCAAACATAGTGACCTGCCCAGACAATAAGGGACAATTTTGCTAAGTGGAACAATGTATTTAGTTGTATACAGAAAAAAAAAAAAAAAAAGAAATAGCTAAAGGAAAGGAAACGAAGAAATATTTTTGCATATTAAAGAAATAGGCTGCAATTGCAAGCATAATTAAAGTCTGGGATTCATGGTTTCTGTAGGAATTAAGAGAAGTCTAATCTGAATTGGGCAATACGCTGTAGATAATAATCTCACCATGGCAGAAAAATGGACAAAATGACCTTACGCTGTTGTTAATCTCTAAATTACATGACATAAAGAGCCAGATGTTCGGTCAATGCGAATTTCCATAGCTCCACTGAACTCAAAGGACCCTTGAAGATCTACAGGCAAAGAAGTGCCCTCATACACACAGTGATTTGAGATTTATTCATTATGGAACAAATGTTTACACCCCTACTTGAATGGAATACCACCATACTACTTCTGCAACTTTTGAGCTTGTTAGCGTAAAGATATTTAAAGTTGGCCTCAATTCTGTTCTGAAGTTGAACAATTTTTGTCATAAAGTCTAACTGAGTTCTTCAATCCTCAATCCATAATGAATCAGAATTTATGCTCTTGACACACCGTAACTACATGATTACATATGTGAGTAAGTACTCAGGATCTTAACTCTTGTGTCAAAATATACAAAATGCAAGTGCTAGAATAAGAGCATGTGTGAATACCATCACAGAAGCTGATCACACATTTTCCTTTCAACACCTCTTTTTATCTGTATTTAGCATTTAGCAATAGTAACATACATTAAATTATTCTGAGCCTTTGCAGGTGCAATTAAGTGAATAAACACAAAAAGAATGGAGAACATTTACCTCTAGCAACAACATAATTATTTACCTTTCAGATATTGAGAAAATGTATATTTGCGTTGATCAGTACACTTAGTTTTTTTTCTAATGTTGCAAGGTTAGCAAGCAATGACAAAACCAATCTTGGTCAAAATCTTCACTAATGTGTAATTTTCACAAACTGAGCCAAAAGCTGTGTTTAATAGGAAAGCAGCTTCAAAGGAATTTAGCACAAAATATATTTGAAAAGAAAAAAATTAAAGTTTAGACAGGGGAAAAGAAAGAAAATACGTGTTCGAAGGGACACTGTTGTTCCAGGCAGATTCCTATAGAAAGTTTGAGGGTTTGAAGTAACCATGATATTATACAAAGAGAAGGAGAGAGGTGGAATGTAAAAGTCCAGAGCTGCATTTAGAAGCAAAGCAGAAGAATTATTTGAAAGGCACAGAAGTAATTCTTATATAATTCAACAAACCTTAATATTCCATTAAAAAAAACCCTAAAGCTATTAGTTCTTAGCACTCTTTCATCCAAAAATATTAATTGCAAGAGTAAATAGTTATCAGCTGATCATTAAGGCTGAAAGTTTGTCAATGATTTCTCCAAAGAATCAAAGTTTAGCCACATTCCCCTCATGTCTGGCAGTACTGTCCTTTACTGGGGAAGAGTCTTTGACTAGCAGCAGCTAGTCCTAAGTCCCTGGCTCCCCCAAGTTCCCTGGCTCTGAGCTATCTGATCTTCCAAAGCTTGTCTTGTTGAAAAGTTGTGGTATCCTCCAAACCTTTAAAACAAGCACACGCCAGCATGGCGCAAAGACTGAGTTGATTAATGCTTGCAAGGACTTGCAAATATTAAATGTTTACATTCAGTAAAATGCATACAGAGCTATCTAGGGCCTGGAAACCAAAAGGCCCTCCAACCCCCAGCTTGCTTGGATGGCTATTACAAAATACCTCCAAGGCCCAAATTTGCAAGGCTGCCCATGCAAAGTGGTGACACTTGTGAGCAGAGTTTGCACGGACAAGTGTTGCTCATCTGGGAAAACAGTAATTTATGGTTCCAGGAGAAGGGATGAGAAAAAGAGATGCCATTTTTAAGTCTCTGATTGACATTGTCACATTCTAATTCCTTTACTCTAACTGCGCAATATATTTTGTGACATGATGATGTCCAGTACTACATGTCTTCTTGTCGGCTCCTCCACCACCTGAGTCAAAACGTAGAAAAGGAGGTTCCTCCAGTGTATTTATGATAACTTTTCTATTCAGGTAGTGAAGAAGCCAACAAGGAGAGGTGTACTACTGGACTAGTACTGACAAGCAAAGAGGGACTGGTGGAGGACGATAAGGTTGGCGACAGCCTTGGCTGTAGTGATCATGAGAAGATAGAGTTCAGGATTATGTGTAGTAGGCATAAAACCACAAGTAGGGTTGCAAACTTGGACTTCAGGAGGGCTAACTTTGATGTCTTCAGGAAACTGCTTGGAGAAAACCTATGGGTTAGGGCTCTAGAGTGTAGGGTGGCTCAAGAGAACTGGTTGATATTCAAGTATCACTTCCTCCAAGCTCAGTATTGGTGCATCCCTAAGAGCAAGGGAAGCAGGAGACCTGCATGGTTGAGCAGGGAGCTTCTGAAAAAACACAAGTAGAAGAAGGAAGTTTACAGTACGTGGAAGAAGGGACTGACCACTTGGGAAGTCTGCAAGAATGCAGTCAAAGTATGCAAGGATGAAATGAGGAAAGCCAAGGCCTCCTTGGAACTAAATCTGGCAAGGGATGTCAAGGTCAACAGGAAAGGCTTCTTCAAGTACATCAGAGGTAAAAGGAAAACTAGAGAAAATCTGGGCCTGCCGTTGAATGAGACAGGTGCCATGGTGACAGATGATGCAGAGAAGGCAGAATTACTGAGTGCCTTCTTTGTTTCAGTCTTCACTGCTCAGGCCAGCCCTCACGAGTTCCAGACTTTGCAGGTAACAGAGAAAGTCTGGAGGAAGGAAGAATTTCCCTTGGTTGAGGGGGATCAAGTTAGAGACCCATTAAGTAAACTGGACATCCATAAGTCCATGGGTCCTGATGGGATGCACCCATGAGTGTTGAGGGATCTGGCAGAAGTCATTGCTAGGCCACCCTCCATCATCTTTGAAAGGTCCTGGAGAACAGGTGTGGTGCCTGAGGACTGGAGGAAAGCCAATGTCACTCCAGCCTACAAAAAGGGCAAGAAGGAGGATCCAGGAAACTACAGGCCAGTTAGCCTTACCTCCATCCCCACAAAGATGATGGAACAGCTCACTCTGGGTGTCATCTGCAAGTATCTTGAGGAAAAGAAGGTTATCAGAAGTAGTCGACATGGATTCACCAAAGGGAACTGATGACTGACTAATCTGATAGCCTTCTACGATGGCATGACTGGATAGATAGATGAAGGGAGGGCAGTGGATGTTGTCTGCCTTGACTTCAGTAAGACCTTTGACACCGTCTCCCACTGCATACTCATAGGCAGGCTTAGGAAGTGTGGGTTAGGTGAAAGGACAGTGGGGTGGATTGAAATCTGGCTGGCAGATAGAGCTCAGCAGGTTGTGATTAGTGGCACAGAGTCTAGTTGGAGGTCTGTCACAAGTGGTGCTCCCCAGGGGTCAGTACTGGGTCCAGTCCTGTTCAATATATTCATCAATGACCTGGATGAAGGCATAAAGTGTACCACCAGCAAGTTTGCTGATGACACAGAACTGGGAGGGGTGGCTGACACACCGGAAGGCTGTGCTGCCATTCAGCTGGACCTGGACTGGATGAAGAGTTGGGCAAAGAGAAAACTTATGAAGTTCAAGAAAGGCAAGTGTAGGGTCCTGCACCTGGGGAGGAATAACTCCATGCAGCAGCACCGGTTGGGGGCTGACCTGCTGGAAAGCAGCTGTTCAGAGAGGCACCTGGGAGTCCTGGTGGACAACAGGATGACCACGAGCCAGCAATGTGCCCTTGTGGCCAAGAAAGCCAATGGCATCCTGGGGTGTATCAAGAGGAGTGTGGCAAGCAGGTCAAGGGAGGCCATCCTCCCCCTCTACTCTGCCCTGGTGAGGCTGCATCTGGAGTGCTGTGTCCAGTTCTGGGCTCCCCAGTTCAAGAAGGACAGGGAACTGCTGGAGAGGGTACAGCAAAGGGGGAAGATGACTAGGGGACTGGAACATCTTTCTTGTGAGGAAAGGCTGAGGGAGTTGGGTCTGTTTAGTCTGGAGAAGACTGAGGGGGAATCTTACCAATACCTATAAATACTTAAAGGGAGGGTGCTGGGAGGATGAGACCAGTCTCTTTTCAGTGGCGCCCAGTGACAGGACAAGAGGTAACAGGCAAAAACTTGAATATAGGAAGTTCCATCTAAACATGAGGAGTAACTTCTTTACTTTGAGGATGGCAGAGCCCTGGAACAGGCTTCCCAGACAGGTGGTGGAGAGGGGGGTTGGACTAGATGATCTCCAGAGGTCCCTTCCAACCCTGGTGATTCTGTTACTTGCTTAATTGATTTGAGGTATTTTATTTCTAATTCATTCAATCCAATTATTTTTGACACTGTGTTGTCCTTGACTTTTAGCCACTCCAGACCAAAGGTCTTTTCATAACTTTTTTTTTTTGTGTGTGTGTAGCTTTGCCTTGAATATCGCCACTATTATGGGAAATGGACTATGATTTTCTGCAGCTAAATCCATCTCCATATGATCATGACTTGTGTCAAAAGCCTCTTAAAATGAAAAGCATTATAATTTGCTTTAATTTGACACTGAAAAAGTCTCACCAGTTTTTTTCCTAAAGAAAGGATATATTTCTTGGCCTTGTTTTCAGAAAAAAGACGTAAAACCACAGATATAAAATAATTATAAGTGTATATATTTACACTGATTTTCCACAGCAGGAAAACTGTAGAGTACATCTCCATTAGACAGATGCCAATCATGTTGCTCTAAGCAGATCTAGAAAGTGCTTCTATAGTATGATGGTGGCAGTAGAACTTGGTTAAGGCAACGTCTGTGGGTGCTATTAATCAGACCCAGGTGTCAAATTGATTCCACAGTGATTGCCTTCCCATGTGGCCTTTACCACATGGCTAGCATGGGAAATGGGGAGCTTTGTAGCAGGGCTGGAACAGCACATGACACAGATGCTAATTGTCCCGAAACTAGTTCTGCCTTTTTATCCCTTTGCTCAAGTCAACCACAACTAGAAAGCAGTTCTGACAAGACATAAAGCTAAATGGGGGACCCAGAAACTGACAGATCCAGACTTCAGTAACTGAACATCATTGCTGCTTGCACAATTTGGCCTTGTATGTGTTTGAAGCAATTGTTCCTCATTGCTTCTCTATATAGGCAGTCCTGTTGAATACAAAGGCCACAGCTGTACTGTGGGTTTTGGGAGTGCCCTGTTGTGGGTGAAAAGGGCTGAGTGTCAGCCCTCTCCTTTTTCCTATCACAAGCCTAGGTTTCAACGCAAGGACACCTGCGTTTGAGCAGGAAGGAAGCTGTGGTACACTCTAGTACATCCATGTTGAGGCAACAGGGGGAACCAGAATTTCAGCACTACATAGAATACATATCACACGATATAAACACACCTGACCTATGACTTTGCAAATGGATGAAATTAATCTACTAAGCAGAATAAAGGAGTCTTAAAGGAAGACGATGTGGAACCAGTCTTGTGGTCTAAAAGCTAAAATCCCGCTTTTCAAAGTTGTTCCCTTGTGCGTGTACTTACACCCTTCATCCATTAAAACACAGCTTCACTGGTCATACTGGACAGGCACACAGCAGCTCATGCATGGAGGTGCACGCAGCTCAAGTTGGGCTGAAACACACTGCTTGTGGTTGATCAAAGTGAAAAAAGTGGGCTATTTTCTCATTGCACATAGCTTCTTGTTCAAACACATTACAAAAACTGAGAGCTGACACTCTGAGCAAGGCATCCATGCTTTCCTATTTTAAACTTCAGTGGAACATCGTGATTTAAAATAGGAGATGACCTGAAATGTTCAGAATATTTCTCAGTCCTTCAAAGTTAAAACATTGCATTTCAAGAACTTGATACAATTCCCTTAAAGAGCAGAAGTCAGAAAACCTGAAAGCAGTTCCCCCACCCTAAGTGCCTATTTCCCAAACGAAGAAGTCTTTTTCTGGGAGATTCTTTAAGTTGGAGGTCTGCTTCTGAACTATATATAGACATCACATCCCACTGCAATATTTGGAATCACATGTGGAAACCAGCTGAAACAGCTGTCTCATATTTTAAAGCAAGGTTATTAATATTTGTTAAGTGCCCATCAGCCTGTAGGCATTCATCCCTTTGACAAATCTGTATCTTCAAAACTTTATAATACAACCATAACTAAATATTATATGAAACATCTCAGCATGAAGCATTATTTCCAAAGACTATATTCTGCACAACCTTAAGCACATCTGCACAGGGAAATTGCCCATTACAACCACAGTAGAATAAGCTCTCCCTATAAGCTCTACTAGAAAAGTTATTCAGTGAATACTGCGCTCCAGAATGAGTGATTTAATATCAAAATAATTATTCCAATGAGATTTATTTTGCCATTGTTAAGCTGGACAATTTCCTTTTCCAATTTTTCTGTTTCAATGGGAATACCTACCTGTAGGTTTCAATCACATACTAAAAACAGGAAAAAAAAAAGTCAAAAATTGTCTGTGTTGTTACTACAGTTCTGTTAAAATTTACATTATTTATTTGTTCAAACATGGTGCAATTCATTATTTTTACAGTGACAGAGATTCTGCAATTTAGCAATCAGTTACTGCACATCTGTAGCAAATCTTGCAGATTAATTTGTTAGAAGGATTTGGTTCACAACATTGCTACACTTTCTTAGAAAGTGGAACTACCTTTTAGTCTCTGGCTTCAAGAAGATGACTTTCTGTGTATATATAAATAAGAGATTTTGTTCAGAAAACTGGAAAGGCTGTAGGTTGCTCCAGTCAGACATGATGTTTGTTTCACTTTAAAGGCTTTATTTGCTGAAGAAATCGCATACTGGAATTCACTAGATAACATTCTTATATTTAAAAAACCTTTTGTGTGAAATATTTCTAAACACCAAACAAATGTGACTAAATATTTCTTTCATGCACTTATGATAGAAGTGCTAAAATTTGAGGGAGTTCAAGATCTGGGTCATATCATACTTTTGCTCCTACTTTTCCCTTTCCCCATCCTGGCCTTCTCACCATGCTGTATGATAGCACAAGTTAAATGAGGACTGTTGACTTTTCATTGTATTTCCTGCCTTTTTTTAACTTCATATCAGATGTTTACCGTAATTCAAACATTTAGTATGCAACTTAATCATTTGAGTCATGTAAATATCTATGATTGAGGTTTTTCATATACCTAGAATCTGAAGTAGCTTATGCAGCATAAGTTTAAACAACAGAAGAGCTTTCGTCTTCCATCACTTCCTTCATGGCATCTATCAGACACACTCACACAATGGTGATTAGACCTATGCTAAGCTAATACCAGCCTTAAGTGGTGACTTGAGCCCAAATTGACAAAAGGAGAAGGAGAAGAGGAAGAAAAATTTCTCAGGAAAGTCCAGTCTCTGTAAAGTTCATTTCTGGGCTCCTTGTTTGAAAAGTAAACCAAAGAGAGGGAGTTGGATTAGGTGATGTGTGTAGAGATCCTTCATATGTAACATTGAAATTATCTCAACAAGCATTGTCAGATCCTTATACCTGAACACCCTCAAAAAAGTCTGTTGCATTTAATCAGACTAAAGACTTTTTTCATTCACATTGAAAAGCTTTGAGGGGAAACACCCAACCCTAGAAAAGGGGCAGAGGGTTGGATAAGAAAGAGCTTGAGCAATTGCACCCTTATTTCAGAGAAATGATATCAAAAGGTAGTCTAAATGCCATATTGGATCTAAAGAAATTTTTCTATACATGTGGGCTCAAGCAGTACCCAAGAAGATACAGAAGCTCAGTCCTGAGCTAGTGTGAAGTTCCAATCTCCTCAATCAGGCCATAGCCATTAACCCTCTTTTAAACCTGGGAACTTGAGACTTCTCTTCAATAACTGAGGAAGTCAAGTCATTCCCAAACAGAGCTGTCAGAAGATTACTGCTCACCCTGGAGGAGAGACATGAGGTCCCAGCCTTCTTGTTTCTAGTGAAGCTTGAACCACATCTAAAATGTTCTAGTAGAAATCATTAATAGCCATGCTATCAGCCAGCACTCCCTGCAAACCAAGCAGAGATACCAAGCTCAAGGCTAAAACTCAGAAAAGCTATCAGAATTGTGTTATTGTGAGTCATAAAATCATCATATAGTCATAGTGAACATTTTTGGTATTGATGTTATAGATATTCTAGCTAACTGTAATTAATTTCTCTCCTCGAAGCTCAATTTGTGCATGTGTGTGTCTGTGTAGGATCTAAGTATTTATCAGAGCACTGACATTGGAGACTGACTCTGCACCTTGTGCTAGTGCTCAGGTAGGAGTACAGAAATTCAACTTCCAGGCTTTAAGCTAATGCTACAGTATTTTAGTGCAACAGTGTCAGAGTGTAACATTTGTAAGACAAAAAATTAGATACCAGAAGTGTGACAAGAGAGCACATTTGTCGTGTGAACTTTGACATGGCAAAACAATGAAACAGGTATCTAGTAACTCCTTGCTGCTAGAATTTTGGAAGTTATTCTGATGCCTTTCAACAGAAACTTGACTATGTATGCATTTTAAGCACCTATGAAAAGTCGAGGGGGAGGAGGGTGGGTGTTGAATACCACTAGCATTTAAATGTCAACCGTAGCTGCCTGAAGAGGTATTTATGTGCCTAAACTCTCCTTGTGAATCTAGGTCTTTAATGTTTAATGTGGATGTTACTGATTGCTAGAGTGAGATGAATAATTCACAATTAGCAATGTATTCATCCAGTCTAGCTTTTTCTGCCTGCAGAATGTGCAAGGGTAAATCTAGATTTCCCTGAATTTATTTGCTTTATTGCTTTAGAGGGATTGCAAACAGCTTCTGTCAGAGATTTGTCCATCACAATAGAATTCTGAGCTTCATGAATTAAAGTGTAAGAGTTCAGATTATTCAGTGTATTTTTCTGATCTCTAATCATGGTTTCTAATAGTTTTGAACCTCTTGGGAAGCTACAGTAGATAAAGAAGATTAAGGAATTTTAGAATACTTCTTGTCCTCTTTAGACACATAGCTTTTCAGGGATTCATAGCCACTTAAATTAGCTTGCTATTGAATATATTTCCTGAAAACTGAGCTGAAGTTAATTTTTCTTTCACTGTGTTACAAAGTTTTTGCATATAAGACTCCTATGAACTTGAGAAGGACGAAGGAAAAAAAAAAAAAACCAGAAAAAAAAACCACAAAAAAACCCCAAAACACAGAGCCTGATATAACACTTTCAGTTGTCTGTGTTTTGTTACATAGCATGTCTTCATTCTCTTGGACTGCAAATCTTCCTCATATGCACGGCTACTGCAACACAGAAAAATTATGTGAAGCCACTGTTAATGATCAACGCATGGCGTTGGTCCCTCCTTGTCTAGAGAATTCAATCATTTTCAGTGGGAACATTGAATGCAGCTCTTGTCCATCTCTGGGAGTGATGTGCATCTCTGAAGCTGCTCTTGTATGTTGAGGAGTCAAACCTGCACTGTAGCAGGCAGTGTTAATCCAGTTGGAGAGGTGACTGCAGTCTCTCAAGCGCTTACGGTAAATCCCTACTCATGCAAAAGCTATTTTTGAATCACTTTTGCACTCAGGTGTGCTGCTTCTGTGTTTCCTCTGTACAGGAACAAATGTCACTTATTGTGTAAAATGGTGCAAATAAAGCCTGTTCGCTCAAGCCTTTGTGGAAAGCAAGTGCAAAAGGAATAGAAAAATGATGTAGAACTCAATCAAAAATGCACAAAAGATATTTTACAGTATTTGTCTAGCTCTTAATGATTAAACAACCAACATGTCAAGCAGTTGCCATGCAGAATAGATTCACTGTTTGTTTGGCAGTTTAAGTCATCTAATGTACTTCAGTGCAAAATGTTGATGTTTTATTAACATATCAAGCTTTTTTAATGTCGTTAATTAAACATTAAAAAAATTCTCCAGGATAAATGTTTTGATAAAACTCCAGTACTTGTCACTGCTTTGCAACCATGTGCTCCATTCGCTAAATTCTGCAGTACCGACTGAACTGTAGCAGTGGGAATGCTCTGTCCATCTTGGTTTTATAATAACAATTATTTTGTTTTAATTTCTTCTTTGAACAGCCTCATTAAGTTAATACCTTTTTCCTTTGAAAGTGGAGAGGTTCATGCTGCCTGGGGTTTTAAAGAGGAAACCTATTTACAATCAGAAATCAGGTGATTGCCTTTTTTAACACATTTTGTTGGCCTAACCATGTGGGTTGATTCACTGCGGACATGTCAGGGCAGAAAGAGCAGTCTCCCCTATAAATGTCTCTGCAAGGACCCTCTTCACCTCACGAATTTTAGAGAAACCCTGAAAATATTAGAGAATGTTTCGTATACACATTATTTTGCATTTATTATACCAGTATATTTTGATTTTAAGCCACTGAGAAATAAAATACAGGTCAGTATCATGTAATAAGCAATCCAAAAAATATAGTGACTAAATTGCTGTCACAAGCTGGAACTGAATGAATGTTAAAATCTCTTTTGATGTTCAGTTTTTAATAGCATTTACATTTCACATATTATTCATCTTGCAGAATAATAACATCAGACCTAAATTTCTGTTTTCTATTAGATTTAATTTCTCAAGTTTTCATATAATTATTTATGTTCTAACACAGGACTTTAATTTTTACGTTTCTTTCAACCAGAAAGAACAATTAGAAACCTCTAAAATACTTTCCTGTATTATAAAAAAAAAAAAAAAAAAATCCTCTCATAACTTGAGCATAAGAGTAATACTCATAAGACACAGGTGACACATAAACTTTGTGTGTGGATTTTGATTCAGGAGGATAACCTAACTTACACTCTCACTGGCAACATCATTGCGCTAACAATGTATCTCAAGAGGGCACATCCAAGGGAATCCCAAAGTCAATTGCAATTCTTTTCATTTCTGTTTATAGAAATACTCTCATGTGGTGCTTATACAAATTTGCTATGTTTTTAATCCACTCCATAGCCTAATATAAATAAAAGATATTAATGCCTTTGAGCACATAACATTTGGAATACTGTGGTTGCAACAATAGGTAACTAATCAAACACAAGAAAAAAAACCTCTCCACAAAAATCTCAGAAGAATGATGTTTTCCCATGGCTAGTAAAATAGTTCAAAAAGAGGATGTTTAAAGGAATGTTCTTGCCACAAAAACCCATATTCATATAGTCTAGACTGGGGACAAATAAAAAATAGTGTTGAGGCTACAGAAACTCCCCCTCTTGGAAAAGAGAATCTGATAACAAAATCAACTGGCTTTTCTTTCATTGACAAAAACTTCTTGAAATCCACATGTTCTTGAAACTTTCTTTTCACCTAAGATGTTCTACTGTAGGTCCAGAAAACATTACATCAGAACCCATGTTCTTTCTATAAGACTCAGAACTGTATCTTCCTGATGTCTTCTTAAATGACAGACTTCCATTTGTAATATTCATTGCTGCTAGGTAACATATGCCAATAGTTTTGGGCTTCCTGCCAATAATACAGGCAGTGATAGATCCCAGTTGTATATCTCTTATTTAAAAAAAAACAAAAACAAAACCCAAAAAACATGACAACTCTAGAAAATCAAGATGAAATTTCTAGCCAGCTCAATTTACTCAACAACCCATGTGTGAATCTGGTGACATTGGGATTTTGCCTTCTTCAGATGGTTGAGATCAGGTGTGTTGCTATAATGATGAGCTTTTTTCTGAGGAAAAAGTGAAAAAAATCACCCTTTCTCTATATCCTTCTCTAGTCTTGTCCTGGAGATGTCATTAATGAGAATCAGAAGAGTGTACATTCCACTCTGCTTGCTTTCCCATCAGCTTTCCTGATTTACTTAAGTCTCCCATGAAACTTGAAGTCAGTAAACTTTCTAGATATCTAAATGTGTGTTTGTTTGTTTGCTTTTAATGTAGGAGTTCTGGGGCAGGGGTAGCCCTGTATTCCTGGGTTGGATAGGTAGAGCCTTTCTGCACAGCCTCAGCACTATGCATCTATGCTGCAGATTTACATTTCTATGCTCAGCACCAGAAAATAATTAAGCAGCCCCACCTCTCTTAGTAGCTCAACATTTCCCATCTAGCTGTACTCATTTTAATGGTTTATGTACAGCTGGCACTAGTGAATGAACCTAGGAGGGACAAGCACTGAATTGAAAATTTAAGTTTCTAAGGGGCTGATCTGCCTAGGAACTGGGTCTCCAAGGTACTAGCTGAGGCAAACAAAATGGATAGCGATTACGATCTCTAGCTATCCAAGGTTGCTTTCTGAAATTGTACACCTCCAAAGGAAGGTCATGTGGGCACTTGAAAGTCTTCACCATACTGATTACATTTCATATTTTTGCCTTGCTACTGAGCATCCTGGAACCAGTCCTGTGAATATGTACTTTGACAAAAATAATTTCATTCCAGCATACCCACCGGCTCTAGTGGCATCACTTGTTTGATTAAGCATTCAGCCCAAGAGCAGGAAATTGCCAAATCAGTCCAAAATGGTGGCAGCAATAAGAAATGCCTGTAACAAACGTAGATAATTAGAACAGGGGGCATAAGAACAGAATCTCTTCTTATTGATTCATAAATAGCAACTTATGCTTTTAGGCCATTTGAATATTTTCTAGGAAGATTGACATATAAATTCTGAACATTTTCTGCTGTTTTCTGCATAAGAAAGGTATGCAGTTTCAAGCATCAGATTTTCTCAGCTATTTTAAAGGCTGTGTACATCTGCAAAATAATTTTTGTGCTATAAAAGGAGAATAGTACATAACATATACATTAATTGCAATTCATATAGTCTATATATTATGATAATTAATTTTTTTTTATAATAAAAATAGACAACTCAAAATTACAATAATCTAAATAATCACCTATTAATGTCAGTATCAATGGTAAGGGACTGAAACTTGATATGTATGGACAATTTACCAAGAGATTTCCAGGACTAGCTAAATGTGTCATAAAACCAGGGAATCACTGTAGAAGTGGCCTTTTCCCAGGGGCTGATGAAGATAAGGAAGATCATGTTTAATTACTGTGTAAATAGGATAGCATCACGTATTTCTCAGAATATGTTTTCACAGAAGATAAAGGTTACTTTTGTGTCAATTTCCAAAGTTGTTTTATACATAAATTATCATTGGATGGATTTAATTTGTCATTGTCTTTCAGAGGAAAACATCTTCAAAGTACCGTGTAGAGCTGGCAGGGTTTATTTAGGCTAAAATGTAGAGTTACTCCAACATTCTTCCTGGGAAATTACTCTGTGGCCAGACCAGACTGCAGAAACATGGGGAGGACTCTGGGGAAGGTGGAGATGGTGAATGAAGGGTAGGCAGGTACAGAGTTAATGTGCAGAAGGGTGGGGTTATTCTTTCTTTTTTTTTTTCCCCCTTGGAAAAACAAACAAAACAAAACAAAAACAAACAAGCAAAAATGTACAGATTATGTGGCAGTAATGGAAGAAAATAAATGTCAACAGCCTCTCTGCGGAATGCACTGGAGGCTCACAAGCATGAAGGAGAGAATGCTTTGAAGAAACAGCTCCTCAGCAGCTGGGCCTTTTGAAAGGCATTTGCAGGATTAAGCCCAGAGATACCCAGAGGTTAAGCCAAATTTTTTTTTTTGTATACCTGAAAAAAATTGCCATGGATAAAGTGTATCAAGTGGGGTATAAACTTTTCTCACATTCATCTGAAGTTCCTATTGCCACCACGTGCTGGCAGGCTACCAAGTATAATTGTTTAGACATATGAAAGACACAAAGTTATGCAGATGTTGAGCAATCACTGATAAAGATCAGGTTAGCTTTAGAGGGAAAAATCCCAGTAGCCTAGCACAGTATCTCCATAACACAAGACTAATTTTAACCTTGCAAGTTAAACATTTCCAGAGAAGACAAACACTACAGAATCACAGAATGGGGTCAGGAGATTAAAATAACAATGCCAAACACAAGTGCATGAAAGCCAGGACTTCAATGAATGGCTTGCTTCTGATTTTTTTTTTAATAGTACAAGCTTCAGAATGGCTACAAGTGCCTTTGAGTTCAGTTTATGCTTTGGGCTACTATATCCTGTTTACATTTATGATCAGCTGAAATACAAGTGGTAATACCCACCATTTACCTCTCAGTATCTCAACCCACTCTTGTGGGGACAAACGGCAACACTCTCACATTCACTCTACTTGTCTCCCAGAGCTACAGGGCGTGCAGGCAGGCAGGCACACTTTCGTCATCTCCGATACATCTCTGGTACCTTGCATCTGCTGAGGAAAAGCAGAATGGTAGCGCAAACAGAGAGCCAGCCTCGTCTGCATTGCTTCAGGTCAGGAGTCATGTGTTTTTCTGGCTTATTCAGGTGGAAAAGGCTAATAAAAAAAGGCACTGTGCTGCCCAAAAACACAAGAGGAAAAACAGAGAGATAAAGAGAAAAGAGGCACCAGCTCAGGACCAATACCTAAGCGTATGCAGGGCAGGGAATGAGGTGTCCAGTTGTGGATAGAAGATGGTGCTGGAGGGGTTACAAATAATTAATAATGGGAATAGGAAGGTAAATCTGATGTTTCATTCAGCCAAGAAACATGATTTCTGATATTCTGCTTCACACATCTTCAGTTCGTCCTGCACAGAAAGGAAAGTGCTGCAGGGGTATCCCTGTAATATTTCCTAGAGGCTCTGACAGACAGCAGTTTTCTCTGCATTCTTCCCTCACACAGGAAAGAGAAAAAACCTAGAAACCATTATTAGTGTTGGGTTTTATATAGTAATGCATCAAAGACTGTTAATACTCACAGGCAGCTAGAAAGAGACCATCACTGCTCAGAAGGTTTTACAACGCAGCAATATAATCTCTACAGTGTGTTTGCATAGACCTGGGCACTATTCGTTCAGCCTGACACTTTCAATTTCCCTCCTTCAAACATCCATTTGTCCAAATCTACTTCCAAAATAGCTGGTTGTCATGCAGTTGCCAATTAATTGTCATATTGCTACCAATTGTAACCAAGCAATTAGTCAGGTCCAAAAGAGAACTTGATCCTATCGCTTGTACCAAGGTTGAAGAATAGGTTCCTGCCTTTAATGAATGAACAATGATTCCACGTAGTCTGCTTTTTTCTCAAATCAAGATCTGTTTTACTGAAATTTATTTTAACTGTATTTCATTACTGAATATCATAAAAACAAGTAATAAAAAGATACAACATGTTATTTTCCCCTGAAGTGATGTGAAAACACATCTTATTGTATTTATAAGCTTTTTAGGCTATAACTTTATGATCAAACAGCTGTTGCAACAATGAATTTTATCTTCATAATCTCAGCTGGTGATTTCTCTTAAAAAATCGATACTATCTTTTGTAATACTAAATAATTTAATCTACAAATAGCTACACAATATAGATGTATTATTAAAACAAAAGGATGGTGCTGGCACAAGAACAAATGAATATAAACTGATTATGAATAAATTTAGGCTGGAAATCAGAAGAAGGTTTCTAACCATCTGGGGACTGTGGTTCAAAAATAGCCTTCCAAGGAAAAAAGAAAATCAAACCTGTAGTGGGGGAAAAGAAGCATTTAATTTCTGGAAGAATTTCATTCCTGCTGTCTCAGCAAATGTTGCTTTTGAGGGCATATGCTCTTCACTGTTCTTGCTCAGTTTGGGAAGGCCTTTGAATCAACTTCTTTTTTAAATTTTCTCTTCAGTTACTCTGTCCTTGACACTGCAAATCTACAAGTAAGAACAGCCTCCTTTAATGTCTATTTTAACACTATTAGAATACTTTTGAGTTTTGAACATTTTGCCATGAAGAACCGAGGATCTCTTCCAAAACACCCTGGCATGTTTTTCAGAACTCCGTATGAGGGAAACAACATGTTCACACCTGAGATAGGTCTGTTGTCAGAGCTCTTCCTCTTCGCTACCTGTTCTAGATCATTCCCAGCATTTCATGTCTTTTCACCCTAGTGAAAGGTCTTATATTTATGAGAGGGGATTTTGTTCCTGATTTAATTCATATCTTTGACTTTTCTCATCCTCTCTGTGTGGACTAGCCAGAGACAAAAATGCTGAAACAGAACATTGTAGATTATTTCCACATAATTTTGTTAGCTATTCTTTTAAATGAGCGACTCCTTTCTGCATGTAAGCAAGTCTTCCCTTCAGCCCATTGTTTCCCCCTGTCAGCCTATACTTGCAAAACATTTGAATTTCTTACAACGCCTTTCTGCTCACCCTAATAACAGGAAAAGCACACATTCATGCTACCTGTCACATCATCGACTTTTCATTTCACTTGCTTTTTTAAATTTTACCTTTTCCTTTCTGTATTTTTCTTTGTTTAGTTGTGCTCTATGTCTCTTTCAAGGACCACAGCATGTTTTCCGGGTTGTTATTCAGCATAAGTGTCAGGTCTCTGAATGCATTTCCTATTTACTTTCTATTGCTGCACCAAAAGATATTTAATTTTTAATGAGAAAGTCTTTGAACAAGACTTTTTATCATTTTGAAAAATGATTGTACTGTTTTCTCTTCTGTACCTTTTGGAATATATATTCCTAGAAAATTTATTAAGCTTTTCCAGTTGTAGGTCTGCCTGCCTGTTGCCCCTACAGTAGAGTCAGAAAATCAAGCAGCTCACAGAGTCACAAGACATCTGATTGGTAAAGGCTATAATTTCCACTTTTAGGAGGATACAAACCTACTGAGGATGCAATATCGCTCTTGCTGACCAAGTGCTATGTTAAAATTCCTTTGAAGACACTCAGCTCAGTCTTCTCTGGGAAGACCTGAAAATGTTGTAAGCACTTAGAGCTTGCACTTTCCCTTCACCTCTCCCTTTACACAAGACTTACCACAACCTCCTTCCGTCCAAGCACACATGCATGCACATACAGGTTCTCATGCAGACTCTACAGGCTCTACATATCTGTTACTGTACCTTTGTCACCTTGAGCACATTAACTCAGGAATAACAAGATACTGTGAACTTCATACATAGAATTGCAGATTTCTGGTGATGATATGAAAATAACAGCAAAGCCCCCTTCTTTTCCCTGTTCTGCCACAGACTTTATTGTGACTCTGGTCAAGCCAGCAGCTCAGTTCTCACAATAAAAGGTCCTTTACAAAGGTATGAGAAGAATAAATTCACCACCGATCGGTTGGTGCTTGGGTGTTGTGCAGCCAGGGAAGCACAAATCTACTAATATAGCCTTTCTCTGAAACAGAAATTCTGCTGATCATTTTCATTGGCAGTATCTTTCCTAGAATGTGGTTAGACAATCAAGAAGAGTTTTTTGGATGCTGACTTCAGATTGTTCGAACTTTACTTTTTTCCTGTCTCAGTTATACTCTGACTAACATTATGAGGGAAATGGCATAATTTTTTTTTTTTTAATCTGAAAATTTAACTTTTGGAAGATATGAAAAGCGTATTGGAAATTGTCCCTAACTCTGTAGCCTTTCCTATAGTCCATGGCATCCAAGGCCGGTTATCTGATTATATCTGTTTGAAGAAATTTGGCTATTATTTAGAGAAAGAATGACAGGTTTTGCCCTTCCTTAAAACAAAACCAACTTCATTTGTAAACAGAAATATTTGTAGATTCTTAGGACATAAAGATACTGGGAAGAACATCCTTGGGGTTTTCTGAAACAGCAAGAAGTTAAAGTTATTTATTTTGCAAAAAAAAAAAATTGCTCTTCACACACACTAGAGAAGATATTCTACTTCAAAATAATGCCGGTGCATTGATTAGAAAAACATGATAACATCAATATTCAAAGGCTTTCTAGACTCTATGCTAGTGTACCTAGTTCAGCATTATCAGAGCACCACCAGATGTAATGCATAGTAATCTTATTACGCATTGACAGCTTACACCCTAATGGCTCTGATGGAGCTGTTATGATGTATTGTGTCATATCCTAATAGGGATATAGTGCTAAAAACAGCTGTATCTTGACAAGCTCCACACAAAATAGGTCTGAAGGATCTATGACTCTGTATGCTGACATTGTATATAGGCTAAAAAAGTTTATATAAAATGAAAAATTAAGTGCTCAGGAGAGGTCCACTTTAGTAAAAATAATACTTTGCTCTTATCTAGACTCTTCTGTGTGAAGATCTTGAAAGACTTTGATTAATTGAACCTTAACAATACCTCTGCAAGCTAGGAAATATTTTAATATCCACCATCTCACTCTGAGGCACAGATATGTTCTGTGACTTGTCAAGGTCACCCTGCAAGTCTGTGACAGGGAACTCAGTGCTCCTTGCTTCAGCCCTAAGCCTTAGGCAGAGAGTTCATCTTCTGCTATTGTTTAGAAATATTAACAAACTTGAATTGCACCCAGTTATCATGTCATTCAAAGATCGTTTAGTCATGCAAATTCATACTAATTCTAGTGCTAATTCTTCAGCACTGGTAGAGGATAAAACTGACGCCTTTGCCTTTGCCTTTGCCTTTTCTTGATTCCATTCATTAAACTTAGACTGATGATATTATTTGCATATAATTTTTTGAATTTAATTTTGAGTCAGGGTGAGAGCAAAAGAGAGATTTTGTATTCTCTTGCAGGTTAGTTCAGAGGTGTCACAAGACTGTGCTTTTACATAATTTAATGCAGTCAGTGTGACTGTAGAAAGAGCTGCAGGACCATAAAATATAAAAATAGAGAGACAGTTCAGGTGCAGAGTAAAATGAGATTCTTGTACTGGTACAATCTTTGCTTTTCCCATGAGGACCTGAAGTTTTGAGCCTTTAAGCTTAAAAAAAAAAAAGCAATATTTTAGTACAAATGAATATTAAACCTGGGTGGAAGCTTCTGGCTGAAGACGTTTAAGCCAAACGAGAAAGCGAATAGGAGATATACTCTACTTGCTGCTCTGCTGGTGTTGTTATACAGGAGCAAGGTACAAACATGCAAAATATTTTCAGTATGATTTTTGTAGAATGCAACGGAGATATCTGTGCAATAGGTTTAATTTCCTTCTCACCACGCTACCTCTCATGTTATCTTTCAGCAAATAATTTGATGCACTAACTCAAATAATCAACATGCCAACATTCTCCAGCATATGCCTGGGCATGAAGTGTGCTCATAATTTTCCCACTCAAAGCACAAGCCACTAAATATTGCTTTCCACCAAGACAAGTCAGTCAGAGGAAAAAGATTCCATGTGACTTACTCCAAGAGTCCAGGTAGGCAGTCTTATTTTGTCCTTAATATTACGTAGTTACTACAGAAAGAAGAGTGAAAGACAGATACCCAAGAGACAACTGGTAATATTTTAAAAGACATTGGCACACATTTAGAAGAAAGAACAAATAGCCTGTCATTTTCATGTCATTATACTAAAACATAATTGATACTGTAACTTATGTGAAGCTTACGAAGTCATGTAATATGAAAACCTAATGAGCAGTTTAATACACGTGCTGTAGAAGGTATAAATACAACAATTGCCAGATCACATCCACAAGAGCTGCTTAATGGTCAGTACAGTAGTAGGAAAAAAGCCACGGCCTAAGGGGATGAGAGACTTAATGTCAGTTAATAACATTTCATGCAGCATATACATGTACACTTCCCCAAGAGAATTGCAAGAGGATAAAAGGATGAAGAGATAATAGATATCCCAGTGGCTATTTTATACTGGCTTCTCAATTTAATCTAGTCTGCTTATTAGAGAAGAGGAAATAATTCAGAAAATATAATTTATTCAACAAATTTCTTCTCTAATCCAAAGGAAAATTTTCTCTAATTTGTTTAGCATTCAAAATGATTTACGAAATGTTTTCTGCACACAATGCTGGGTCTGAAATTACTTCTGAGATTTGCTGTGTAAGTATTCAAGATATATTGATTACACAGAGAGAGAGAGAGATAATCTGTGCTTCAGTGAATGTCAATTGAAAAATCAGGTACCTGATTTAAATTTAGCAATCCATTCAGTCATACTGAAGTTTAATATTACTACCTACTGATTATTCAAGAGTGTGAGATAATAAAGTAAATTTACCTGCATCACTGTATTCATACCTCACTATTAATACAGTGAGAGCTTTGTCTCTATAAGCCTAATTACTCCTATGTGTTTTATGTGAGCATTATCTTCTATCAAATCTAAATATGTAATAGGTTTCATAAAACTATTAATTTATTCTCTAGGAATGTTTTCCAGTGTTCCCTTAGGAGAATACAGGACAGCACTTTAACATGTTCCTAAATTTTTTTCTGTTCCGAACAGCACAGAAGCACTTGCTCATCTTTAAGAACGTATATAAGACCCATTGATTTCTTGGCTTATATAAGTATCCTAAACAGAAATTATTTTCTCGAGAAAGAGAAAAATCTACTTGGCCATTTTTCCACATAATTGCACTGTAAATCAGAATATTCAACTAATTTTAAAACTTCATGTAGAATCCCTTTCACAGGTTACACAGCTGAGCATAACCATAGCCAATGAGTAATTTAGAAGTTAGCATTATCACGGCATTTATTAAAGGTATTATTGGAATAATGCAATAGTCTTTAATTAAATAACCTGATCGCATATCCACACCTAAATAACCCAAATTACCTGTAAGACCATTTCTGAATGGAAAACCTTTACTTGGATTTCTCCAACCAAGACCTATTGGAAACCATTACTGCTATGTAATTCTTGAATGGCTCAAAATCAATAGAGTCTCACTTTATCATTTGTTGCAATGTTTAGTTGATAAGATTTGTATTCTCCACTCACAGCAGCATCCACCTTAAAGATTTTAATCTTCCCCTCATACAGGACAGACTTCCTGTGCCTAGATATCTACAAACGTCACATGTTGCTTGATCCTTTGAAACTGTCCAAAATGAAGGAGAGATTACTATGCCTAGCAGGTAAAAGAAATTCAAACATACTCCTTCTATTTGACACCTGTTCATTATTTTTTCACATAATCTCTTTGAAATAAGGAGTTTAAAGTTTGCTGTGCCCTGGTATTATTTCTCTAACCTAATTCTATATGTGTCCTTACCCTGAAATGAAGCACCAACATATTTTGAAACATGTAACCCAGTGCCAAGGCACATAATCAGGTGGCTGTTACTTTCAGAGGCCCGTGGCAACATAACTTGCCCGTTAGGTAAATGACACGAAATGTGACATTGGACTCCATTTATTCCACTTTTTTTTGCCTATGATATTTATTCTTGTACACTGAGAAAGCTATTGACTTGTTACTTTCTCCTTAATTTGCTATAAATGACTATGATGTTAGTCCATATTTGTTGCTATTTCACCAGCTGGGGAAACAAAATGGCTTAAGAGGCTTCTTTTTCCTTTCAGTCAAGAAATCATTGGTTTTGCCATTTGTGTGTAGTCAATTCTTAGTATTGCCTAACCTTTTCAGGACTTATCATTTACTTGTTGATTTACCAGATTAAGCAGAACCTACACGCTGTTTTGATATCTGCATAGAAATCTTTATCTAATAGCAATCCTTCCACAGTGGCTGAGACAACTTGGGTGCTGTAGAGGTATATGCAATCCTCATCTGTGAGGCCATAAAAATGCCAGTCTTGTTTAAAAAGCAGATTAGGCATTCACTGAAAGAAATCACGTACAAAACTCTTTGGTCAAATAAAAGCAAGGATAAGTAAGAAATGCCCTTCAGGGGCAGGTCAGTGCTCATCCAGCCCAGTATGCTGCCTCCAGTAACAGAGGCACAAGGAAAGCACATAAGCTTGGACACTTTCTGCAGTCCATTCCCCTCACATATGTCTTCAGTGTCCAGAATGGTTTTATTGACAGTGGGTACATGCGTGTCCAGTATTAAAAAGATTATACGGCATCTTTGTGAAAGTGTTATGCGTGATTTGTTTAACCCCTTTCCAAACCCGCCAGTAGTGTCTTCCTCCACCCTCTCCAGTGACCCTCATTTCCAGAAGTTCGCTGTGTTAAGTATGTTTAATAACTTTAAACAAAACCTTTACTGGTTTCAAGTTCTTATAGGTCTAATATTGTGGGGGTTTGTGAGCAACGATTGTGTATTCAGTTTACCTATTGCCTAGATGATTTAATGAACCTCAGTCATATCCTCCCTTGGCCTTCTCTGCTCCATACCAAACTGTCCCAGCCTTTTAGTCTCTCTGCACAAGGCAGCCGCTCCATCATCTTGAACGTTTTTCTTGTTTTTCTCCATACTTCTGATTCTGCTACACACTTCCTGAGATGTGGAGACCAAACTGCACATGATGCTCAGGATATGGACACAAGAATTTTTAGGGTGATGCCCTGTCGTACTCTCATCTCAGGTGCTCCCTGTTCCTAAGGGTAACCTCACTAACTTTTCTAAACATGCCAAACATTTTGGTGGCTTTTTGTCTGCCACTGCGCCATTGACCTCAGGGAAATCTGAGAGACCTCTTTCAGAGTTTTAACTGCCAGTTCTGAGTTTAGCATCATGTCAGCCTGGTTTATATTCTTTTTCCTAGATGCATTACTTCACACTGAACTTCACCTACTGACTTTTGGTCTGCTCAGTTTTATGATGTACTTTTGGAGATCCTTGCCATTGAAGGCATAGGCGTTGAAGGCAAATGGCATTGATCGTAAAGAGAGAATTTATTATTATCCACAGACTTGCAGATTTCACTGTTTATTGACCTCTCCAGACCACAGATGAAGATGCTGACTAAAACTTGTCCTAGTAACAATCTCCATTCTGAAAGATTGCCATTATTATGGCCTATTCATTGCTTCCTCTCCTTTAAAAAGCTTTCCTTCAATCCCATGGCAACATAATTTCTTTATTAAGCCTTTGGTGTGTAATCTGATCAAAGACATTTTAAAAACCAAAGTGTATTATTTCTATATGATCCCATTTACCCATATTATTACTGAAAATATCATTGAACTCCAGAAGCCACATGACTTCTTTCAAACAGGTTGTTCTTATTCACACACATATACCCCATCATAACAGAAACGGAAATCAAGCTTACTAGTTTGTCATCCTCAAGATCATCTCTAAAGCCCATCTGACAGATGGCAGACACAACAGCTGTCCTAGTCCTCTAGCTCAGTGTCCGTTTGTAATGACATTTTACATCTCTTAGCCAGAACTTTAGAAATTTCATATTCAGAACTTTGGGGTTTATGCCATCTGGTCCTGGTGACCTTCCTAACCTACTTGGCTGGTCTAATCTTCCTGTGTCTTTACTTCAAAGTGATCTATATATATACATCTAGACAATCTGCTACAGAAATGCATCAGGTGTGGCAGTCACAGCACTAAATGCCAGTGCAAAGATTTCACTGCATTTCTGTGCTGTATCTTCATCAACCCTGCCTGTCCCTTCTACGTCCTTGCCACGAAGCAGTAAAGTCATTGACAATCCTCATTTCACAAATTACCCATCTTTGTCAAGTCCAGGTATGAAAACTTTTTGTCCTAATGTTAAATGAATGGAGTAAGTTTTAGATTTTGTAAATCTAACTCTAATATATAAGCATGATATGATCTTAGGCCTAAACACAAGTGTAATGTTCTAGGGTACATCCATAGCTTGCCTGTAGGTACTATTTTCACAATGTGCATAACTTCCAAGTATTTGAAGACTTTGACATTCTTCAGAAAAGCATGGGGCATGGGCTGAGTTCACACACTGCAAAACATGCAAAGTTCACTTACATAAGAGATTTATGCAAGACAATCAAAGGACAAAGGTGTAACAGGATAATGTCATAACGCTTCAACCAAGACTACAGCAGCTTCATCCCCTTCTTCAGGGCTTTGGAAAAATTAAGTCCTTGATTTTGGAAAGTAAGCTTTCCAAAAGGATCAAGAACAGTCACACTAACATCAAAGTTTGTCTGCCACTATGTGTATACTGTTTCTATGAAGCAAAGATTTTTCAGTTTCTGTACTTCATGCAGGCTAACTTTTAGGAAAACAATAGGATATAGAGAAGTGTAAATCAAAAGCACTCACTACAGAAAGGAGAGAGGGATTATCAATTGCCTTTGGTAATTAAAGTGATAAGAGAAAATCTATGTTATTTACTAGAACTACTTGAGCTATAAAAAGAAGATTTAGGTCTTACACAATGCTTTTCAGTTTTAAAACATTTACAGACACAAAGCTGTAATAACTCTGAATGATATCTTACCCTGTACAGGGAATAGTATGAGGTTTATATGCCTCTTATTCTCTACTTTAGACTATATTTTGAAGACATAAGAGTGTTTTGGGAGTGAGGAGAGAGACAGAAATTCTTTACCTCAGAGAGTGTTTGAATTAGAATTTGGGAGCCCTAGCTCCTACATCTCTGCTTTGTTCATAACAACCTTTTGTAAGTTTGGCTCAAAAGTCTGCAGGTCTGAGTTATTTTGTTCAGGGAAGAAAAGACTTCTTTCCAAGAATGACCGGTATTTTGTATACCAAAAAGAAGTTATTATTGACTTATTTATTATGAAGGCACATTGGTCGTATTAAACATTAACTCAGTTAATTTTTAAAACAGAATTGCCAATTAAGTGTTCAAACTTGGGACATATATTCAGGAAATAACATCCATGGCCTCATCACGCCCAGTGAGAGTAAGATAAACTCTCAGAATTATGTCATAGAAAGAAAACAGATTACTAGTGGCAGTCAGAAATTTTTCTTTCTGCAAAATATTTGAATATAACATCAAGTAGAGCAGTATGCACTAGAAAATGCTTATAAGCAATTATATTTTTCTGACTTGATGTATGGTATCACTTGTAGTAGCCTCAACATTTCCAGCTATTGGTCTTCCTGATATAAGCAGTTCTAACAGATTCAGCTGACATCTTAGGAAGACCAAAGGCAGCTCTGCTTCTCAAAGGGCGTAAAGTTCCACCTTTCATAATCTTTCTTTAGAAATTTGTTTTTAAAAGATAAGCGTGAATATTTTATTAGTACACTGGTATTAATTAATGATAACACACTAAAAGAAGCCTTGGCCACCATCACGCTTTAACTGAAAAGACAGAAATAGCACCAGCTTTATAACAGTCCATTAATTCACATCTGCACAAATAACTGGCTGGGATGAAATACTGAGGTAATATTTTGTATAGCTCTATTAAACTCACTTCTCAAAGTTTGGGTTAAGTCTTTGCTGGAGCAGAGAACACTTCTGTCTTTTCTGAGACATTAAACGTTATTAGCCTTTGTGCAGCAACTTAAACCCTGAAATTAGGTACTAACTAAATTTCACATACCAAAGTGAAAGTTCTATACTAAAAAAGTCATAAAACATTCTAAATAGTGTCTGGAATAGTGACAGAAAGCTTGAACAAAGATATTAAATATACTGATAATTCCTCCATTTTCACATATATATATTCTCATACATATATTTCCACCTGCAGTTTTTGCATAACATCTTCATGTTTAGTCTTTAACAAACACATCAATACGTTCACCTTTGAATTCTACTCAAAGACAATTTCACATTCTTTGTAGTATGCTTAGACTCTTTAAAGATTTGAGAAAACTGCAGCATCAGTTCTTTCTGAAGACTTAGATATGAACTTGGCGAACAAGACAAACTTGAGGTCTTCACCCCTAGTAGTCTTTGAATACACAGGTCCCATCCCAATAAAGTATAGATGGGGGTTTTAGCCAGATATGAATACCATTGCCTTTATCCAAAGTGGCATAGACATAGTTCCAGCATGTGAAATAGTCTTCCCTGGAATCCTCTAAGGCTATCACTCTGCATGTCACTTTTCCCCACTAGCCTATTTAAATTTAAAAAAGACTATATAAAAACTTACTTCAGTGACTTCTCAGCCTTGCTACTTTCCATATCTGAGACAAAAATGGCAGCTTGAAGTTAATTAGTTAAGCTCTTTAGCGTCTAGAAGTAGTGGAAGTTTCCCCCCGACCTGTCAATTGAGTCCGTAATATGTACTGAGAAAAGTTTCCCTGACAAACAAACTTGAAATAACACACAAAGCTCAGGGCCAAGTGGGGAAGAACTCATTTACAGATAGGACTCAGCTCTTGCTCATGTCTTTCAGACATCCTTGACCTCAACTCCAGCATCTGAACTAGTCCCAACTCAAATTCTTACCCTTCGATTTCTAAGATGAGAAACTATAACCTGAGTAATTTTTCAATAGACTGCACATAAATTACAACAATGAAAAATGTGTTTGTACACGGAATGACTTATATCACATATCACTCAGAACACAAATGGTGAAGGTATGTTAAACAAAGGTGAATCACACTTGAATGGGAAGACTTTGGTACAATGTGTTGATGCTACCAATGTGAATTCATCTTTAATTTGTCTTTGTGAATGAGAAGCAAAGAAGTCACATTTGGAGAATGAGAAATAGAGAAAGTAAAATAAAATCAATTAATCCTGGGTTTAGAACAGTGTTGCAGTAATTTAAGAGAAATTCCCATAAAAATAAAGGTAGAACAGAGCAGGAAAACAGAACAGAAATAAATTTAATTTGTTTTCCGTCTGAGAATAATAAGGAAAATAAAAAATTATTTCACAGGGCACAAAAACAGTATCCATGGTTCAGAGGAGAAACTAGAGGGACAGGGCATGTCCTGAAACATACAATAGCCATTTTGGTGTAAACAAAGCACCCGTCCAACCCAGAACCTTGTCAGCAGCAACAACCATAGACAGATGCAAAGGGAAGCACAACAACATGATGAATTATACTTTCCCAGCTATTTTCAGCTCAGGGGATTTAATGATTCTGATGTGATTTGTCTATTTAATGACACTCGATACATCTGTCTTTCAATTACTTGTCCAGTCTTTCCTGTCACACATGTAAAATTCCCGTATTCCCAACACTTTTTGGAAAGGAATTCCATAGTGCTGTTCGCTTTTACTCGTTGTGATCCTATCCCCTATCAGCTTCATTTTATGGTCCTTTTTTCTTAAATTGGAAGAGAAGGAGATGCAGAAGGTGAGAGACCTTAAAATTTGCATCTCTTCTACTCTGCTTTTTTCACCAACATTAAAAAAAGGAATGCTGCTGTAGAAAGTGCACAAGTTAACCAGGAACTGAGAAGTTTGCACAATATTAATATGTCTTTTATAGAGGGAAAAAGAACAATGTCAGATTTGGACACCAGTGCGGTATAAGTAGTGTATGTCCTGCACAGTTCTAACAATGTGGCTATAAACCTAAGTCCTGCTATGTTTATGGCACTAGCTGGCAAAAAGGCAACCTAGAAAGTGGCCAGCACGTTTCACCACCACAACTACCAGCTAGAGGTCAACAAATAGTAACATGGAAAAGGGTGGCAGGTGATGATCTTTACCATTTTCAGTGACAGTGTAAAAATAATTTATAACTTAATACCTTTTACAAGTTCAAAGGTAGGAAGAAATTACCTGGGCCTGAAAGATAATGGTATTTGCACAGAATAAATAGGGTAAACAGAGAATAGAGAGATGATATTCACCATTATCATCATCACTGTTATTATTATTACACCATCCCACCCATAATTCAGTCTGAAAGTGTCCTTGATAAAGCAGCTGTGGCCTGAAGGATAAACAACAGTACAAGTAGTCACCATCAGGGAAAGAAGAAACTCAACAAACAAAGCCTCATGATTTGCTATCAAGGTTGTCTTGTTTTCAGATGACCTCCCTTTTTCTGAATTCCCCTTGGTAAAGGTTATTTGTAAATGCTTAGTAAACGCAGCTTCTTAACATTCTCTCTGTGCCTTGTCATTGTAACATGAAACAAATATATAAACCTTTGAGCTGATTGTTTTATTTCATCTTTTTCCAGATTTCATGGTGATATCACAAAAACTTGACACTCTTCTTGAACTCTTCACCTCAGAATCTGACATGTGCTATATTTCTTACATCCCCTTAGGATTCGTGTCCTCTAGTTAGTCTTCAGCATACAAGAAAGCTAAATGGAAGAAGCTTTTTCAGCTAGGAAACCCTTCTGAAGTCAAAACTTTATGGTTTCTACCTTTCTTAATTTATAGACATTAAGGTAACATTCCAGTTATGATATTCATTGCACTATTGGTCTGATCACTAATTTAGTATTCTTTATGCAGTACCCTACCTGATGGTTCTTTACAAAAAATCAATGCAACTACAATTATTCAATAATAGTTGAAGTTCAGCCATAAAAAATGTGAGCAATGTTGCTGTGAAACATGGTATATATAGCATACAACAAAAAAAGTCAACTGGTGATTAAACCTGAAAAACACTGTATGGTGAAGTAACATCCCCTGCCGGTAGAGACAGTCAAGATTGACCCTAACAGAACAGAGTAAAAAGCATGAGATGTTCCTGGACAGAAAACTCCACGTGGAATCAGCACAAGAATGGAACAGAGTAATTCTAAAAATGGAAGTAAACAATGGAAATTTCAAAAACTTGTTTAATACAACACACCAGCAAATATTTTTGAGATGTATGTCCTGCTTCCTCTAGGTTCATCCTGCTTTTATATTGTTATTTTTGTTAAAATAAGGGAAAATGGAGGCAAAGAAAGAGTTCTACATCTTAGATGTTCTATATGGACTATTGCATTCATTGGAGATTCTTCAAAAAGATTTAAAGTAAGTTCATGCTATAATTACTTACATTTCCATTGTAAGGTAAGATTTCTGCTGTACAAAACTTTCTCCCTGTTATGAATTGAATGCTTTGCTTGCATTACATCCTTTGCACATTTGATCAATGCATGTAAGACTTTATTAAATCTTAAAGAGCTTAAGATAATACAGAAGGAGTTTATTTTTCTAGGCATGGTTTGCATTATAACTACCTGCAGTTAATTTTAGACCTGGAGAGTTTTATTTGCCAGGAAAAGAAAGGAATACACTTATCTTTAATACATGATCATTAAATAAACATCTTTCATGCAAGAGATTTGTTATATTAAAGAGTATTAAAATTATATCAGCCAGCTCTTTTACTTTGAAAGGCTGCATACAAGTGCAGAAATATAGTAATACTGATGTAGAAAGGTATAAATAATAAGAAAAGCTTCTCACTCTCCCTCCAAAGAAAAACTCCATTATTGTACTAGCTATCCTGCCAGCTCCTCCCTGCCAGATAAAATTATTACTAATCATAGCTGACTTTGTGTAGGATTTTTTAAGTTTCTACCATGAGTATGCAATTCTATCTAGTTTTCCATGAGACCTGAGTATCAACCTCTTTTCTACCCTAGATCAATTAGGGAGACACAAATGGCCAATTTTTCCAGTGATGCTCACATTGTTAATGAAGGGAAGACATGTAACTGAGCTTCTCTAACTACTAGTAGCAACCAGCTGCATGAACTAGATTTATTAGCCAACAAATCTGTGGTTCACTAAGGACCGTAAAAATTCGCCTTAGGTCCAACAATGTTTAAGTTTTATAAAAACGCAAAGTATTTCAAGTATTTCTCTTGGACCTTCAGTAGATATCTTCCAGAAAAGTGTATCAAATAGGTGATGGAGGTTTAGGGCTATTAATTCAAAGCAAACTGGACACACTGCACTCTCCATTTACACCACACCATGCCCTGTCCTGCCCATCGTTGACCAGTCTACCTCTTCCCATTCAGAAATGGAAAAGCAATAATCACCTGGGATGATCTGTTATGTCAGTGAAGACAGGCAGGGAGGGACCTCTGTATAAAACTTTTCTCCCAAAATAGCAAGAAACTAAGGCAACCACACAAAGAAGCAACCTCAGAAAAGTAGGTGGCATTGTTAATAGCCCCACAGTCTAGCAACAGCACAAGTCTCCCGCACCAGATCTGACAACAGACTGGTATGTACTGGTTTTTTTAATCTTTTTAGGTGTTTCTAAGGCTCTTGGTCACTACGAATGGAGCATCTGTCCTACATCAATATAATCTGCAATTATTATTGAAAAAGTATTACGCTAGGTCCAATGCTGAGAAATATCTGCAGAGCCAGGGTTCACCTGTGTTGAAAAGAATCTGTTAAGGGCCACATGCTTTTCTGAAGCTCAGATAAGGTACTGCTCCTGGTTTTGTGGGTTTTTTTAAAGACTTCAGAAAAAGTGAAAACGTGAACTGCATGAAATCTGTTGTACGTAATTGTCACAGTTTTGTTAAATGAGAACAAGCGAGTTATAGTTTATACTGTTCCTGTGTAAAATTCATTTTCATGCACAGTTTCTCCCTTTGCACCAGTTTTGTTCCATGGAAGCCATGGGGTCTACTGGTTTCAGTCGAGCAACTCTGGATTACCCAGACTGAAAAGCAGGTTTTCCAACAGCTCTATAAATCTCAGACGCTCCCCTGAAACTGCTGCCAACAGGTGGTAAACTGCTGCCATTCACTGCAAACAATTTTGCAGCATCGGCATCAAGATGCTGCAGTAACGGACGGTGCAAAACAAATGGACTTGCAAAGTTCCCGGGACCACACACTAGGTTCATTCAGGCCATGAAGCAGCCATCAGATGGCAACAATTTTGTCACCACTAGTACAGAACATAATGGAATATGTGTCCTGGAGCCGAAAAGCTCCATATCTCATTAGCTGTCCCCTGAGTCATGCCTGTCACCACTAGCTTTAAGTTTTAATTTCCTTGCTTTCACTGGTTGTCAAGGCTATTTGACTATATCTCTTTTGTGTTTAATCAGTGGTACCAATGCTTTTGATGAGATTATGCTGCTAACCTGGTGCTCCAGGAAGTCACAAAAATAAAATTGTTTATACAGGAACAAATTAAGTGCAGCTCTTCACTTTGAGATAGAAAAATAACCAGTCCTATGAAACATAACATCTTTAGCAAAAATGCTTTGGAGAGTTAGATTATCAAATGTAACAGTTCAGTGGTTCAATTCATACCTGACAGGCTTCAAAGAATATATATGCAAATTGATCTCCCAGCTGCAAGGGTAATTAACATGGCCTGCTGCAGGGGGCTGTTCTTCCACCCATTCTGTTTCATTATTATTTTAGTGACTTTACATTTTTCTCAATCCACTGTCTTTTGGTATGGAAATAAATTTAACTTTCTGCTTTATGTAAACTTCATTACACTACAATCAGCAGGCAATCTAGCTTGCTGGAAGTGCTAACACTTGAAAACCAATACAGTCTGACATAAAACTTAGTGCTGTACAAACACTTTTGTTGTTGATATTATTATGTGTATTTTCCTGGATTTGCCCGATACACTTCTTGTACTGTTTTAAGGGACTACAGTAAGCCTGATTCTTCCCTCATACTTAAAGCAGTTTAACAACATTGAGACAGAGCTAGCAAAGGACAAGAGGAGACAAAGAATCTTGGAACATTCTGTTTAATTCATTTTTTGCTAGGGTATTCAAATCATATTTGCACTCAAGACCGTGGACTCTTTTTTTTCCCCCCCGCAAAGCAGGAAGGATACAGCCCTAAGTGTATAGCATTTCATGCAGTCCTGGACCTATCAGCTGTATACTGGGTCATGAACTAAAGTATGTGGTTCTGTTTCCACAGAGAAATGTGCCCTGTGTATTATATATTATAAAGTGTTCCCCATATGGTTATGAGGGAACACCAAAACTATTTTCCCATTATATATTAAGAGTGCAACTTACAGGGAAGCAATCACGTTACATATGCCTGGGAAAACTATAGACATAAAAACATTACTACATTTGGATACCTTTCATAACCAGAAACCTCTGTATGAAGCCATTTCTACAAATTATAAAGCAAAATCATATGTTAAATCATTTTAAGCAAATGTTTATGAGTAGATATAAAGTAACAGGTATATCTATAATTCATAAGTGGCTAAACTTTCCTTTACAAAGGATCAGTGAAGTCAATTGATTCACTACAGGGATAAATGTAATCCATCCCACTGCATGTTTCCATGTTATACGTTTTTATATCAAAGTCTGATACGGCTTTTTTCCACAAAAACCTTTACAAGCTTCAAACAAAATATAATACAGTGTGTATGTGAATGTGTGCATGTGCATAACCCCACATCCATGTTAAATAGCGTTGGGAAAATCCTATCAGTGGTTGAACTATTTTGTTAAGCATTCAGGCGGTTTCCTCATCAAATCAATGACAGCTACAAACGCAGAAAAAATCCAGTCTGTATGTTACTAGATTTAGGCCAGTGCCCTGGAGGGTCAGGTCATGCCCTGTATTTATCCTCATCTGATGCTAGAGTGCTAAACAACTAGAAGAGTTCTTCGGCTGCCTACACGCTATTGCATACCCAATACTTAACCGAGGTTAATTGAATGTATGCTAAAAGGACTCTGGTGGGAGTGGGAACAGAATCTCTACTGCATGGGTGGATAAGGCCAGTCCTGACCCTCGATATCAACCCCATATCTTTCCAGAAAGTAAGAAAATGGACTATGAGAGGAAAAAAGAAAAATATGGCACAGAGAGAGAGAACTAGCTGTTTGAATCATTTTACATTTATGAAGATAGATTGTTTTAAGCATTAACAGATGAGCTTTTCCAGTGGTGCCTTATAGAATTAGGCGCCTATTTCCTTTTGAATGTTACTGCTGGCTGAGAGTTTATCTTTCTTAGCCTCCTTAGAATAAGCCAACCTGCGTTTTGGTCTGAAAAGGAGACTTCATAAATTACATGTTGCTGGTATGGCAAATTGCACCTTTATGAGGCAATTTCTGGCAGATTAGCTGATGTGCATCGCCACAGCTTCACATTCAAGTGATTTGGACGTGGCATATAATGAATAAGACATTCCCAGCAACAGAACACTGATTTTGCATTATTATAAACCAGGGGTTGACAGCAGAATACCGATTTTGCATTATTATAAACTGGGGACTGAAAGTTACTGCTGCCTGGCAAGTGTTCAGCAATCATTTGTTGGCAGTCTCAGCTGAAAGGCCAAGGATGGGGAGAGCAGAGAGCCTGAACATATCTTTCTGCATCTCTCAGGTCAGTGTTGAGAAGTACTTCAGTGCCCAGGGAAGGGGCTGAGAGTTAAGCTTGCCATTGCCACTCATGCACTGTGGAAGAAGAAAGTTGGAACTTTCAGAGTGGACAAATCTTCACATTCCACATCCCACAAAACTCAGGCTTTAAAATAATTACAGAGAAAATGGCAGGCCTGTAACATGAGCCCGAAATGCTGACAGGATAAGAGAACAGTCACAAGCAGGGACTGATTTTTTCACCTCTTTCCAGTTTTGCTGTAGGGCTGAAAAAGATGAAGTAGCCAACAAAAAATTCTGCTTCTGTAATTTTCCACTGCATCTGCAAAAAGGCTCTTTAAATGCCACTTGACCTTGAATGCAAAAATAATCTGTCCTTTATCAGTCATGTCTTTTCATGGCCTGGCTTACAGCACCAAATTTATATCCTGCCTTACTGCGGAGCTCCTCGTCATAATGAACTCAGGCAAGTACCTGTGCTCCACAAATGCTTTCCTCTTCACTGTATAAAAAGAGGAGTGCAGATGCCTTTTGTCTGTCACTTGCCTTTTGACTCTGACCTATGGGCACCATAACCAGTAATAGCACCAGCTCAGAAACACACACGCCATCCCCCCTCCACTCAAAGCCAGTGCATTTTACAGGAATGCAGTGCTCAAGCTTTTGAAAACTAAAGACGTCAAGTCATTCTTATGTAATAACAAACATTTCTCCTTTGGTAGCCTGCAGGTCTTTTTCTCCATCCCCTCTCGCTGTTATTCTGTCTTACTGAACTTAGAGAGATTGCTCATGTGAACAAAAATACCCACTCGAACAAGAGCTGGCAGAGCCAAGCGTTTAGATTATACAGCTGTGGATTCAGCTGAGTCCTTCCCTTCACATTGCATAGTGCTCTGTGCTAGTTCGGGTGCTGGGTGACAGCAAGGCTGTGGTACGTGGCAGGGGTTGCCTTCTTGGGCAAGACTGCAAGGCAGGCAACGGAGTGGGATGTGGCACATAGGCACAGCCTTGAATCCTGCTTAGCATGAGGCAAACAAGTAAAAGGAAAATTTAACTGGGGGGAAGGAACTCTCCCCTAGCCCTTCCCACCCATTCCCATGGGAGTATGAGTTTGCCTGGGCAGAGTCAGTAGCTGTGTGCTTGAGAGAGGCTGGCATCTGCTGGACCTGTTTCTGATTCTTTTGGAGCATGCCCTGAGACAAACTGCAACAGGGGATAAAGCCAAGAAAGAGTAGGATAACATGGATAAAATGACATCTCTTCACAAGTTAATTAATGTACAGCTAAATTATGATGCCTTCAGTTAAAAGTGCAAGTACAGGAACTCCCCTGGCTGTTTTCACTGCATTCAACACATTGATTATGCAGCCTGGAAAAAAGATGTTTCTCTGACAAAAAACAACTCAGGGATCTGCAAGGCTCCTGACAAAACCTTTTAACAAATTGGAGAAATTATGGGGCTGTGGAAAGAAACACTGTCTTTCTACATCCCCACCAGCAGTAGTTTACATGAAAATGTCCCAAGAAGGTTGAGAGCCTTTGTAATTCTTTCACCCCTTTCCAAAAGACCTTCCAAGCACCATGCAGGGTGCCACTCTCCATCGAACACTGAACATGCGAAATTGATGGCAGGTGTCCTGTGCCCTCTCTGCAGCATGCAATCTACAAGTAGCACTGCTGCATAGCAGAAGACGCTGGGCTTTTTCTTTGGAAGAATTGCTGTTCTGAAATTCTTTTGGTCTATCCATGAAGGCAGGAGGAACAAACGTCCTTGACATCTACGAGGGACCACCTAACTGCAGACCTGAAGAAAAACCTCTGATTATATGCCCTTCAGCTCATGCTGGATCAGTGTCAGTAGCAAGAGCAGCAAAATGCGCTGTAACCAGCATGTGCAGAATGAAGCCAAATATATTAGAGAAACTGTGATTGACCAAGGGAGAAAACTTGATGAACTCCACTCTTATTTTGATCCACAATCTCAGGAACTAGTAAAGATATCAAGACATTACAGCCACATCCCTATTGTGCTTCTGAACTGACTTCTGGAAGGAATCCTTCTGTAGTTAAGGAGGCCACTGCCAGGGTTCTCCCAACTAATATGGTCAATAACCATTTCACTGCAGGAAAATCATTAAACCACACGCCGCCTTCTATAGAGGTTTCTGGTAGAGAGAAATGGACCTCCTTTGCAGGACTGAAAACATCATTCTGCCTCCTCCCTATCCCCATCTTGGCCCCCTCTTCAAGCAGGAAGTTTATTCCATGCTTTTAAGCAGATATTTAGCTTCATCTACTGTGCCATGAAGTATGTCTGGGCATGCTTGAATACCCCAATGAACTGGCACCCTTATGGCCAAAATAAAGCTCAAGAGAATTTCTTGTAATGCCCTCGCTGACTTGGAAGGAATCAGGTGCAGGCCATCGCAGATCTGTATTTCACTGACTCATTTCACGTTACTTAGAATGAAAAAGTTCTCAGCAACACCCAGTACTTGGACACTTACAGGTTAGCCTGTTTCTCTGCAAGGTAGGAATGTGTCTTAAGTAACACTATCAAGTTGACAAGCCGGGGGAAAAAAAGCACAAGCATTTGAACTGCACACGCTATCACTGTATTAATTTTTTTGTAAATTAAAAAGGAACATCTGTCTAACTCAGAAATGTGTTGGGCATTTAATTAGTTTCATCAAATAGATAAATCTTCCCCTGAAAAGTGATGCAGGATGATGTTTCTGAATCTGGTTGGTCTAAACATGGAACAAAGTGCCAAGGAAACATATTGTTGCTCTTGTGGATCAGTATTTCCTCCAGGCACCTCAAAAATTCCTGCAACTGTAGCAGCGTGCTGCTGATCTTACTACCAGACCAGTGCCAGCAAAGGAGCCAAGCAAGGATGTCACAGATACAGTGTTCTCCACAGCAGGGGCTGGTAATCTGACACAGAGTCACCAAGCTTCAAAAGTCCTGGGCACCCTTCACCCAAATGTTTGCATGGGCTGATACAAAACATGAAAGGATCTTGGTATCATTAAAAATATTTTAGTCCTTATAGCATATAGTCACATATGCCGGGAGCAGTAAGTGAGGGAGTTTGCAGTTATCATCAGTATGATGTCTGCCGGTTCAAAACCCCTGCAACGCTCTCATTAGAGTCTTCTTCCTCTCCAGTGAAGGTCCTCTTCACTGTCAAGCATAGACACAGAGCACAAGGTGGTATTATGGACAAGTATGGATTAAATAGACCTGTAAAAGCATTCTTAATCCCTGACGTGTAGAGCAGCCAATGCAACGCTAAAAAAAGTACACATCTTTGGCCCTTCTCAGGACACCTATCCCCAGCTGTCAGCATGACAATAGCTGGGTATCACCTGGCAGTAGACACCAGAGAGGATGCTGTAACCTTGCAGCAGGTGAGTTGGCTCAGTGTTTTCTGGGCTCCCTAGTGAATTGGTATGGTCACGGTTCTCACAGTCAATACTGCAAACTGTGTCACCTGCCTAGGAACAAAGCCTTGAAGAATTTCCACTTTTCCAAACCAACAAAGTTAGACTTTCTTGGGCGTTAGCCTTCTCCCTGCAGAGTACAACTGGGAAAGCTGAGCTGCAAAATGACAGAAACAACAAGAACAAAGACAAAAAAGCCAGATAATAACAAGAGTTCTAGATATCCCATAAAAAGAAAGACATTTGCAGGAGTGGCTCAAGAGAATAGCTTGGGAAAGCTCTGAGGAGAGGGAAAGGGTGAAGGTGAAGACACAGGCGAGAGTGTGTTAGTAATCAGAGTAGGACAATAAGTCTTTTGAGCTATCATTTATTTTCTTTACTTGCTGTCACTCGGCTTGCTTGGGCCAATCCGGCCCAAACCATGACAATCAGTTCCCTGGATAGGAGGTTAGGAGCATGAAAGCATAGCAGCTGTGGCATTATTTTCAGGACAATTCCTGGGAAGCTGGCCGAAACGCATATGGCCAAGCAATGTTACAGGACACAAAAGATTCCTCCTACAGGCAAGGTGTCAAACTTAGGGTCCTGATTGCTTGCAATCATTAAACAGACCTTTACATTTCTCAGGTAGCTCAGGGCTACTTCCAGACTCTTGGCTGAAACAATAAGAAGTCATTGCATTCTGTTTATCAGGTATTCCCTGTCAAGCTCAAGTATGCACACTACTTCTTCCTTACTTCTGACTTTTTGTCTGGAGGTGTCTGCAGTCCATTGGTGGGGGTTTGTAAAGCTCACTGGTACCAGGTTATCCTTGTTTGAGGGCCACGACATGAGTATAGTTTTTAATCCCCAAGTTTTTGCACAAAGGATACACCAGGTTCTCTAAATATGCACTCTGTGACACAGAAAAATACCACAAAAAAGCCTCTAAACCATGTGATCATTTAAACTTTGGGTGGTTGCTTTTACTTTTCAATTTCAGTAGTTGAACTCTGAAAAAAAGGCTATATTGACACCTTCTAGAGTCCAACTTTCTTTTTTACCCCTATTTCTCTTTCCTACACCAGGTTTTCTACCTTGGCACCTCATTTGTCTGGCTCTGCTTGTTCACTTAAAGAAATCTAAAGTCAGTAGTTCAAGCATAGCACTCTCACCAAGACCCAATTCCAGGTGACTTACAGCTACAGGGCTGAAGTCAGAAAGGTTGAGATGGGTTAACAGCACTACTGGCAGCACCCCGCATCCCAGGTTAACCACCTCCAGTCTGCTGCTTGAGCTCATGCATTTTTCTGTTTCAGATAAAATGACACGTGTTACTTCAGGTAGTCCAAATACTGCTTCTTCAGTAACCTCACCGCTTTTGACTGAGGCCAGTAAATTCAGCTGGCTGATCAATGGGTAGTTTCTTTTGGGAGAGGAAAGGGCTGAAGGTGGTAACTTCTTGATTCAACACAACTAGATGAGGATACAGGCCATGAAAATACCGCTGACAGCTTCAGTGACAAAATCCAAAATTCAAATAAGCAAAAATATTCCCCTTTCCTGGAAACACCTATTTTATTGAAGTGCTTAAACAGTAGCTAAGTGGACATATATCTATTTGTATAAATGGCTTTTTGAATGACAATATTATGAGAAATTGAGAGCAAAAGCATTATTATATACATCGTTGTTTTCTATATATCTATAATATCTCAATTATTCAGTTCAGTTTCTATTAACATTTTTACAGCACCTGGCTTTTGGGATTTTCACATTACGTACATGCATACACACACATTTAAAGATAATTGAATGTTCTGATTAATATGGGAGTTCTTTTCTCTTTCTGAAGAGGAAAATTTTTAAACACTTCTATTTCAAGATTTGCTTTTTTAAAAATTTTGGAAGGATTAAATTAGAAGACTCTTTTTCCCCCAAAATTTTGTTCAAGGTGTAACTAGATTTTCAAACCAGTTCCACTAGAGACATGGAATAGTAGCCTTATCCTGTTGTTATTACTATAAAAAATTGCAGGTACTTCTAGAAATCACAGGGAAGCATTAATAGCTTCTGTCGTGGCTAAATTTTGTCACCAATCCATGCCATTTTGCAGAAGCAGGAAGTGGTCAGCTCAATGTTAAATGTTCTCTGGTTTTCGAGAACAGGTATTTCTCCTCAAACCCCTTTAAAAAACGTTCCACAAAGTTGTGTCTTCGCACTAAGTCCTTCCCATGGGATGTCCTTCCAGACCCACAGCAGTCTCCAGGAGACTATTCTCACATTAATTTACCCGTGTAAATTCTGGGAGGATCTTGCACACATCTTTCAGGTTCCTGTGCCATCAAATGGTACCAGCTGCAGAACTAGTAGATGCAGAGAGTGTTCATGGACATGGAACCTCGACCCCAAGACCCAAAATCTTGATTTACCTGGGAGATCTAAGTTTAGAAATAACACCTACTTACAACAGAGACCCAGCGACTACGTGCATAAATGATATCTGACAGCATCATAGACTAACGGGTGAGAGGAGGAGTACTTTCAGGACCTGCAATTTAGCCAATACCAATTCCTACCACTGTTTCCCCATTAGCCAAAAGAGGGGGCTAGTTCATTCCTTTTTTTTTTGTATGTTTTTCAAAAACATGGTTCTATTTCCTGACCTTGGGTTATTGGAATATTCCTGTCGTAAAATGAGGTGGAATCTTCTCCAGTGGCACCTTTATTACTAGCAGATTGACTCACAGTGAGGATCTTTGCTTTCCATTTTGTTCGCAACATGTCCATCTGCGTGACTGTACTCCATATTAAAAGGCCTCCACCTAGCCACAGTACCTTGCAACTTTGTTGGACCATTTCATGGTGTCAAATTAACTGTGGAGAGGAAAGAAGACCTGTTGGACAGTGCATTTTGAGCTATCACAACATACATTAAACCACTCTTTACCTGTAGCCCAGCAGAGAACCAGGAAAAGAAAGTTGTTACACAAGTTTCAGCATTAAGTATCTTTGACTTATTGCTGTGATTATACTAATTGCTCATCTTCCTAGTGGGAGGTTGCAGGAAGCTGTTTTGAAGTAATCAAGCTGAGATGCGGCCTTCTATTTATAAGAGGCCTGGAAATCTTACTCTCCCAAAAAGAATATCTAATTGAATCTCTAAAACACAGCAGATAAGATTTCTCTTTCCTCCCTCGGAATCTCACACAAGAGTTTATGATTCGGTTCTTCCTCACTGTGAGTGTCTGTGAACTTTAAATGATGTTGCCCAAGAGCACTGCAGACAGCTCTTGTTCCCCTGTCTGCCCAGGCTTTAAATGCCCAGCAAAACCTCTGCAGCTTTGTGTTAGCTCATCTCATAGAGCTATATGGTGCCCTGTGAACGTACATATTACCCAACTCCTAGGCAGCTTAAGTACAAAAATAATAATGTTTCATATTTACATGAAAGATACTGGCCCAAAGCAGTTTAACGTTGTGACAGATGCGTACAGCACCAGTGAAAAGGGGTGAGTCCTGGCTGCCATGCAATTGTAGCCCCAAGGAAAATCTCCACCTGATGGGGAGGGGTAATGTAGGTCAAGAGCGCTTTGATCTATGCTGATCACAATAAGGACCACTGAACATTTTTTCCTCCACACAAGACCTTTTAAAGTAAAATAAGGCCAAAAGTCAATGTATTTACCTTAGACAAATGAGGGCAGAGCCCAGCACCAGCAGGATTTGAACCAGTATTTCTAGCTAATTTATTGAGAGCTGGTGTGTGGTAAAGCAGGGGCAGCCTTCCTCAGAGCAACAAGATCATTCTGCTGAGATGAGGTTAAATTTCATCATAGATCACTGGCAGGATTTTGCTGTTGTAGATGTTGTTGTTCTGGCTTTTTTCCTAGTTTGTGACTGCAGTTTCTTGGTAAAACTGGGCACGTATTCTTAATAAGTTGTTCCAGGAAAGCCAAAATGACTTGATAGCAAAGGTTATATTTTGCCCAATACTTTCAACCAAAGGAAAAGAAAATGGAAAGCCTAAGTGAACTGTTCTGACATTTCTGAAGCACTTCATTTACAGGCACATGCAATAAACACAAAGGAAATAAAGAGCTAAATCCACACTGGTAGTGAGGGAAGCAGCAGAAATGACATTTTTTTTCACAGTAGACTCACTACTAGGGATTTTATGGAGGCTGAACAAAACTCAGGTTAAAATCCTTCCTCAGCACAAGGGGATTTAAAGGCATGTGTTTCATCTAACAAGGAAACGTCTTACCCCCTGACTGCTCTGTAAGGTATCCTGGGGTAGAGGAGATGTAAGAAAGACAGGACATTCCTTCAGGCTACATTTGCCTTGAATATGAATATGAATATGAATTTATAGGAGTGGCTTTAAATACGAATTAAGCTGGCTTAAGTACTTGTTCCTTTAAATTCTATCTAAGAGCTTTCTTACCTAAATGCTGGTATTTCTGGATGTAGTCCCAGCTCAACAAATGTCTCACAAAAACTATACAACAATATAAACAGGACTACGGAAGAAAACACATCCCAGACCAGCATGTGTGTCAAGGCACTTTCCTGGCAGATGAAATATCATTTCAAATCACCTTTGGCAAACGGATCTCACCTGGAGTCTCCTACATTGTGCCTGAATGCCCCACAGCTGAACTTTTCAGGGAGAGGGGTTGATGTCTGTGTAAGGTCTATTTTTAGATAACTTGCATCCACACATACCAGATGCTGAGGCACAAGAAAAGAGGGGTTTACAGGGAAGAACTTAACATGGGAAACTGGAAGGATTAGGGAGTACCATTTGATTGTTTTATTAGACAGACTTAGAGGAGTCAAAGGCCAGGGAGAAAAGATCGCTCTTGAAATGGGATTTGAAGACAGTCAGGAGGTCACTGAAGTAAACAGCAGGATGTTGGTTACAGAAGCTGAGATTCATGGGAGAAAGACTAGGAGTAAAAAGGCCCAAAATTAAAAGTCCTCATCTCCCTCTATACATCATCACAAATCAATACAAACAAAGTCATTCAGAGAAAGAGGCAATTTCGTGTGTTTGTTTGCAAGCCCCGATGGATCTATTGGCCGGCATGCCTATTGTTCCTATCCTTGACATGACATACACAGCACAGGTATCATGATGTATATAAGCCACAAAAAACTCCAGTGTGTTTTGTTACCCTGAGAAATGCAGGGACTGGCTGCTTTTGACAGCCAGTGATGCTACTAGCTAGCCTTTTGCGTTGGTAGCTGAAGAAAATTCAGTCAACATATTTTAACCTTTTGAGCAATCCCAGCACATTGCGATCTTACCAAAGCAGCTGATAACAACTGAAGTACAAGCTCTGCGTCAGACAAACAGCAGCTGGGGGAAGGGAGCTCTGCTCTCCTTCCTCCCCCACGCCTGCCCAGCTTGTAGATCAAGCTCGTCATCCCTTTCAAGGCAAAAGGCATTGACAACATCTTTCTTCCTCAACTAACTGAGAAAGAAGGGAGCTTACCACCGCACTGAAATTTTATAGAGCGGTGAAAATACACAAAAGCATTCGACAGCTCTAAGAGAGCACAGGGAGGACAGCCCAAACCTACCTGATGCTTGGACTCCAGCATAGACCTTGCATTATAAACTGAATTTAGGCTCTGGTCCAAGACAAATTGTGAACTCTGCTGACTTAATTTCAGCTCCTCTCTGCAGCCTTTCATTAGGAGTGGTAAAGGTTCCTTCTGAGCTTTTTCAAAGTAAGGAAACCCAAGTGGTCTCCAATTTCAATTGTGCACTGTGATGAAAGTAGGCTGTCTGGGAGGAAAAGGGGGGGCGTCGGGGGGAGGGGGAACTGGCCAGCCCTTTGAGTTCAGTCTGGGTCTCACATATGTAGGAGTGTAGGAATTCCTCAGCTTCACATTTGGACATGGGCCTGGGTTGGAAAATAAAAATAGAAAAGTGTGTATGCAATTCTAAGAAGCTCAGCTGCAAGGAAAGGGGAAAAAAGTTTCCTGTAGACCTTGATTCAAGCTTTTCGGAAGTTTCAAGGACAAAGATGAAGCAGCTCCAGGGCTGCATTTCATTTTGGAACTCATAATTCATTATTCTGCACAGTGGAAAACGATTCCCAGCAAAATGAAACTTTTTTTTTCAGTCTCATTTTATAGGTTGCTTTAAAATAAAAACACATAGAAAAATGTCCATGTATATTCTCCGTGGTTATTTTATAGCAGGGCCACATTTTAACCATTATTCTTTTAACATAAGAAAAGGAGAAAATATCTGGTAAATGGAGAGAATTAGCAGTTGACAACACTGTTCCTGTAAGCTCCAGCTGTAGCAGAGAGCAGCTGTATCATTTCCCTCTGGGAATACAGTTCCGCTTCCTTGCTCAAATATCCCCAGAATGGGTGAAACAGGTTTAAATGAGTATGAGTATCAAAGAGAACTGAGCTTAGAGTGGGATGCCCAAATTATCTGTACATGTAAAGTTCATGCAAATTCCGTTTATAGTCACAGCACAAGCTACATCCACCTTGAGAATGTAAGTACGGAGGAAACTAAGGAATAGCTAACATAGGATTAAAACATTGATCCCTTGATCCTCTGTTGGGAGATGGGTTGCACAGGACTCAGCCAGCAATACCTATCTGTATACACAGCTCTGTGTGCGTGTGTGTGTGTACCCAGCTACAGCTACACACAACGGAGGCAGCTGCAGGTGGAGACACAAAGGCCAGGACATCACTGCCTTTTTTTTTTTTTTCCATAAAAATAGTGTGGCTGCTACTGCTGCTGCTAAAGGAAGAAGCAGAGCGGGAGGAAGTGGCAGCATGCCTCAGAAGCAGCTTTGCTACTCTTTCCTGTCCCATTTCCTCATGAAGCTTGACTTTCTAAAGCTTTCCCTGCTGCTCTTTGTCCCCTGGCTGTGTCCTTAGTCCTCCCATGACAGAGGGGACAAGGCCTGGCATGCCCCTGCACACCACCCTGGGTGACATAACTGAATTTTGTCTGCCAAAAGCCGCCTTGAGGTAGCTCTGCAGCGCATCCCCAGTGCACCTCCAATGCCAGTCTCTACAGGCCAAAGCGGGTTGCCCCTATGGCTTCTGGAGACTTTCATTACACCATGGCATCCACACTGGCACTGCAGGTCCCACAGCACAGGACCAGTGTGGGGACAGAGCAGCTGCAGGTGAGCTACCTGGGGTTGCAGAGCCACAACAGGTCCCTCACCCAGGCTTCTTCCCATCAGTGGCAAGATGTACACCATCCCTGGACAGCCAAGGAAAAGTTGGGCTTTCCCGAGAACTTACTAGACACAATATAATCTTCTTGGGCATTTTCTTTCTAACTGTATTTTTATATCAACACCCAAAAAAGGAGGAGACAAAACTGCTGGCCCATGGTGGAAGGATATGTGTGTGGGTAAACACACACGCTTTCAATTTTAAAAAATTAACAGCACTGTCAATCTCACTAGTATCCATTTTGATCCAAGATTGCATTTTATTCCTACTTCACCAAAATCATTTTCTGGGGGTTTTTTGAACGGAAAACAGTAATAAAATAATCTTATATGAAGCAAGAGCATTCAAAACTTCAAAACCATAAAGCATGAAACAGCAGAAAATAAGAGCAGCTTTCAGCAGTTCTATTTGCAGAATCAGGACAGGCTATAGCTTAAATGAATAAATAAAATGTCTAGTAATTTTATTGAATTATATTGTTCAGTTTCAATTGTGTCCCCCAATATAAACAGCCCAGTGGTTGATGTGATATTGTGAATTTGTGGATTGTGTCTGTAATTAATGTGCCTTGGAATGACCCTCTGAGTGTAAATCAATACTGGAAAGAAGAGACCTCTGCTGATTTGGATTTCTGACTCTTCTAAATCAATTTCCAAATTGTCAGAATTTCTATTAACAACAAAAATCACCCCAAAATATGAATAGTGACCTTTATCACAGTACAGGTCCTCTCAGCATCCTCAAATGTGCTTACAAGGTACTTCATGCCTCTCAGACTCCTGAGAAGTAGGCAGTTAGCGGATGGCATTAGCTACACATTTTCCAAAACAGTAGTTTCCAACCTGTGATCACCACAAACCCACAGGCTAACTGGCCTACAAAGAATCAATGAAGAACAAGCTAGTCATGGGATGTTGGTTTCTTCTCCCAAGTAACAAGCAACAGGACAAGAGGAAATGGCTTCGAGTTGTACCAGGGGAGGTTTAGAATTGGATATTAGGAAAAAATTCTTTACTGAAAGGGTTGTCAAGAATTGGGACAGGCTGCCCGGGGAAGTGGTGGAATCGCCATCCCTGGAGGTATTTAAAAGGGTAGACATGGTGCTGAGGGCATGGTTTAGTGGTAACCTGGCAGTGCTACGTTAACAGCTGGACCTGATGATCTTAAAGGTCTCTTCCAACCAAAATGATTCTATGATTCTGTGAACACTCTTAGTTTGGGAAAGAGTCCGCAGATCAAAACTGGTGAAACTCTTCTTTTACAGTAGAGGAAGATAAACTCTGCAAAGTTCATCTTTCAGCATTCAGTGAGCAGAAGGCTGAAGCAATGTGGTCCTTTCTCCTCACTTTCAGTATGGTCCATGTAGTTAAGTCCTTTAGTTTGAGGGTATGACTGGATGGTAAATCTCTTTGTCTGACATTGTACTCTTGAAAATTTCTCCATTTCATGCACCTCTTGAAGGTTTGTGCTGCTAAAGTAATTCAGCTGCCGGAGGCATCCTTGAATGTCTCTGTCACCATGTCTGTGTCCCAGGGCAGCAGCATATCAATATAGTCATGTCCTTGGCTGTCACATTGCTTACCAAATCCAAACAGAAACCCGGAACTAGATCACCTCAAATCTAGTGGAGAAATTGCTAGCAATGTAGCCAAAGTTTTCTAATCACTCTATTTTATTAACTTAAAAGTCTCAAGCTGGCACTAATTGATTTAATTAATTTATCTCTGCTGTAACCAAAAAGATGGCTTTAAATTTGCACCAGAATTTAGCGCTGCTGAGTCACAGTTACTGAGCTTCACTTTGATTTTGCTGTTTTCAAACTTATTTTCCTGTTTGTTATGAAATCGATATTGCTGTGCTGTGAGCTTAAATGGGGCAGGGCAGCCTAAGTTTTGCTGATGAGTAATTTCAGTGTTTTGAGGGTAAAGAAGAACAAATTACTTCAGCTGCAAAAAATGAATATACATACTGTAAGGAGAAATTACTCAAATATGGGCAGGTGACAGTCAAAGTCACAAGTATCATTGTGACAGAGCTACCAAAGTGGAATAATATTTATGCACTGCAAACAGATTTGTGCTGTTGAGCAAATCTGACTCTTGGGACTAAACCTCAGAAATGCATCCTTTGTAGGCAAGACAGTGGGCAAACAAACAATTTATTGTCAAATAAAAAGAAGTATAAAACAATATGAGCAGTGCTCAAATGGGAAAGTGAGAGGTGTGTATTCTATATTATCAGTTCTCAGGCCTCTTGTTTGAGAAAGGGTGACTGGGAAGAATATTTACTACTATTTGTTACTATTTTTTATAACCTCAGTGCCCTAGAAGGTGGAAAGTGGGGATACCAAACATAAAGAAGCTGGCAGGAGGAGAGCTTACAGTCACGTTCATGTCCTCCTCTGACTGCTAGTCATCATCACCCACTGCCAAAACTGTATTACTTTACTCTTTCCAGAACCAAACCTGCATTAATGGCAGTCTAACTGTGACAGAAAGCGTCCGCGTTCTGTGTACTATGGTGTGATGCAACATATTGAAGGGTGGATCAAAAACAAGGAGCAGTTCAAAAAAATGGTTCAGCCAGTCCTGCCTTCCCTTCTAGGGGAAACGTGGTATTTGGACACACAGGAAGACACAGACACCACATAAAATACACTAAAAAATGCGCACATCTGGCTGTTTGTTGTTTATTGAGCTCCAATAGCATGTTCAACAACTTGCATGGGAATCTTCCAATGCAGTTGTTTAGGTTGTTCCAAATTATAGCATCTCATTTTTCCACCCCAATATTTACAGATTTAGATTCCTTAGGCAAGCTCCAGCTCTTGCAGAGTGGGGGGAAATTTTACCAGCAGGATGTATGGGATTGTTCATCTTTGCTATCTGTAGCCAAGTGTCCATGACCTGCCCCATGGATATACAGATTTCCCAGTTCTTTTGAGTCTGCAAGGCCAAATTGTTCTGCTTCAATGTAGTTCAGAGACTTCCCTGCCTCCACTGGTCTTATTCCCGAGATCACTAGGAGGTGAAGGGGAAGAACAAACAGGACAAATACATTCCTTATGTAAGTAGATGAAACCTTATAACCTCATTTTTCCTCTGCCCCCATTTTAGGACTTGTCAGTTGAGTAGCAGCTGTTTACACCAATTATGAATTTGGCCTAAGATATAGAAATAAGGCAGCGGATTATATTCCATGGAGAGTACATTAAAAATAAACAATGCATGCGTGTGTGTGGCAGAACTGAGTCTTCAGTCCTTAATTATAGGAAACAGGAAATACTTTGGTTGCCCTCCTTCCCAAGATCAAAATTAGTTAATAATTACACCACTTCTTAAAGGTTCCTTCTCCCTTTGCCTTTACTGCCACTGGGGCGGGAGAGGGAAGGGCGGAGGAGGGCGCAGGAAACCAGGGATCACCATAACAATATGTAGGTGGTAAAAAGAGACCTTACATGTTCTAAGATAAGAGCAAGGAAAGCATCGCATGAGAGAATCAGGCGGTCCTTCCCTTGTGCAGCACAGTAGGTCATTCAGGAGCATTCAGGAGAATTCTTCTGCTTCAGGGTTTTGTTGTTTTGGTTTTTTTTTTTTCTTCACAGCCATATTTAGGAAGCTGCAGAGCATTATCAAAAGACATTCAGCAGCTGGGGTGGGGGGCAGTCTTAGCAAAGATTTCAACAGTCTTTAAACCGTCTGGCAATTTTCTGCACAGAGAGCCAGCTGAAGGTGGAGACAAGGGGACAGAAGTTTTTCTTAAATAAGAATAACCTGGCATTCTTTTCTACTTTAAGGCATTGTCTCCTCTGTGTTTGCATTTCTTTCTTTTTAAACTAAACAAATTTAAAATTAACAACTCATTAAGTAATCTAAGCCAGATTCCCAAAAATGTTGCATGAGACAGCTCAGTGGCAGCATTTAGTCTGTTGCAAGCAGTCTGCACAGGCTCAAACCACATTAAAACTCCTTTATTAAGATTTTTGAGACCAGTATAATGTCACACTTTGTACAATAGCATAGGTAAGGAATGAGAATCCAGGCCTGTAGCTTCATTGTAGAAAGAAAATTCACATCTTGTCAATATTGGGTAAAAAAGGCTGCAAATGAAGATGTAAAATCAGGTTCATGTTTAAAACATCTAAACTAATATTGCTTTAGGAAAGAAACAACACATTAGGAACATTGTGTGAATATCCACTGACAGCCTTGAGTGCAGAATATTGTTTCAATAGTGCAGTTTGCTCATATACATAAAATAAGTAGGATTCAGTTGGTTAATAATTTATCTAGTGACTTCTTAATCTTGAACTAAAAATATCCTTGAATGTTTCCAGAGAAGCTGATATCGGGCATCCACAGCAACTGTAAAATCTGCCCTTTTTCTGCTTTATACTGGCTGACAGTTCATCATAGTCTTGGCTCTGCAAAAGACATACATACGTGATTAATTTAAGGCTCAGCAAGTAGTGCCACTAACATCATGTGCCTATGCCTTCCCAAACTCAAGGGCTTATATTTGCCCAGTGCCCTCTCAACACAGATAGACCTCTTGGGAGGGGCTTTGAGCAAATCTTATTTCAAAGAATGAAGGAGGAAAAGGGGCAGGGAAAAGATTTTTCTCCATAAAGGAAATATCTCTGCCAGCAGTACGAAACTGGGGCTGTATACAGGGGCTTGCAGGCTCCCTTCTCTTGTCAAGGCAGCAGCAGGGCACTACCCAGCTGCAGTGGCCACCACACACCTTCCAGTCATTGGCCCTGAACACTCAGCAGCTCGACCAAGAGGACTGGAATCTCAACCCAATAAAAGTTCCTCAAAAAACGCAAATGAACATACAGCTGGTTTTGCCACAGCTGGCAAAAGAAACCTCTGCTTTTGAACCTTTTGGCTTCCCTCAAAGAGTCCTAGCCTTGTTTTCCTGAAATCCCTCAGAGAAAGGCCCCAGGGCTGAGGCAGTGAGCATTCAACTGCTGCCAGTCTTCCAGCAGATACCATTAACCCTTTGGCTGCTAATTCCCACTGCTGAAAAGTGGGTGTCCGCTCTCGGACTACTCAGCATTTATCTGCTGCCCCAACGTCCTTGAAAGTTCAAGGTTCAACAGCAGCCAAGCACTTAAACAAGCCCTTACAGCAGCTTGGTGGTCAAAGGGATAAGAGCGATTACCTCCAAGGGCTCCTTGAGTGTTTTCAGCCCTGCTGCTGACTCACTGGCTATCCCCAAGCAGCTCCCCCATCTTGGCTGCATGATGTGCATTAATACTGAATCTGTGAGCCTTTCTTAACCTATGAGCTTAAAGGGTTTGTATCTTCTGAATAAGAGGAAGCAATGTGTGGAAAACCACCTAATATTACACTGGATTTTAAACTGTAAACCAAACCTGCAGGTTTTGGAGCACAGCAATGCTGAGGGCACGCGTTCATCATCAGGAAGCATTGATACGACAGCCCTCCAGTCAGAGAACGAGAGTGAAAATTTCTTATATCAGTCTTGCAAAGAATGTGCTCACTTGCTGCAACAAAACAAAGCAAAACACATTCACGCAGCCTGGTAAAGCTGCCCTTTATCCATGTGCTTACAAATACAGTGGGCATAGGTACTTGGAAGTTAAATAGATTTGTAACACGGTGCTGTAAAAAATAATATCACTCTTGGTATTAAGTGGTAATTTCAGAATGTTGAGGAGAAGCTCTTAATGAGTTTACTGTTGGCTACCATGGAGAAGATGATAGGACTGGGATGCCAGATCATTAAATACTTGGAATTATTGTTCCTTTTAATATTGCAGTGGCCATAAAGGCCAACTCAATCTCTGCTACAAAGGATTTTACAATTGAGTCTTGATTTTTCCCGAAGTTTATTTGTTGCTTTTGTTTTTCTAAGTTTGAGAACATCCAGCTATATTTCTGCTCTCTCAAACTCCATAAAAAGCTTTCAAGGCTATATTTGGTGAAGAAATAGTGTGGATATTAAAGACACAGAATAGCCACCCACTGCATTGTATTATCTTCTGCTGCAAAGTACCGCAAAAGTAAAAAGAAATCCAGCTTAGTGTTACTGAATACTTATCAGATTCATCTGGCATAATTCTCACAGAGAAAAAAAATGGTTAAAAGAAAGAGATTGCCAGTGTACTCTGACATATGCCCTCCCCCCTATTCCTATTATTCTAGAAGACCTCCTGAGTATTAAACTTGAGCACTAGACAAGCTATACAAAGCAGAATGAAGCCCGAATTTCTGTTTAATGAGTCGTCACATGTTCTCTTAGTAATTCCTTTATGCAAGAACTTCCTTAAATTGTGATCATTAATAACATGCTATTCGGATGCCTCAGATGAGTCTCAGATTTCCACTATAAACACACTTGCTTTCAGATTTTTTATTTATTTATTTATTACTATTTATTCCAGATTACCACTGGAATAACAGGATTTGAGGGTCAGTGCCCTGATTATCCATGAGCAGGTAACACTTAGGATTCATAGAATCACAGAATCACTTGGGTTGGAAGAGACCTTCAAGATCATCAAGTCCAACCAACCCCTGGCAAGCTGTCTTACAGCCGGACCTGCTTTGAACCAAGACAGCTAATGCAAGCACAGTTCCACTCGCACAAGGCAACAGCAACTCTCTGGCAAACTGTCTCTGAAGTCTAGCACTAGTTTGAATTTTGTTCCAGGCAATTTTTTTGGTTTCTGTAAACCTGTTCTCACTACTCATGAGGTAAAAAAAAAAAAAAAGGATTTTGAAAGAAATTACAATTACTGGAAGTGGTCTAGAGGTCTGGGACATGGAACAGAGCTGCATGGAGGATGCTGTGATCCTGAGGTCCAAAAACCACTGTTCACATCCCAAGGAATTACATCTTTATATTATGTCCTCAGCATTACTGCTGCAGTTCTTCACAGTGTTTTGGACTGAAATAAAATTCCTTGCCTCTTAGATATTTTGTTTTAACATATCAGAAATACAAGAAATTTACACAGGCTTAGGTGGGCAGGACACAAAAGGGTAAGCAAAAAACATCAGAACAGGAGGATGTTAAGCTGCTTTGGAATCCAGTGGATTCTCTTAGAGAGAAGAAACTGGCTTGGTTCTAGTTAGTACAACATATATTGATTATTTCATGATTTTTTTAAACAAATAATGAATATTATTCTGTCTTTTTTGGTTATATTTTTCTGCATTATTGCCTAGTGCAAGTCTCATAAATTGTGACATCAAAACAATGTAGCATAAAAATCTCCAGGCAGATACATGATCACACACAGTTTTAATCTGTTTGCATTTCCTGTGGTCACATCAGGTGTTGGCTAAGACTTCAATTTTTGCTTTTTCCAACAATGACAACACTGCTATCTCCTGCATGAAATATAGGTCATTTGGAGAGATAGATAATAGGTATAGAGATACACACTTACCTACATATTCAGGAAGGAAAAGAAAGGAAGAGGATCATAATATATATATATTGTTGTCTAGAAAATAAATGATGTTTGCATTTGTATGTAGGGCTCTTGATTCCCATGAGGCAGTTATTAGAAGTTTCCTTCTCGTATTTAGTCATGTTTGGAATTGTTTTCAGGATGTTTAGACTCTTTTCTTCAAGTTGTCACCAGCTCATTACCACAGAATTACATTTTACAAACAAGAGCTGGCTAGAGCCAACTTGGCTTGGCTACTGCTGCCTGAGGGAATTTGAAAAAATGATAATTTCCCTGCCTTTGGAAATAGAAGAGCATGGACCCAACTGCAGGCAATCTCACCTCTTTACTCCCTTTCCGAGCTGAAGGAAGCAGCTTTTGTTTTCTTGGAGGAGCTCCCTTATTATCTGGGAAGAGAACACACATACAGAATATTTTTGCCCCCAAAACGCAGTACATCTAAGAAAATATGAATTTTCATCGTAACGACTCTCAAAATGCAATGCTGCACAATAAGGTTGTTACTACATCCCTCTAGAAAGAATTACTGAAGGTGCATGATAGAAAAGTTTCCTTCAATGTAGAGGTGAATCATGCCATTGCAATCAGTGCTCAGAGTGGGACTCCACAGAAGGTTTAAAGAAGCCCAACTCCTTGTCTTTGCCAAAAGAGGCCAAGTTGATGGCACTGAACTGCATCCAGGGTTTTTTCCCTTAAGGATCCCTGGGACTTAAGCCTTGTTATATTTATGACTGGCCCATCTGCGCCTCACTTGACAACAATTTACCCACCATTAGCCCTTACACACACCACACACACACACACCCCTGCACTGTGATAATGTCATAATTAGCAATTGATCTTTTTGTCAAACAAAAATTGTCTTGCTGCTGCCTTTGATCCTTCGGAAAGTGTCCCTCCTTAGCTTCAGCTTCATAAACACCTTCAAAACTGCAGCCTCCACTTCCCTGTAATTCTCCTTTTTGCAAAGAATTTGCAAAAGAAGGAAGTGCTAGCTTTATAGAAAATTAGAGGCAAACTTTAAGGGATGGACTGACCACATGATTGCTCAAAGGTCAAAATGATGTGTTTTTTCTTATAATTACAGTTAGATAGTAATTGCTGGTTAGTGATAAATTAAGTCAGCACATCTTAAGTTGACTTGGCATTAGAACAGGGTATTAATCACCAAATAGCCATCATTTACCTTCAGTTACAACATAAATTGCAATTGTGAATAGATCAATCTGAATATAAGCTTATTCCAAAAGCAATCTACAGGACAGATTCTCAGGCAGTGAGAGCTTCCAAAGTTTAATTAAATTCAGAGCTGCATCAATTAACACTAGCTGAGATCTCGGTCCAAAGGATGATCTGTCAAGTAAGTTGAACACAATTTACCTTAATATCAGTAAGGATATTCTCATTTTTTGTCCTGATGGAATAGCAAAGCTGTCCTGAGTGCATAGGTCCATATTCTGATGCTTCTCCCAGGTGGAACTGTACAAGCAGCTTCGCTGCAGTCTGCAGAATAATTCCCTCATGGTCATGCTCTAAGTGTAAATGGCTACCTGTACTTGTTGCAAACATCAAGTTAATGCCAAGTTAGTGGTTCTCATTGCTGAGACCTCCTGCAAAAGAAAGTCAAATTACTGAACAGGTAAGTCTTCACTCAGATTGTATGAACAAAGACAATGCAGCCAGCGTTTTCAAGTATTCATATCTTCAGACAGAGGAACTACTTTGCCTGACTGCTAGCCCAAGCTTGTGAAAGCCAGGAAAGAACAACTGTGCCTTCAAATAATTTTCAGAACGCAATGCAAAATTCCACATTTCGTGGAATGTTCTTGAAAAAGAGAGTAACAATTAAGAATAAGAGGCTAAATGTTTTACAACTTTTCTAGTAGGGTATATTTGTTATTTCCTAGCTCATACTCATTCTTATAGGGATGATTTCAGACAGCATAGTGCCTGTGAAAGCAAGAAATTCTACTTTTCAATTTTTGCAGTCATTTTCTTATAAGATTCTGGTCAGAAAATGAGACTAACATTTTACAAAAATGCTTGCAACATTTCTGTCACTGTCTCAAAATGGATAAAAATGTGTCAGAAAGTTTGACAAATATCAAGAATGTGCCTCTATGCTGTCAAGAGCATCCCCCTTCTTGATGAGCCAAGACATGTACTACTCCCACATTCACACTTCTGCCTAAAGCTCTGTAACTTTTTCCTGCGGGGAGTCCTAAACCTTGTGCTGGGAGATTTTCCCTCTGTTTACATTAGGTAGAGCAGAGCCTTTTGCCACGTTAACAGAAACGCTACTTATCTTGGAAACAGGCTGACCATCTGAGCACTGCATCATCTGAGTACTTTTAGCTGTTCAGCAGCTGAAGTGGCCTATTGTGGATCATTCCCTTGCAGAACAAATGTTGCTGTCTGAGACTGTTCCAAACATTTGTTTGGCACACGAGCCTTCCCTCTCCTTTTGAAGCAGTATTAAAAGCACTGTCAGCTCATTAATGGATTTTTTTTAACTTTTCTTTTGGCAGAAATGAAACTATCACTGAAGGAAATATCTTGTAAACATTGAAACAACCACAACAGCATTCCATGTGTACACGCTGGAAAACAAAAACAAAATAAAAGCAGCCTTTTGCAATGAAACGTGTCTTTCCTGAATCAGCAAAGACTCCCATGACCTTGCAGCCATTCTTTGGAATATCCACTGAGAGCATGAATCAAATAACAAAATAAAAGCACTATAGTGCAAAGGACAAGTCTTCCAGGGTTACAGGAGAGCCACTGCTCTGAAAACACCACGCACTGAAATCTTACCTATGGATTGACTTGTGTACAAATGTCACCATGCCTACGTCAAAGGCCAGATTTCCCAGAGGAGTCAGCTTCCATTAGAGAAATTCAGTAAATAACAGAGTTTTAAAGATCTCAGCAAGCCAGATTTTCAGAAGAGCTTATTCCAGAGGGCTAGCATTGATATTTAGATGAGACCTGAGTATCTAAAGAAGTTTATACATAAAAAATTTCTCCTGACAGCATGATGAGCATTCTGCATAGAAATGTAGGAATGTGCTTTTAGCCTTACTATCCCTCCTCCTCTTCTTTTCCCCATTTCTTTTTTTTTTTAATTTAAGAAATTGAAGACTTTTTAATTCACCTTGATACATTCTAGGTATCAAAAGAAATAGGTTTTATCTGAACTCTGTAGCCTCTACATAGGCACTCTCTGTAAATAATTGTGTATCTTTCCTTCCATTACTGGTTACCTCTAACTGATTTTTTTTTTCCCGCAGGCATTTTTAATGAAAGATGTGTTATCAAAATCCAAGTGTTTTTTTTTTCCAGAACGTAGCTGATTTGGATGAAAATTTAAAAAAAGTTTAATAAAACCGAGTCCCCAAAACCCCCAAAACACCAGGAAAAGGCTTTTCTCAAACGTGTTCTGCTTTAAAGTGCCTGTTCTTCAAAAGACAAGGCAGAGGCAGTGGAAAGCTAAAGTTGATCCTGCCTTCAAAAGATCAATATGACTTGCTACATTGTATCTGTGTCTTTTGGGTATGGTTAAAAACCAAATTACTCTATATAGGTTATACTTAGACATAGGTACAAGAATGGGGAATGTTTATCAAACTTAATCTCTGTGCTTTGGAAAATAATTTGTAAGATTACTGTTTTGTTAATTCCAAAAAAACTCCAAATCATTTGTTAGATCCATGCACAATCAGACATTTGACTGCAAAAGCATTCAACTTGAAAAAAATATACTTTGTGTTCTTTTGATTCACTGTCTAGAGTTAGTTTACACTTCCAGGCTTGTAAGAAAGGCTAGATAAAAATTCTTTTAATGAGAAGTGAGGTGCTTGTTTAGAAGTGACAACAATAGCTTTGGGAGATTAGGTAGGTAGGTAGGCAGACAGACAGACAGATAGATATGTAGATACAGAGAGGTGTTGAGACTTGGAATGAAATTCCCTGAAGTGCCTTAGCTTCACGTGCTCTCAGACTCATCACAGATTTGAGATATGGACTTTGTCATCAGTCAAGAAGAACACTGGATCTAAAACTGCCGTGTAATGTATGGGACAGTTTCTCCTAAGGTGCAAGGTTTATGTAAGATAACGATCTGTCTCACTCATGCTTAACAGTTTGGGCAAAATAACTTTGGTCCTATTCCTCTCTCATAGCTGTCAAAATCCACTGAGCAGTCAATGATTCAGACACCCTGAGCAATTACCTAGAGCAGACCAAATTCTATACATCTTAGCAAAAACCACAAGAAAGCCAGAGTTTGTTCTGATATCCTTGCAAGAGGGCCTGCAACAACAAATGAGCTTGCAATGCATTTGCAAGTACTTAAATCACTGAAAGGAACAGGTATGAAAAGGAAAAAAGAATCAGATCATCTCAGCATCAGTATTTTAAGTACTTTGTCTTAAAACATGATCTATAATACAAAGGAGTGCACAGAACATCTAGAAAAAAGCCTAGATGATAACTTTTGGTTTCACGTGCCCATTTTGTGAAGCTTAGCCTCTCTTTTTGGACCATACTTCTTTGTGACTACAATATTGTATAAGGACATTCATTAACTCCTGATATAATTAGTCCACAAGCAGGCAAAAGGGAATATATACCCTCCCTTGTGTATTTAACGTACCCATTTAGCCATTCAGTTGCCCAAACCTTGTATAGGTGCTTGAAGGCACTGTTAAAGTTTTTGATTTTACACTGGGAATTGGGTAGGCAATATACCCAATACAGGCATAAAATATTCTTTGGAAAAAGCATGACATCCCTGATGTAGGTCAGTTACTAATGAGCTTGGCTCTGAATTAGTGTGCTTCAGTTGCAGAAGAACAGTGGTACAGTTTAGAATATCTTAGAGCACTTGATTAACTAGTCCCGTTTCCAGCAGAACAGAGAAACCATCCATCATAGCCCGCATTACTTCCCAGACCTTAACATGACAAGGACAAGATTGTGTTTAGTGAAGCCTTTCAACTAAGAGAAGGGATAAAACTCCATGACATTACAAAAGTCTTACACGGTTGAGTCTCACAGCAGACCTTGACATAGGTCTGGAGAACTGATGATCCCTCTGTTCTTACTGCTTTCGCAAGATCTCTGCTGTCCCACAGTGTGATACCTGTCTTAACTTTTTTGTCAGTCTCAGCAGGTTTCACTCTCACAGTTCTGAAGGAAGCAGTTTAGGATGTAAATTTGTTTAGGTTTGCTGTATTTCACAGTATTGCTGTGTCCCTCTGATCTAATGCACCTAAGAATTTATATCATGTCCACTGTTGTATTCATCTAACTACTTTTCTGTTGTACTGGAAAATGGTTCATTTCCACAGAAACTAGCTCTGCACAGGAGTTTTCCGTAGTTTTACTGGGGAAGGAAACACAGAATGTGTTTTTTCTGCAATCTAAAAAATGAATTTCAAAGAACTGACACTAGCTAATCTATCAAGCACTACAACCGCTGACTCATTACTCCTTCCTTCAGAATGACTTCCTAAAACATTATTATTAGCACAGGTTACATCCAGTTACAGATACTAAGTTTTTCCATTTGAAATACTGTAAGACACAACCATCTTGTGACATTGGAAAATATCTTTTCCCTGAAGAAAAGACTGAAATTTCATTAAGTAAAAGAGAACTAAAAGCCCCTCTCAACTTTGCCTACATTTTCATTGTACCTTAGGGCAGTTAGTTTTAGCAAACGTGGGTACTTGAGTTTGAAAAAGGGGCAGGTTGGGCCACTGGAAAATGAGCAACACAAGAAAAAACATCTCTCATTTGAGTCTGAATTGGTATGTGCCAAATTGTAATGGAACGGGATAGGAACAGAGCTATCCAGCTTTGTTTTCACACAATTTAGTTAATTTGTGCTTTTCTTGGATGGTTTATATGAATAAATACACAGTGAGTGACACACAAGAAGGTTGCATGGTCACATATCAGCAACTTCTGAGGCTGGTGAACGTCTCACATATGACTGGGATATCATCATAGATCTGGTAAATGGAGCAAGGAATATTCATATTCATCTGTTTTTCCTTTCCTTTCCTTTCCTTTCCTTTCCTTTCCTTNTCTCCTCCTTTATTTAATAATAAATTATCCCCATCCCTTTCTCTGTCAGCCTTTTCTCTGTCACTGTCTTGAAAGGACAGTGACAGAACTGCAGCAGAAGAGACACTGTAGTCAGTAGCGTCCTCACACCAATAACTCAGAAGAACTGCTGACATCCCCCAGATTGACAGCTGCCTACACAGGGTATGATGTCATTGCACCACACGCTCATTAACCAGGTGCTGTCAGGAGCAAGAGGCTAAGAGAAAGAAAGTTATAAATCATGCTTACAAACCACATGTGCAATGTCTTTTCAGTCCATTTGTGGTCTTTCTGTAGCTCTATTTAGTATTCCGTACATCTGCTTGGGGTTTTGTGGGTTTTTTTTTCCATAGCGTTTCCTATCATATCAGCTACAGAATTGCCTACATGGAGGTATCCATAAATTATACTGCAGCCTAGGAGTTTCTAGTGTGTGAACAAAAGGCACAAATGCAAATGCAAGATGTTTAATTCACTGTTTATGTGAGATGTTACCCAGGTGCCAGTGACATCCTTCTGACCAGCACAGAGGCACAAGGGACCAACCCAACATACATTTTTAATGTGATCAGCTGTGACAGCACATACACAGAGCAGACCTTGCGGCCTTAAAGCCATCCTTTTGGAACACTTCTAGGGGCTCAGAAGAAACGGTTTAATTAATCTTCTTTTTTTCAGGATAGTGGCTTTTTTTTTTTTTTTAATATAAATTATGTACACTGAAAACCTGCCAATTATAGCAAATTAAGGGACTTGGCAAGTGCATCCCTTGGAGACAGATGGTAAATAACATTCAGATTCTGAGTTGAAATAGGGCTAGCGATTAACTGGTACAGGATAGAAAAGCAGTCTGAATAAATGAAATAAAAGGGTTTGATATGAATGCAAGTACTGTAGGTTGCTTTTTTTTGTGTGATAATGATGGCACCAAAAATATTGATGATTCATAATTAATATGCTGTACCCTGAGTGGCAGCAGGATTCTAGATCTTTAGCACTATTTTAAAAACCAGTGCCAGTTGTTTATTTTGCTTTCACAAGGCTGCAAACAACTCTCATTTCATCCTCTCTGGAGGATCTGCTGGTTAAAAAGACAAGAGTGCAGCAGTGAAGCCTGACAATGAAGAGAAAGTGCCCTTACTAGTAGGAGAGGACCACAGGCAAAAATTCAGGGGAAACAGGGTCTCCTGGGATGCAGACTGATATAATGCAAGAGTGGAAGTACCTGAGGAGAGTGCATTTGTTTCCAACTTGAGCTGCAGATGAAACAGGAGTGACAACCTCAGCCTCATCCCCTACTTGACCATTTCTCCATTTCAAAAATTCACTGTGCCTACAAACCCGCAGTCGCCAGCACAGCAGAGGTGGTGCTGATCAGAAATGCTCTGGCAGAGCTGCAAGAGGGTAGGAAGATCTCGCAGCACCTGCGTGTGCTCCGTCTGGGAACAATGATTATTGCTAACCCGTCAGTCTCAGCAGCGCTAAAATACACCAAATCTAATTTGGCTTAAAAATGCAAAAGCACAGAGAGATCTTTTTAAGAATCCAGCCAGAGATAAAAAAGATGACAAAGTCAAGAGTGTGTTAGTCATTTAATTCGTACTCTGCTTAGGATTCTAAATTCAGGAAATGACTCAATCATGCACACAATTACAGCTATTTTCAGAGCATAAATGATGCAGTACGCCAATACTGATGCAAAAACATACCACAATTAGTTCCTGCAAATGGTCTTGCAATAAGGCATCATTTCCAAGGGAGCCTTCAACCTAATTATGGCAACAGCGTATGCCTCAGGGTGCACCTCTCTATACCATTTCATTATTCTTGTAGGGTGACCTGACAATGATGTCACCAGAGCGCTACTTCACCTTGCATGCTCCCAAGCACATGATAAGAAGGTTAATTGCTTACGTTTACAGGGTCCATTTTGCTTTAAATGTTAGAAGCACACAGAGCAGTCCGGTTACCAGTCTTTTCAAAGTAATATTTGTATCCAGGAAGAATTACATAGAATAATGTTTACATGATTGAGAAATTGAAAACAGGCAGTAGATGATGGAATCTCTTCTAAGAATTGGATTATTTATTCAAGAAAATTTGACATGTCAGTTAGTGACTTTTCTTGAAAACAAGAGGGCAAACCTTTAAAGAAAAAATGCGAACAATAAAACCACAAAAAACATCTCTATTCCACTTGTTCAGATTTATGAATCAAGATCTAGAAAAATTCAGAATAAAGTGTAAGATCAACATCTGGGCTCCAAGGAGGCACCAGAACTCCTGCTAGATGCATTAGGACTAGGATGACAAGAAGAACCTGCATCTTTACCCTAGCTGCCATGCTGAAATTATGTGCAACCCACTGCTAACAAGAGAAATCACTCACTCTTCATAAATCCCTCCAATACCCACTCAAATGTGATAAGCTAGAGCAACAGGAGTCTGATCTTCAAATGAGGGGCTCCAATTTTCCCTTGAGAATGATTTCAGTCATATCCTTGAGCACTTTTTCCTTCTCAGTTTTAAATCCAGGCTACAGTATGTGAGTGATATAAGATTTTCCTTATGCTGGAAAACAAACTGTACCTCAGACAGAGTATAGCATTATATAATTATATCAGACCAACAGAGATTTTTCATGCATTTACAAAAATTCTGAAAGTTTACATTGTTTTGTTTAGACTTTCTTCTTTTTTGAAAGTTCTGTATTTCCAAAATTCTGATTAAAAGTCTGCAGTCAAGGCCTTTGCAATGACAAAAGCTATCTTGCTAGCCAAGACTACTTCACAGAAACTAGAAAACACAGACTCAACTAAGAATTACAGCATTTGAGTCAGATTTGTGAATGAAAATTCACGATTTGAAATTTCATGAAAAACACAGAAAACCTCAGGTTTCTCTGGTACTTCTCAATTACATGAAAAACTTGGTAACTGTAAATTTCTATTTCTGACATACCATTATATCAACACATCTTATATGTTCAGCCTAGTTTTACTCAGTTCTTTCCAGATATGTTAAAGGAAAGGCCTAAATGTTTGAGCAATATGAACAAGGCTATCCTGCAGAAATTCCCAGTCTCCAATATGCAACATTATTCCCCTTCAAATTCTATTCTGTTTTGACCCATTTAATCAAAGGATGTTTAAGGGGAAAGTAGGCTTCGCAATGTAGTTCACAGAGATTACTGAAATGAGAAAAGCTAAAGATAATCTGAACAATAATAATATTACTAAAATTTCCAAAGGCAACACTAAGAAAATTCTAAATACTGTAGAGTCTTTCCTTTATACACAGGTAAGATCTTTGAGAAATCTTGTTAACTGATTTTTTTGGTTGGTTGGTTGGTTTGTTGGGATTCTTTGCTTGTTAAAGGAAAATATTTTATGAGAGCAAGGAAATAACACATGGGACCATTAAAGGCAGGGTGGAGGGGGAAGGGTTCTTCCAAGGGAGGGAACAAGATCATATTTGCTGCTTAAAGGCCAGAACAGGAATTCTGGAATCATAAGAACAGCTTTGTTCATGCTGTTGTGTTTGGGGTGTTTATATATATGTATCTGGCTCTTTGGTCAAGAACTGGACAAACACTGCAAAACAACAGTTCAGAAACTTGTTTTTAGTTCTGAACAGTTGTTTGTTTTAACTATGGCCATGAGCCTTTTCCATTACTTTACAGGAACATGATTTTTTTGGCATGTGCATGGCTTCCCGGAGAATGGTTGCTCTCCATGTGAATTCCAGTGTTCTCATATGAACAAAAGGCTAAAAGGTATGGCTTTTCTAGGCTAAAAGGTATGGCTTGTCCAATAAAGGGCAGCAGGAATATTGCATGACTTAAGCAATCAGTCACAAATTAGAGAGGGATAAGTAAATTGGGTAAAGCACATTTGTATTAATTGCATGGCAAAAATTTTAATTAAAACTCGCATTATTAAACATCTGACAACAGCTAAGGACATTTTTTGAATTCCAGGAAGGGCAAAACTCAACAATTTAATCTTTTCAACACATTCTTGGTCCAGTCCTAATTAATATTTAAAGACATGTAAGATTGAAAAGATAACGTGGCTAAACCTGCATTTTACTAGTTTTTTAGTTTGATTATTTGAGTCATGACAGTGCTACCCCTATATTAGTTTCACTGCACTTGCTTCTCTCTTGTTCACCACATAAAGATGGTCACTGCCCTGAATAACTGGTAGTTCAACAGGAAGATGAAAGAAAACAGCTGGCTTCAAAAAGCAGATGGGTGGATCACATGGTAATAGTGAGAGCATAATTAACACAAGCATCATCAGTCACAGCACACCAGCTGCCAGCAAACCTGCACACACCGCTTTTGTGTTGTTTTGGCTTCTTTGGGTCAAAAAAACCCTCTTTAAACAAAGTTTAGATTCTCAAGAATGCTTTTTCTGCTTAACTCGGGACTCTTGCCGAGTACCTCTCCAGCTGTGTGAACCCTGGCCCTGCCGTAGCATTATGTAAACTATTGATGAGCTCTCCGAAAAGATACAAATCTCAGCCAGGTCCGATGATTCCCCTGAGCTGTGAGAATTAGATTAAAGCAGGAAGCCAAACACACCAAAGGGGAAAAAATATGAGACTATGATTCCTTTGAGAGAATAATGGAAGGAACTACATCACAGCAGCGAAGAAAACAATTTCACAAGGCGTAAATGAATGCAGAAAAGAAATCCTAGAGCACTCCTTTTGTGCTTGGGCATATGTGTTGCCTCTTGACCCAAATTTTAAGTGGCTCCCTTAAAAGTAATTTACGAGTTTCATTAAGGATCTAGATGGTCTTTTTATGAATATTGTCATCTAAAGGTCAGGGACCTGGGAATGCCTCTCCGATGCACAAGTCCAAGAGAGGTCTCCAGTCATATTTTGATCCCTGCAGGAACAAGACCTAATTACGCTGTATTCTGCTTCTCCAAGAATTAAACCTGAGCATGGTGGCCTTAAGAGCCTAACATGGTATGGTCGTGGCCACACGCATGGATGATGTTGGGAACAGGACCCAACCGCACACATTGCAGCACACGCCACACAATTCCCACGTATCCATAATGTTCTCCGTGATATATGTGGCTGGACTTCCACCAGGAAGAACAAATGATAACAACCTATTTTGATGCAACGTGTAAGCACAATGGTTTCTTACTATTACACTATTTCACTTCCCTCCTTTCTGTGTTACACAGCTACATGTGTTTGTGCACGTGTTGTGTCATCTACTATAGAGAGATCTAAAAGTACTATGGTATTACCAAGCCAGTACTCATGGAGCATGATATAATGTGATTGAACCAATTCCACTCTGCTGAAGAACTAACCATAACCATTGATGAGAACAATAAACTAATTCAAATCTGCTCACATCTTTAAAAAAAATTATTTTCTTCTGCTCTCTGTTTTCACACATTTATTTCTTATCTTCCTGATTTAGCAGAGGGTTTTAAAGAGATGTGTCAAAATATCATAAGATAGGCTATTTTGGTATCAGTCAGAGTGGAAATGAGAACTTCCAGTTGCTTATCTTAACATACTATAATTAACACTCACATGTTTGTGAAGTTCACTTCTCACTTATCTAACAAACAGAACAACTGTGAAATAAATACTAATAAAATACTACTCAAACTAAAAATTGATTGAGAGGTTCTTTATAACTTGCTTTACTATTAAAACCCGATTTTCTAAAGCCAAAGTTGTTCTCAGGAACAGGTCAGGTTTTATAATTTTTTAATGTGGAAAAAATGTTGAAAATATTCTGAAGATGTCAACATTTTTTTTCAACATCCACAAAAGGAAAGTACCTCTTCAGTTACAATCTACGTCGTACTTTATAATGCTTGATTTTTATTTGTAAAAGTGATCAAAAATCAAATGCTTCATGATTAGCTAACGGACATATTTCAAGTTTTTTAATGTTTTACTAGAACATGACAATTGTTTCCTTCTTAGCTTTAAATGAAATTTTCCAATACTGGTAGAAGGCTATCGATTGCCATTGCTAAAGGTATCTTCCTTAAGTAAAGAGAAAGAAATAGACAGTAAACTCAAAACCCAGTACGAAAGGATATATTCCAGAACAAAAAGAAATTTTCACTTACTGGATTAATTTTCACTTGGAAGTGACCTATCCTATTCACTTCTGTTGTGTTATAAATGGTTTAAACCATGAGATTTTGAGCTAAACAAAATTACACTCTACAAAGTTTAAAATGAGGTGCTCACCATTTCTGAAAAGCAGGTTTTCAATTGCTAGTGTACAAGGAACAGAATTTCTAAATCACCGTCCAAAAGCGTGTGACACTATGTTCTTGATTAATATGTTCTTCGTACCCTTAGAGGAGATATTCTGACTGAAGATGTTGATACAGTTAATCAGTAATTAGTCACTAATCCATGCTTTTATGATTCAACACTTGAATGAATCAACACTTAGGCAAGAACTATTACTCATGTTTTCTAATAGACCTAGTGAAATATAAAGAATTAAGTGGAGTGATCATGGTCACATATAAAATCAGCAATAAAAGCAGTCCATTCTGAACAAGCACTGGGTCAAATATGCCAAATCATTGTACACTCCGGGAAAAGAAATCAATCATAACTACTCAGAAGCTTTGAAATCATATATCCAGTCTTAGCTTAAACATAAATGCCAGTTCTCTGCCTACACTTTAAATCAGTTTTTCTTCACTATTTCTCCCTACCAAAGAATTTCAGGGAAGGTCTGAACAATCAGACACAAGGAACAAGCTTTTATTGAAGGAAAAAGAACAAAATATTCGTTTTGGGTTACTTTCCTATTTGCTTTTCCCCCATCACATGATTGAAAACACAGCACAAATATTCTTGGCTATAAAGTGAATAAGCATTTACTTTTTCAAACATGTTCATTTACAGGTGTCCAATTTCATCTCCTTCTGATATTATACAGACACCTTCAGGTGACACTCTCATTAACCCCTTTTGTAGATGAAATTTAGTCTGCATACTTTACCCTTGCTTTCAAAAATATTTGGTTTTTGTTAGTCTTGAGTTGTCTGAAAGATTATTTCCTACTGCAAGTTATATAGTATCTTTTCAGAAATACCTCTGTCTATCATAGAGAAAAGATCTTCCTGCGCTACAAGAACCACCAGGCTATGTAGTTAGTACACAACATTTAATGGTATATTAGCTGCACTGTGTATTTTACTACATCACCTTACAGAAGCATCATGCTATACCGTTCAGGTTGTGACAAATCTCTTAAGTGTATCTGAATACCAGTTAAAATATCTCATAGTTTGTGCACAGACTATGCCCTTTGGAAACACATACTCTGTCGCATGATTTGGGAAATATAAGACAGTATTAGAACATTAGCATTCTTCTGTTAATGTAGCTAATGTAACTGTATGAAATAGTGCTTAGAACCAGGTTCGGGGCAAACAAGTTTGGGACAGCTACCTGAATTTCTGGCTAAGGAGGAAAGACTTCTAGCCTAAGTTAATAAGAACTAAAAGCCTTACACTGTTGAGTAAAAGGAAATGGGAGTCCGCAATACAGCCTTTTCCAGGCATCCCATCTTAATTTTAACACTTATTGTACTTATGACTGACATGTCACTGGCAAACACAAAAATGTTTGCTTCTTCATTACAACATGTGCATATTACACATCTTCTGTAATAGCATGTTATAGAAAGGCTTGTGTTGAGTTCACTTGAAATTTCACATTGATTCAGACTGATTGTATAAGGAATACTGGTTATATAATAGCTTGTCGGCATTGTGTCATTTCAAAGGACTGGGTGCAAATCTTTCACGAGGGAGTAAGCATGTTTTTTCCCAGAATTTTTTTTAATTCTTCATACTCTATGCCAATGGACTCTATAGTCCATTGTAACAACCAGAAATTGCTTCTCTGCAATGTTTTTAATGAGACATAATGATAAACTTCATTTCTGGTATAACAGTGGCAAAAGACAAATTTGTCAAAGTAAGAAAACTGCAACTTCCTTTCTACTACAAGCAGATTTTAAAAGAACCCTCCTAAGGCTTTGTAGATATTACAGAGTTAAAAAAAAAAAAATTCTAGATGCTGATAGGCAGTACTACCAAAAAAGGTAGCCTAATAATCATATATGGACTCTGATATTACAGAGGTATATTTGGCTGTTGTTTCAATGATGGTATTAAATAATACAAAAAGAAAAAATCGTTCTAGACCTGACTGGGATCTAAAAACACTAAACAATCCAGCAGGAATGTATGAACTTGCATTTAGCAATGTTTTCAGTAGCACATTCTGAAAATAAGAGTGGTATATTCTAAGGGCGGAGTGGAGAATGCAGCTTTTTTTTTTCTTCAAATTCACAGCAAGCTAACAGGAAGACTTTTACTTTGGTTGATGCTTCAACTTCATCCAAGACGTTTCCTTATTGTCTTTCACTCCCTGTTTTCCCACATTAACATTCAGTATGCCACCGGCCTATTAATAGATTGTATAAGCATGCACTGCAGACATATTCACCAGCACAGTTGCACATATGGCTGTCACTCCATGTTCTGCACTGAAGGATGGATCCTTGCGGAAAACGTTTCTGCCCTCAGACTTCCACTAGCCAATTTGACATCTTCCCCAGATCAGAGACCCTTGCTGGCACCTCCAGGGGCATGCTTGGGCCTATGTGCATGCTGGCTCCATGAATATTTAACAGAGAAATTGAGAAAAGACTTGCTAGTGATCCATCTGTTAAGCTGCTGGAGCTATACCAGGGACCCATGAATTGGCTGCAGACTTCTCCCATAATAATGCCAAGGTTCAATAGAGAATTTAAGGCATTCAGTTGATCCACTGCCCAGAGCTGACTACTGGCAAGAAGGGTGGCCACTGCATAGGTGGTGACAGCAGATTTACCACTGAATAAAGCCAAAGCTATCTCTGAAATAATCAGCTGTGACTAATAACAAATAGTAACCTTACGCTATCATTTTTTTAGGATAAATTTAGGATGTTTCTACCCTGTTTAAAGTAGCGAAGGTATGCTCCTTACCACCTGACTTTAACGAACACTGGTATTATGTTAGCATGCCAAATAATATCCCTTGGACTTTTTGGCTTCCAGAACTCACTTCCCAATTCAATACTATAATAATAATAACAACTGTATTTTGGGAAGAGAGAATGGGGTAAGAGTGACAATAGCACGACAGATCCATCCATTATGTCACCTCCTGCCACCTGATGAAAGTTTTTTTTTTCTTGGGGAACAACATCAGGATTTCTAAAAAATCATTGATGGCTCATAAAAAAGTTGAGTCTGTCTCCTGCAGGGTATATCACTCCTGTGTTAACACGGAAGCTGTGGGACAGCAGCTAAGTTCTCTCTCCCTTTCACTAATTTTAGATTTTGGTTTTGTCCTTTAAAAATTAAATTATCTTGTGCTTTAAAAGTCAAGTAAGCCACATTATTACTTTTCAAACAAGTCCAACTACTTTAAAAGAAAGGTTAGAATAGAACAGTTGGTCATTTTTCTCAGCATGGAGCAACAGTTCCAATTTTAGGTTGGATCTGTCTGCATTTTCCTTTTCCTTCTTAAATCCTCCTCCCAACTCACTATCTCCACGGGAGTCATTCAAGGCTGGGAAAAAAAAAAAAAACACTAAAGGTTTGCTCCCTTAGAAATTTTTTAGCTTGTTTAAATAAAATTCTTAACAAATGAAGTTAGTTGAGCCATATGAAGTGGATGTCAGCAAATACAGGGAGAAGCTGTGTTCAACATAATGGCCTCTAGTCATTCTTAAACTCGGCAAGACTGAAATATAACCCTGTCTACTAGGTTACAGTGCTGAAAAAAGACTTCTGTTTCTCCACACTGCAACTGGCAGTATCATGAGAGCTAACTCAGTTGTTAAAACCATGTCTAAACACAGTAAAATGCCCAACTGCAGTAAAGCCCTTAAGTACCATTAAAAAGACAGAGTAGTTAGTAAAAATAAGACTGTGGTTTGATGGCACCATAAATCTGTCTTGGAGTCTCCAACTTAATGGTATAGCAATGCGAAGCACAGCCCTGCTCTGGCTGAAACTCACAATCTTGCATAAAATTTACCCACTTTTTTTCTGACAGGCTTCTTCCATACAGGTATTTTTGTTCATTAACATCTGGTCCATGCAAGATTTTCTCTGGACTTTGGTCTACTCCTGCTATTCCTGCTCTGTATCTTCAGAAGACTCTGGATGTCACCAGCCTTCTCTAAACATGATGTCAGACCTTCCATTTTGGCTATATTTCTCTTTTTGTTTCTCATTGTGGTTAAACCTTTCCTGATCAGGGACTCGTGCATCAGTTCTAAATAGTTAGACCTTCTGCACCCAGCAGCTGGTACAAACAATGCCAGAGTTTGTCCATTTCATGGCTTTGCTTTTATCTGTTTGGTGGCTTTGCTTTTCCTGAAGTTCTGTCTTTTGGCATCTGAACAGGAGCTGTTGGCCCTACCAGAAGTCTGGCAATGCACGTTAGGAAATGGTCTGCCATTCCCTTCTGCCCAGATGCTTCAGTGTAGGTTCCAAAGTGACCTGCAACAAGAGAGACCAAGACTGGTTTCCACAAAAGACTACAAACAAAGCCAAAAAATAGGCGATCTGGTGCTGCAAGATTAGCATACCTTTAGTAGGAAGCACTCCAGAGCACCTGAGGATGCCCTTTAACGCTAATCCGCTTCACCCAAGGAAGACAGGCATCCCAAAAACCATGACAGGGCTTTCCAGAGAATGGATCTTTGCCATTACTTATTACCAGAATCAAAAAATTGATCAACTTGCCATAGGCTAGAAAATGAAGGTTTCTTTCTGGTCATTAGGAGAGGAAGCTTTAATGTCATTTTCTGGGGGTGCAGCTAGGCCCTGGATGCTTGGCCAAAAGACTATTCTGTGCTGATAGTCACCCACCTGCACCAGTCCCATTTGATTTGTCTAAGCCAACCTCACATCAAGGGTTTTCAACAAAAGGATCCTAGACTTTGGGTGTGGGAGCTACCCTAGCTGGAGACATATTCACTCAATACACAGTCTCCACACTTGATTAGGCTGGAACCAAAAGGCAGTCATTTTTTAGAAACCTCTGAGGACATCTACATACATACAAAAAAATCTCAGTGACAGTTCATTATATTCAGGAACGCATTTGGTGAAATAAGGCCAGCCTTTATTCACATTTCCCCTCCTGAATAATTATCAATCATATGTTGCATCTCAGAAATGTGGTATAAGGCTGAACTGTAGTTCAAAACACTGATACAGCATCCACCAGATGGTCCTCAATATATAAAGCCTCTTTCTTGATCCTGTGTGGGTTGCTTTTCCTGACCAAGAATTCAGCATTCGCCTCAGTCACCACACACGATAGCAGTATCATGCTGTATTTGGCTAGACTTCTCTTGATCATGAAGAAAATAAGTTTCATCATTATGTCTCGTCACAGCCATTTTATAGACAGGCCCTGGCAGATACCATCGCCGACACTTTCAGATGTTTTGCACTCATCAGCTTTTAACTGGTTTGATACTTTTTTCTCACTTCAGCTGGATTTGGCAACCCATGCCAGGGTAGGTGCCTAAGAAGTACAGGGTTAGTTAGCTGCTGGAAGAGTTAATCTCTTTTTCATTGACTGCAGGATATCAGAATATATGCCTAGGTTTTAGGTGGCCACATTCAAAACAAGATGAATACCACCTATTGAGCAGGTTTGGGGTGTATTAAAGCCTCTAAACAAGACTGCGGGAGCAGAGAGAACTAGCAAATCCAGGCAAGAAGAAAAGCCAACGTGTCTCTGCTGGCGTGACTCAGTGCTAATGGAGCTCCAGCCTTTTTTCACAACTGCCTGGCTGACAATAGGCTAGATGGCATTCTGCTGATCCAAGTGACCCTCTGGATGCAGGTGCTGGCGTATGTGACTATCCTAGGAGTTCCAGCCCATTTCACAGTGGAGCTGCTATACAGGAGCTGGCTTTGACAAAATTCAACACGGGGGCCCACAGTGGCTACCACTGGTCTTTAATCTCTGGCCCCTTCTCAAGACTGTCCACCTGGAGTCACCACTGCATGATGGATTTGCCCTCATCCCTGACTGCAGTGCCTCTGCTAGCAATAATTCCAGTCATGGCTCAGTGCTCGGAAACTTCCCAAGGGACTTAACGGGAAGAGTTCCCTCATCTAACTAGCAAAGTCTGCAAGCTGCAAGAGATCAACGGCAGTTTGAAGTGATTGCTAGAACCTGCCCACATCTTCACTGACAATGTGCAGTGTGGACAGGAAGCTACACGTGCCTCCAGAAGCCAGGCACTGCATGCAGCAGACACAATCTTAACCACACCAGTTATATGTGTGTTGATTGTTCTGCAGCAACAGTCAGGCCAGACCATGCTGCTTGACATCTTCTGGACAGTCTAGGTTGCCAGTCTCCAACACACATGGTTAGACAGGGATTTCTTATGCTTACACTTCTGAGGTGAGGCTTGGGGGTGAACCAATCCTCAGAGATCTTCCAGCTCAGAGGCACTGTGTTCTGCCAGCAATATTTATTCCTTACACAGAGCCCGAGATCCACAAATCAGCCACAAATCCAACCTCTTCCAGGACAGACCTCTTAACACCCAAAGCAGTTGCCACAGAAATTTTATATTCAGAGCCCTCCTACAAAGCTATGGGAAAATGTAAGTCAACTACAGACATATGCCCCAGGATTTCGGAAGCAAGGTCATAGGAGATTATTACCATGAGCAACTCATTTTCTAAGCAATTTATGAAGGAAGAAACAACCACAGTAAGCCCCTGATATTTCCTGATGGTCACAACCTGCAATGAGGTTTGTCCCAACACCCTATTGAGCAAATGTAATTAGCAGGCAGGGTCTGTATACCCTTATAAGTTTCTCCATCTGAGGATCAAATTAGATAAGCAGGATTTTTAAACCACATAAGACATTCAATAGTGGGAGGCATCTGAAGTCAAGGTTGGAGTTAATATTGACAGTACAGAGCTATTCCAGTCACCATTACGTAAGGCTGTATAGCTTTGATCCCACGACAAAAGTCAGTGCTTGTAACACCAAATTCGGGACAATTAGGTTTTTTTTAAAAAAAAAAAAAAAGAAAAGGGAAAAAAAACCCCAAAATAATTCTTGGGAAGAGATATTACTGTTTATATCCTCAGTTGAAAAGGAAGAGTTTATGGATCCACATACAAAATGTTTAACATTTTTGCTGAAAATGAAAACAAGCAGCACGGTTTTGACCTGTACTGTAGAGCAGTGGCGGAATCTGATTGCTGTAATCTAAATATACTGTGCAAGCAGCCATTCCTGTGGGAGGACTGCATGCAACAGCAGCAACAATAAACAGGATGATGCACAATACATAACTTTTTGCTTCTTTAAAAACATGTCGTTCCTTTCATATTGAAATTTGAAGTCTGTGTGTCCCTAATTCTCTCTTTTAATACTTCTAGTCCCTTCCATTTCCCCAAAACATCACATAGTGTTTCACATAGTGCTCTCTTCATTTCTCCTGCTGCACACAAAGCATTATGCAGCTTGACTGGCTCAGAGCTATGCTGTACTGGTCAGCCAGTCAGTATACCTACATTGACCGTCCACTTAGACGTCCCCTCTCAGAATGACAGTGGACTGAATTCTAGCAGGGTTTCTACCCAGAATAACATTCATTGTGGTCTCTACCTAGCCATTGCATGCCATCTATCCTGGTTGATTTTTTTTCATCCTTCTGCTACCAACATTTCCTTAGTTGATGAATGGGTTTCACACCTACTGGGCATGAAAGGTGTGGGCTGTTGGGAGGAAGATAAAGGGAAAGTGACAGACGGAACAGACAACATGATTTGATAAGCTAATTCCTTCAGGAAGCTGGACTAAATATGTAAGCCAGTACAAGATCATGTTTCTTCGTCCTGATGATGATCATTTTCTAAGGACGTGGGCACTTGAATAAAGCAGATTTCTGTATCACAATCTGAAGACATTCTTCAGAAGTTAATGTGGGTGTACACCTATACTGTCAAATGAAACAGGACCACTCACTGAGTCTAAGTGCCTTGATTTGACTGCATCCACACCGCATAGCAATCAGCCCTGTGTCTTTTTTGGTTATGTATTAACTTCTGCTAACCTCAGATTCCAAAAGAAATGGCTGGTGTCAGACAGCCTGTCTAAGGAGCCAGTCATGACCCTTTAGACAAAGACTTTGGATAAAGTTCCACTGGCATTTTTTACTCTCACTAAAATTAGGATTCCAAATGGACAGGTCAAGATCTCTTTTGCACGTGGTCTGTAAGACAAAGATACACAGTGATGACAAATGTGTAAATCCAAAAAACACAAAAAAAGTCTGAGAAGTCTGGAAAAGTCTGAGAAGTAAAGACTTCCTTTTTTTGCACAGCATGCAGAAATAAGGAACTCACAAAGCTCCACTGGCAAGACTTTCACCACCACCCCCATTGCCACCTCCCCACATACAGACACACGCAGAGAACACCTTCCACCAAAATTCAGCCTGCTGAATTTACAGGGGATATTTCAGTGCTCTCCAGCAAAGCAGCCCTCAGGGAACAGAGCTCTGTTTTTTAAGATTGAACTGCTTTCTTTAGCCCCTGTCAGGCTTCCTTTGAACGGCTGGTGTCATCCAACTCATCTTTTGCCTGCCCCATCCCCACAGGCAAATCAGACGTGCTTATTTCCCCAAGTCTCTTGCTTGTAGGAAACCTATCTCAGACATGTGATCCTATCACAATACTGGGACATATGTTACTAAAAATTTATAATAGAGTTAAATTGATTCTCCATTTACACCAGCATCTCCAATGGTTCTTGAAGTTGTAAATAAACTTCCATGTAAAACTGTGGTGTTTTTAGAAGGAACTGCTGCAGTGAAAGATTAAAAGTTCTGATATTTTTCCCTTGCTGTTTATTTCCTCTTCCAAAACTTTGTGAAGAAACACCAAAGTGATGACAAGGAATTCCTCTTGCTGCATTGGAGTGGGGGGAAGGGGAGGGAGCACAAAGAAGAAGACAGGAGTGTAAGGAATGGAAGGAGCTTTGTAAGGCAAAACTGTAAGCCAGATGAAGACATGTGAGAATATTGCAGAAATTTATCAACTATGTTTGTTTGACAAATGTTTTCTATGTCAAGTAACACATTTGATGAACAGCCTAAAAAACTGATTGAATACCAGAATAACTGATTTGTCAAACACATTATTTGATGAAAGATGACAATTTATCGACTAATGGTTGGTTTTGTTAATCAGATCTCAAAGTCCTTATTCAAGAAAAACTCCCCTGAGGCCAAATCCCGAAATCTTTAATTTGAACCAGGGGTTGCTCCACATCAGAGTACACAGCTATTCACTGTAGTCAAGATGGTGCTATTCACCCAGTGGGAAATACACAGATTAATCTATGCACTTGAGATTCTGATATTTTGACCTGAAGAATACATTTCAATGGCCATTATAAATATACAACTTTTTTCTCCCAAATATCTCCAGCATTGTCTCTCTCTATCCAACTGCAGATGTTTCTACAAAACATAACTATTAAAATCACATGAAAGCACTAATCTTGAGAAGAGTCACCATCATCAAACATTTGGTCTTAAAAATATAGCTCCGCTGGCACACAGGAACAGTTTAGACCAGGAAAATGACACAGGACATGAGTCACCCAGAACTATAACAGCTGTAGCTATAGTTATCATCAAAACAATTTATCATTCTATATATGCATTTGATCAACAGTGCATTGCATTTATCACTGAAATAGACCAGGCTTTTGATGTTCCTGGCCTTACTACAGACCTTTCCAGACAATCCCATATTGGTTCTTGATCACCTTTGGATGGTGATCATGTAGACTTTGCAGTATCAAAGAGAAATAGTTCCTTCCTGTTGCTGATCTTCATGTGATATTATCAAGGAAAAGGGTATGAAGAGAGCGTATGCCCATATGAGTGCAGGAAGGTGGGAACTGGATGCTGGGAACTGAAATACCAATGTAACATTCCATAAACTTGTAGAGTAAAAGATATTTCATTATTTATTTTGGCTTGTATTTTGCCATTACACCACTCAATCACTCCACTCTCCTGTCTATCCTCATTCCATTTTAATGAATAATGCTAACTTTGGGTAGCCCTAAATAAAATGTGCTGTATAAAAGCAATAGGTGTTATCACATGAAAATAAAACCAAATTAGAAATTATTCCAATAGGTACCACTGCCTAGTAATCAGAGGAAATTTTGCATTGATGTCTAAACCAGAAATAATATACTGTTTTACTGACTTACCTGTGTCTAAACAAAATCATATACTCTGAATGTATTTGCATATAGAGCTGAACTCTTCTTCACTCAAATTACTGCAGAGAAACAAGGTTTATACTATTTGATTGCATATGTACACTAGCACTTCAGATTACTTGCTTCTGTCAGGACTGCAGTTCTCCTGTGCATGAATGACTCCGTTTAGCTTTACTGTATATTATTACTACAGAGTGATATACTGTTGCCAGAGCGGCATGCAAGGAGAATAGACATCCTATGCAACTTGACATTCACTGGGGATTACACTTGAGTTATTCCTTACGTGCGACTGCATTTCTCCCTACCTAAACTTTATAACCGTTGCGGGCAGTCAGTTGATGAAGCCAGAGTCAGAAGAGAGCTACTGATGCTAATTGCACTTGGGAAGAGTATTCTACAAACAGAATCACTGAATTGTCTAGGTTGAAAGGGACCTTTAAGGTCATCGAGTCCAACCATCAACCTACCACTGCCAAAACCACCACTAAACCATGTCCCTCAGCACCACGTCAACCCATCTTTTAAATACCTCCAAGGATGGCGATTCCACCACCTCCCTGGGCAGCCTGTTCAAATGCTTGATAACCCTTTTGGTGAAGAAATGTTTCTTAATATCCATCCTAAACGTCCCCTGGTGCAACTTCAGGCTACTTCCTGTTGTCTTACCGCTTGTTGCACAAAACAATTCCTGCTATAAAGACAACATCAGACAAAAGAAACATCTGATTGGATGGAAATAAGGGAATAAGAGCAAAAGAAATGCCTAATTGGAGATATTTTGATGATTTGATGGAATCTAGAAGCAGGTCCCCATAGCTTGAATAGTGTGCCTAAATTGACCAGAATGAATGTAAATTCTACATGGGCTATATTGCTAAACACAGGGCCAAGTGAGATTTCAGTGCTTAGGCTAGGGTACCCTCTTCTCTCACATTTCTTGTCCTTTCCTCATTCTTTTATCCTTTCTCCAGATCTGTCTTTAAACCCTCTATAGCTTAATAAGAGCATCCCAGTGAGACCTGTAACCCGGGAAAAACCCAGGACAGCTCACATGATGCATGCTCACAGGGACCGATCATCCCAGACTTGGTGCTCTCCCTGGCTCAGCCAGCCTACAGCCATCCACCATGACACATACATAGCAAAGGCACTGAAGGACCTGTCTACCACCCAGACCTGTATCTAAACACCCGCCTAACTTCGATCTTCCTGAACCCCTGGCTCCACGGTGCCTTCCTGTTTTCATAGAATGGGCCACAGGAGAGAGAGACACCACCAGTGTATCGTGTGCAAGCAGAGAAGAAAGTAGAGCTGGCAGTCTCGGAGTCTCTGTGCTTGTGCGCTGGTTGGTGTCTGTACTACCTGAGATAAACTGATTGCACACACCTGCACTGTGATTGATGTAATGTTTACATGGAGGGGAAAAAAAAAAACATTGAGAAGAAAATCACTTACAAGCCAGATTCACTGTAGGTTGTTATGCAGTAAAATGAATATGTAAGGAACATAGATTGTATATAGGCGTAGATACAGATATAGATTTAAAAAAGAAAAAAAAATAACATAAATCACCTTTACGCTCAACTTCGCTCACTTGCGCAAATGTCCAAAGGTACCACTACTACAATAAGGGAAACTACCAGAACTTTTCAGATAGCTAAAAATGTCCGATATAACCCCTGCACTCTCTGGGGCTTCTGTGTAAATGCTATGCCACTCAGACCATGGACTGAATTTCATTATTTATGTATTTGTTGTGTTTTCTTATTTTTATTGAGCTTGAATCCTTTACCAAAAAAACTATGGCATACTTTGACACTGAAAGCAGATCAGATGAAAGGAAGATAAAAAAAAATATGAATATCAGGAAATAAGACCAAGTAAAAAGCATGGATTTTCGAAGTCTGCAATCGTGATGAAAATTTTTACTGGAAATTAAGGCATGCTATTGATATGATTCCTCATGACACTACAAAAGGAATCCTGCAATAGGACCGTTCAGGTAAAGAAGTTAACTTCAGCACTCTTCAGAAAGAAGCAAAGTTGTGAAAACACAACTGCAGTGTAGAATCTGTTTATAAGCATTAAAATTTTTCCAGGTTTCAGAATGATTCAAAGAAAAAAGAAAAAAGGGAAAAAGGAAAAGTAAAATAATGAGTCCACCAAACTGTGAACCTTAGAAAATGTGAATATTATCAAATTTAAAAGTATCTGGGTTTTAATGCTAAATATAGGCTAAAATGTTCATGAGAAACTATTGGCATTATCAATGTTTTTCCATTTCAATAAATTATTGTGCAATATATTTTAATCATCAAGGAGAACTTAAAGTCATTATGTGGGTTGTCTTGTTTACCAATACTTTGAAAATCAAAATATTGTAACTAGTACTTCATACATTAGAATGATAATTAAAAATAGCACAAGCATGTATTGCCAAGAAAATTTTGAAAGAAAATCTGAGCTCTTTTCCGTGGATTCATGGGAACAACTTTGAAATCTTCAGTGATTTTTCTGAATTATTTTGTTGTTCTGTTAATTACACCACAAAGATGGGGAAAAAAGAATTAAGAACGAACTATTCAGTGGACTTGTCCTGTTGTAATGAACCATCACATTCTAAGTATTTTTTGCGGTGTAGTGTAGCAGCCTGCAATCTGAGTGTTTTACAGGAAGTACTTGGATACTATGTAAGGTGTGTCTTAATGGACATGCTATTTTATTACTTTATATTGGAGCCTTACCACACTCTGGGTTGTCTTGGAAAGAATCCGGTCATTGCTCATGAAGTCTCAGAGGTGTCATCAGAACTTTTGTACTTCTTAACATGCACCCTGTGTGCAGCTTATCCAGCACATGGCAAGAAACAGGCCATGATCACCTCAGGTTGGTCACCGTCATTGTTCCCACAGTGATGGTCTGATCATGGCATCTGCTTGATAAAAGACTGGCCAGGGAACCGTGATGCTGAGCTCCTGCTTCATTGCAATGACCATTACCTTGGGCCTCAAGAAAAATCTCCATTCTCTCCCATGTGCAGAATTAGAAAAACACCCAACTTCTCATAATTTAAGGAGATTCTCAGTGCTCAGTTTGTTGTTTTGTACAATCAAGGAGGAAGCAGGTCCTGACCATTTGCCCCTTCGCACTGGCAAGCCCTTCCTGGTGTGTCTGCTCTTTGCAAGTTTGTAGTCACTGATCCTGGACCAGCCCTCCACAGAACATGGTTTTCAGAGCACTGTGTGCTTTGGGTGGCATTTTCAGAAACACAAGAGGAGCTTTTGTGTTGGGCTGCATACATATCTGGAGGTCAACACCAAACACAGCAAAGTGGTATGCCTCCCTGAATAGGCAAGCCCCAAGCCCCATTATCAAACAAAGAGATCTGGGCTCTGAAGTGCCTAAGTCACTTTTGGGAAAATACAATCAGGTGCTTTTGTAAAATGCAACTTCTTTGACCTCTTGGCTCATGAAAGACGTCATCTGCTCACATACACAGAAACTTTGGCAGACTCAGTAGCACATGGAAAGTGCACGTTTAGCCAACTGCCTCCTTCCTTCTGTATTTAAAGTACAACTTCCTACAGGACAGGGGAAAGATTAGGAGTCTGCCTCTCACTTCATTTACCCTCAGACACAGAAATACAAGGTGATATTCTGAGAAGCAGCATGAAAAAATCCATCGCAAAAGATAAAAGACTATCATTTCAAAAACCGCCTGTTTCCTCTGAGAGAGAGGCTTTGTGATGGAAGCTCTCTGTTGTTGAGAAGAAAGCACACACGTATATGTAAACATATCCCACATAGTCTGTGACGCACTGCTTCCCTTCTAAACATAGAGCGTGTTATCAGCACCACCGTACATATCAGCAGCTGAGTGGCTGCTCAACACCATGTTTATCTAATGGACCATAATAGCCAGAGCAACCGCGCATAATAGACAGTGCAATGTGTAAGTATGTTCTGAGCTAGTACAAGTCCTTTTTTCTCTTCCCCAGATGGGGAAAGGAGGGGGTGAGGGCATTACACAAGACAGATCACACGGCTGTCCAGCAGCCACTGAACCATAGCATAAAGGCCTTGTTTAGATAAATAATGACTCCTTTACTTTATTCTTAGAAGTGGAAGTCTCTAGAGCTGAAACATAATGTCCCACAACTGCTTCTGGCATCTGTTTTTCAGGGAAAGGATTGGGCCATTTATGAGGGGATCCATTTTCACAAAGGTCTGCTCTGTTTAGAGAGAATTCATCTCTTCCCTTCAATAGATCCCATCCACTTACAAAGGGCAACAAGGCAATGAGCTAAGACTTTCAACACACTGTTTTGGAAATGAACTAAGCAATCAAATCAAATCGTATCTTCCTCAGGCCTCTTTTGAGCATCCTACAGAGTGTCCCAGGAGAGGTATACTAAGCAAAGGAAAAACTATCATCAGCTGAAAAAATTGGACTGTAAGATATTTTCTTCTCCATTTTTTTTAACTTTATAATTGAGAACTCTTTTAGAATTTAACTTCATAGTTTGCTGAGTTCTGAAAATTAGAATAATGAAGCTGACAGGCTTCCCATATACACATAAAGGCCTAAGATTTCCTTATAAACTGAGTAGCTGAAGGCATATGATTCACAGAAGACTTCACTACTCATAAGATAACCAGAGCAGTCTGAAAGGACATATTTTCTCTCATCTCAGGAAGTCAATACAAGAAGGAAAGAGCAAAGTAAATAATGATGGTCTACTTCTGAATCCTATCTTAGTTTCTGCTGAGAAATTGCTACGGAGAAGCACCTGCACTGTGAATAGTTTATTCATCAAATTATTCCTTTTCCCTAGTTGTGACTTATTAGCAAATGGCTTGTGAACTCTATTAATCTATTATATATTTGACATTCATAGTTGTTCAAGAAGCACCTTAGTCTGTTGTTAGTTCATGACCTGATCATGACAGGTTTTACTAGTCATTTTGGAGACCATGCAAGAGTTGAGTCCATTCTGAAAATACCTAATTTGAGCTTCACAACCAAGAGAAACTCTCTTCATTGTTTGACAAATACAAGGTCTCTCCACTGGCAAGGAGGCAGTGGGTCCTACTCAAACACATCTGCAGCAGATGTCAGGCAGGAAGAGGGAGTGAAAGGGGATGGAGGGACAGGGAGAGCCTCCTTGAGAAGTTACAGCCAAGCAACAAGTTGCTGTCTGGAGGGGTCTTTTGGGAGGAGGAAAAAAAGCCTGGGATGCATGACTGAAAGAAAGCCTGGCTATATGGGGATGTGTCCAAATGAAGAGATGAGGGTCAGGTAGGATGACCTATTTTGAGTGTCTGTCTTTATTGTTCTTCTGGGAACTTTATTACTGCAGAAAGGATGGAGGCAAAGAGTGCTTTAATTGACAGGCTAACGCTGAGAGGCTGTGATATTCAGGGGAGACCTCTGCCTGGGCAGGAGAGGGAGCGAATCTTTAAACTAACTGTTCAGAGTGCTTCTGAATTTTTTGCCTTGCTTTTCATCTTTATAATGCTGTAAATTTTAGAATGAACTTTAAAGGGTAACCAGTAGGCATTACTTGATATACCTGCTTCACGGGTAGTTTAACTAAGGCTCAGGAAAGCAAAGGGGTTTACTCCTTTTGTGAGAGAAAAGGCTGGCAAGAGCATAACAAAGTGAAGGGCATTTGGGAATGCTATTTCAAGTATTCTAGAAGCAAAACCACATAGTGACACCAAGCCATTCAGGAAGCTATAATTATCTACTCTGTTTTGGAGAATACGTGTGACAAACCAGTCAGTGTTGCAAGTGGTGGCCTCAGATAAGAAAAGGAGTCTCTAAAATTCAAGCTTCAGCAGAAAACTAAGGATGAGTCACAACCAGGGTTAAAACTGAAACAAAAGCCCACATTGCATTAAGATCCCTCATTAAGATAACACCCAAGATATACACACACACAATCCCTATTGCCTCCTACCAGGAACAGTTCAGTCTTTTCCTGATGATTTTATATACCCACCCTCTGGGGATACAGCTGACTGCTAGCAATTACCCTTGATACACCAGCAGGTATTTCCTGAGGGGAAATGACAATCCTAATAGCTAGTGGCTGGTAAGCCTCCAGCTGACTGAGACAGTTTTAACTCCTGACAAACTGTGGCCTGTCCATTTACCTTGTCAGAAGTATTTTAATGCCTTCTTTGGAGAGGACTCAGTGTTCCTAGAAAAATTTTAGAGGGCTTTTATGGGTGCAAAACTTTGTATCTCTCATTTCCATTTGCTTCTGGTTGTCAGGCTGTAGAGCAGAAATCTGGAATGGGTCACAGCATAGCTCAGGCTCCCCAGATGCTCTCCGCTCCTGAGCAAACATGAGGGTGTGAAGGTCTCTGAGGATGCAGCATCACAACTGGTGAGGGGGGAGAGTTTTCATGAGAGAGCAAGTAACAGAATCCACAAACCTTACCAGGGATGCATTTTCAAAGGCAGATCAGACTGTGCCCATGCCACGCTCAGGTGCACGTAGCTTCCCTGTTGCCAACTTTGCCATGTCCTTGTGGCACAACCTCCTCAGCACATGCTATACACCTCAGCACCCTGCCATGCACAGAAGCCACCAGATAAGATAAGGCTGGCCATCTTGTGTAACTTCTCTCCCTGGACCTGCCAGCAAGGGGCTGGTCCCATCTGAATTAGGGTTCCCAGCAAAATCCAAGTTCAGCTCCTCACCCAGGAATTTAAATGACACCGTTGGTGCTCAGTGAGCTAATTATCCCCACTAGCAAATTTGAATCAATGGCAACAATATTTTATTAAAGAGAGAAGGGAAAATTCCTAACCAAGTAAAACAACTGGCTAAAATGCACTACCTAAGCCATAACGTACAACTGTCTCACAGCAGCCTTTGGCAAAAGCTTATGCCAGCCAGTTGCTTCCTCCTTCCTGTGGTAACATCTCCTTCCCATTTTGACACTGTCAAGTTTTCCCACATAAAAAGGTCGGTTCAAACTACATCTACTCTTCTGCCTTCCTCTTTCCCACCGGCCTCTCTGCTAGCTGTGTCAGTTACCTGCTAGTTTCTGTTATTTCACCTCTTAGTAAAATATGTGCAGCACTAAGAGAACTACCAGTCTTTTTGCATACGTGAGGCTCTTAAACAGGTTCTCCTATTTCACAACTTAGCAGGAGCTGCTCTAATAGTCTTTTCACCTCTAACTTTCACATATTTATGTAAGAAGCTGTTGCCTTACTTTAGCATCATTACTCACCCTAGGAATATTAGACCATAACTGGCTCATACACACTTTCTGACACTATTCCTAAAACAAACTCTTTTCCAATTCATGACATGCTTTTCTTTTTCTCAGAAATGGCTCTCAGGTGCGACGAATGACGTATGTAGAGCAGCCATTTTTCAGGCCAGCCCGCTGGATCCTGTCTGTTCTCCTCAGCAGATGCTGACAGGAAGCCTGTCTACTGGGAGCAGATTCCTGGTGGGAAAGAAAGTTACTGGAGTGCATTGCTTTAAGTTTAGACTTCCACTTCTGCTTTTTCACAGAGATTGCCTGTGCAACCGTTGCATAGAAGAGACCCCTCATCTAGTAGGGTTTGGATAAATCCCATGGAGTTCAATAAGACTTTTGCTTCTCAGGCACTTTGGCACTTCTGGAAATTCCACTGCTAAACCTCTCAGGGTGAACATGAATCTGAAGAGGAGTCTCTCATCAGGTCAAACCCTGGATGACTTTGGCACTGGTCTGTATCAGCTTTGGGTTTTATAAAAATTCAATCCAACTAATGAAGATTTTAGAAAAAAACCAAAACATCTCTTCCATTTGATCCTCAGTTGAAGAGATAAACAAAACCATAAGTCTCTTACTGAAATATTTTTCCTCACAATGACATACATACATGTATACATACATGTATATATAATGCATACATACATGCATATATAATGTGTGTATATACATAGGAAGAATGAATAAAACAAAGCAAATCCATATCACTTAAAGATTTTGAAAATTCAGATCCAGATAGGCATAGTATGCAAGCCTAAAGCATTGCATATATGACTTTTGTATATATTATTAGTTAGCAATAGTAGCATAAAATATTTAACAATAACCAGGAATTAACAAGATTTTGTTGCTTTTACTTTTTACTGTAAACCAGCTTCAGTCTGCTGCTAGCTGGCTTTGTTTACTTAACAATGTTTCTGAATGTTTTGTTAGAGACAAGTGTTCTAATGTTATTGCCGAATTTTTGCCAGATTGAGAATGTGCATAGCTTATTTTCCTTTTAAGACTGCACAAGAACAGTATGTTTCAGGCCTCAGTTTGCAACTCCTGCAAGTTCTCACCGATTACTTTTTTAAAAGACTGTAGTGCCTACATGGCCAAAGCACAGACCATGACCCTACCGTGCAAAATTTCACTAGTTTGCACAGCTTCCTCAATAGGTGGTTCTGAATAAACTGTACTATATCAGTGCCTCCAACACTCAGTTTAGAAATGCAGCTCTAATAAAGATATAGGCACATACCAGTGTCTCCAAATATTTGCTCAAAAGGGAGCCAGAAATGCAAAGTCTACAGCTAGGAAGTGCAGTGCATTATACAATTATTCCCTTTTTTGGGAAAAGACTACCAACTACTAAAAAAAATGCAGTCTTCAATGGACTGTACAACTTGAATGCACTATAGGATTTCTACATGACTCAAACTGCCAGTGTTTGTGTCAGTGTTAGAAGTGCAGTCCAGCTCGCAGAATCTCACAAGCCAGAGCACAGAGGTGACCTAAGGGAGTGCATGGCAGAAAAGGAAACCAGAGAAGTGGCTGAGGCCAGTAGGCAAAACTGTGGCAACCTCTTGGTTTGCTTATTTTTAAAGTGGGGGAATATAGATAGGGAAAAGCATTTGCCTTTGGAGAGAGTGGGATAAAGACCAAAGTACACTAGCTGTCAGCCAACAAAAAAGGAGAGACATTATTTTTGCGCACTGAGTAAAATGTGAGCTGCTTCCCTTCCCCCACCACTCCTTTCCATGTTCTTCCTTCCCAGATAAGCAACCCAAGTGATCACTGTCTTTGAGCCATTTCTTGCTGAAGATGAGGTTCCCATATCTAGGCAGGATTTTGCAGAGGACAATTTCCGTTGCCAAATGATATCTCCACATTCCCTGACCTGGCTTGACAGCAGTGCAGAACTGTTCCCTGGCCACCCAGGGAGAGTTTGCCTCCATTCTTCTGGGCAATTGGTTTTTTACTCCCTTCTTGCAGCCTCAACCCAGTGTTGTGCTGGCAAGCACAGAGCCAGTCTAACATTTTTTTTAAAGATCTGTGCAAAGGTTGTGGGATGCACACCAGGCTTAACAGATTGATTTAACATGAAATATTTACAGGATATTTAGATTACACTCAGCTTAATGTCTGGAAGTAGACCCCAGCTGTTTTTTTCTGCAAGTGCCAGCAATCATTTCTCATTGGTCTCCAAGAGTAATCTGGAGGGGAAAAAAAAATTAAAAAAAAAAACCCACCACAACAAAACAGGAGGGGTAAGACATTTCTTATAAGAATTGCAGTGAAAACTAGAATCTCTGCACTCTTCTGTCATCATTAAAGTCTTCTTGATCTTAACTCCTGACCGGATTCATGTCGTCCTCTCCAAACACCTACACTGAAGAAAACCTCTCTGGACTATCATAGTGGCAATATCCACTTTCTGAAAAATGATTCATTATAGATGTCAGTCTGTAGTACCCATGCGTTATGTGTTACTCAGGATTTTTGGTTGAAGCTGAGCAGAAATAAGGGGATACTTTTACAAGAGGGAGGAATTACACTCTTGGAAAAAAGCAGTTGATGTCTGACTATGGTAATTTAAACATCGTTCTGGTGTTTGGGGCAGCCGTCTATCAAAACACAACTAACATATACCATAATTAGAAACAAGGCCATGAGATAGAGAAGGTAATACTTAGTGAAAAAGAAAGATGTAATGAAGATTGGTCGCTGGAGAGAGAGGCAAGGGATTTTAAAATAATCTGTGCTTGTGTACACAGAAAACAAAAGAATTAAAAACACAATTACTGGGTGCAGAAAGGAGAGCAGAAAGGGTAAATACCAAAATGTCTGTAACAAACAGGCATGGTTAGAAGGGGGAGAGTGGCTAGTGTCCACATGTAGTTGGCATTTAGCAGTGAGTGCCAGTGATACAAATCTATTATAATGGGCAGGCAACCAAATGAGTATAACTTGTGGAGGGACAGAAGATATAAAGAGGAAAAAGAAGAAACGTGGTCTGCTTTTGTTGTAAACCATGACATTAGGCAAATTACGGAAGGGGAGGAGAAATTCTTAACAGATTGAGAGCAAAGATTTGAGAGAAAGCTCGGTAACATGAACTAAAAGTAAAAATAGACACAAATGTAAAGTGAAGTCTGCACAGTTATTCCTTGAAGAGAAGGCATTACCATCACCAGAATTCCACAACTACTTTCAACTCTATCCCTCTATGTGGGGTTAGAGTTATTTTGCTGCAGTGCATTTCTTAATGACTGGATCATATTCTAAAGTTCAGAATTACAACATAGCACAGGAAATATTTATTTCTCCAACAGCCTAAGGTTCATTGCCTCTTAGGGAAGACTTTCTATGTGGAATGACACCTTTCGAATCTCCTTCTTAATGAAATGCAAAAAGAGCAAAAAGGACACAAAAAAGAATGTACTTTTTTCTCTGGCTTCTTTAGAAATTGCCCATCTTTTGTCTTTAAGTTTTAACTATTTAAAAAAAAATCATACTGGGACAGAAACTACACAGGTAGAATTCAAGACAAGACTCAATTCAGAAAGTTATGAACGTCTTATAATAGTGGGGAGGCAATAATAACAGGAACTACAATTTTAACTAGTTCTTACCGAGTGCTATACCTGAAAAAATAAAGAAGATTTGAATTTCCTAAATACAGGCTGAACAGCACAGAGAGAGGTAGTAGATGCTTCTGGACATGGCAAAAGATAATAACCTCCTGATACACATGGGAAAACAAAGACCAATAGAGAAGCCATGCTGAATTTAACCTTGATTTGAACAAAGCCTGGCTCTGACATGGGAGATTGTTAAGACAAAAGCTCTGCTACCACCTGCCCCCCAGGGTGGGAAATCTCATTTGTTTCTGCCCAAGCATAAGTCAGGACAAGGATTCCAAACCAGTTCACAGTTAAAGGCTTTAGGCTGCCTCTGAGAAGTGGTTCCAGATTGGTTCCTTCCTCCCCACCCCCAGAGAATGCTCATGTGATGAGGTAACTTCATCTTTCACTTGTTTTCTTCAGTGCGGGGAAAACATCAGTTGCTCAGACAGAAAATGTTCTCTCCCTCCTTTTTTTCCCTTCTTTTTTTTTCTTATTCTTTTTTGCTGTTGTTGCCTTTTGCTGACTGACATTAAACAAACTTCTGATCTTCTGATTCTCATGATCCATCACACATCCAAAACTGCAGGGAATATCCAAATCATTTCCACAATATAAAAATAATTTATTTTCATAGGATCTACCATCAAGGGAAAAAAGACTAAAATCTAGAAACGGCACTGGGGACTCCAGGGGAGGCAGAGCTCTTGGCTCAAAGAGAAGAGAATGGTCCATAGACCACATACTTTTACCCAGGCTTTGTTCATTCCCAGCAGAATTTCAAGAGCCCATTCCACAGCACCCTGTTCTACAAAGCCTCTAGGGTTCAGAATGCATTCAGGAACGAAGACGTGGAATAATTAAAGGGGAAAAATGTGTTGTCCTCTGCACTGGAACAGAAGAGGTGAGGTGATTAATTACCAAGGAGAGGTTTACAAAGTAGCACAGCACAAAGCCATATCCAGCAACTCTATCTCTCCGTGTGAGAAATAGTTGAATGATCATCTAAACATTTTTCAAGTCATCGCATTCCTTTTTCCATTGTTTTCTTCTACTAATATCTTTATCTTCAGATTTGTTGTTCTTTTCCCATTCATTTTTCAAATGCTCTTTCCTTCTCTTTTTTTTTTTAACATGTAACCTCCCTTCCTGCAACAGCTATCAGTGATTTTCATCCCTTAGCAAGTTGAAGCTCTGAGGAGGCAGATTAAACATTTCCTTTTTCAAGAAGTAAAAGGTTGAGAACTCAATGATATTGTGATTGACAAATCATTTCAAATGAAAATAACAGTGCACCCAGAGCTTTTTGTGATGCTTAACTGAACCAGAACCAAGCTTTCACTGTTGAAACTGTGCAGGGATTAATTTCTCTTTTATATGTGTTCACATTTCCTCTTAACATGCTTAGTGAAACAAGTCAAATGTTCCAAAATAGGAACATCTAGAGTCGGGGGCTGGGCCTTTCCAAGAAACAGGTGTAAAATATAGCAGAATTCTCATGAGAGACTCTTGAATTCTTCTCAGGATATTTGTAGCTTTCTATATAAAACCCCAATATTTGGATACATTTCAGTTGTAAATCCAGACTTTTGATTAGATAATTTGGTACACCAAATTGGTTTAAGTCCACCCACAACCAAACCGGAATTCTCCTTATTCTCCTCAATTTGTAAATCTCACCAGTTGTTAAGGATGACATATTGACATGGTGCTTCATAATGCCTATCAGAAATGTTACATCTGATATGTCAGAGCAGAGAGAACCACAATGTAATGTTATCACAGCTACACCTGAGAAGTAAGACACACTTACAACGTGTTTAAAAAAATGAAAATAAAAAGAGAAAAGAACCTCTGGGACAAAAGCAGTGACAGAACTAATACGTGAAATCACATGCAACATTTTATCCTGTTTATTTAAGGATATTTAAACTAAATAAATTTGGTACACCAAGAAAATAAGTCACAGTGCCCACTGTTTTTTTAATTTACTTGATCTATAAACAATATAAAGGGAAAAGTGCAAGTGCAATTATGTATGCAGTGTACCTGGTGTAAGGTGTACTATATCATAATATATTAATATAGTAAAAAAGCCAGAATGTAATGAATAAACAGCATTCAAGTTGTTGTATTGTGTCCTGATCCACCATGTTTCCTGTTCCCTCTGCTAAGTCGATGTATGCTCTGACTGCTGAAATTTCAAATAGTCTTAAAAATAATGGAAGTACATGCTGTTATTTCAGTTGTAAGGGTGAATTTTAGAGCAAGGAAATTCATAAGAATGGAAAGAATCACCAATCAAATAATTAATAAGGATCTGAGCAATTCAGATTCTCAGCATAAATACGGTTATATTGTAATGTCGTTAATTTTTTTTGTGGGGAGGCCATCTCATTTAATTCGATCTTGCAGTCCTTGAACAACTTTTCTACATTTTAAAAATTTTCTACGGTTTAGAAAATCACCCCACTTTGAATACAACGCAAGCATTTGCATCAGGAACATCCCAGATTCCTGGGCCAAACCAAAAACCAGAACACTTGCATTTCAAAGCTAGCAAAGGCAGCAGAAGGCATTGTTTCTCCAGTTATGTACTAAAGCGCACAGAGCTAGATGGGGAGTGTGCGCATACATATGTGTATCTGCCACCGACACGTTTCAATCAAGGAAGCAGTAAACTTTTCACATGTGTTTTCTCTGTTCATTGGTTTCTTCTGTCTTTCAGATTCCAGAGGATGCTGGAAGCCCCCAGTAAAGACATGGTATGCCGGAAGACTTACCAAAACAAGTCTTTTTTTCAAATGTTTCTTTCAGCAACTTGTGAAATTCCCCACCTTCATCTTTCATTCCCCAGGGAGCAGGCTCTGAGGAAGTGGACGGCACCAACTAAATGTCTGCTTTGAAATTACAGACCATTTGACTGAGAAAACTTGAAAGACGTAGTCTATTTTTCTACTGACCTTGCAGTTCCCCCATATGAGCCTACCACCATCGTATCTGCAGTTACAGATTTTGGCTGCCACTTCCTCCTATATTTTTAACAGATGGGTTCACTCATTAGTGTGCTTTTTCTCATGCCTGCATTTAATTTTCCTCTTCCCCCGTCCTCAGAGCACCAACTTCAAATGCAATGTTTCCTCCCTGGGAGATATGTCACCCTCCCTGGCCCTGCAGAGACCAAGGAGCCTCAGACCTTGCTCCACCACCACGAGGAGCGCACCACATGTCGGCTGCTCCCCACCAGGAAAGAGCCACCTGTGAAATGCAGAAAATCCTTTCTGGGGAAAGTTGCAATAAGTACCCAAAATTTTGGGTTTATATTCCCCAAAGTACTGATTGTTATTCAGCATTGAAATTTCTTGCCAATTGATTGACAAATTAAATGAACCTCACTGAATAGGAGGTCCACCTTAGCATTAAAAGTACAGGATTTTACGTGCAGGTGGAGAAAAACAAATATTTAGGGTAATAAAACCTTCATTAACCAAGGACTTTCAGGAGAGTTACAGAAGTAAAACTTAGGCAGCTATTAGCAATCTGACACGATGCTGTTTATTTAGGTCAAGTCTTCAGAGTGTCTGTTAGCCCTGTAATGATTTGTTAATATCTGTAATTTTCCTTAAGGCTAAACAAATGAGGAAGCCATCTTGTTTTCCACATCATTGGACCTAGCATGCGCCAGCAGATTACCATGGCAACCAGAGCGAGTGTGCCCAGTGTGAAAACAATGGTGTAGGCCTCATTTCCTAAAAGCATCTTCCTACAGAGGTTGAATCACCAATTAAAAGACTTTTCTGTCCTCCAGGGTTTCAGAGATGCAAATAGAGTTGTGAAGGCTGGCTGGTCAGCTGCTTTACCTGAGCTAGTCACTCTTACTGACTGTCTAAATATAGAAAAAAATCCAGCAAGAAGGGAAGAGGTGCTTCTGGAATTTCATCAAGGACTGGGTTAATTCTCAAAAAAACCCCAAAAGCCAGTGTTGCTTTGAAGAGTGATCTGAGACAATTCTTGTGATTTTTGATTACTGAGTAAACAGCTTGAACAAGGAGGTGTTCTCCAAGCCTTGGAAGACGCTCACAGTGCATCTTCTACAGCATCAACAATAACATGTTTTGTCATCAGCCCTCTGTCAGTGTGTCTGAGTCACACACATTTGGTAAAGTGAGGATTAATTATAAATCTAATAAAAAAGAAAGATGTGAGACTGTGGGATGACTGTTCCAAGATGGCTTTTGGACATCATTCTTCTTCTTATAAATGCCTTATTGTGGCATATTTCTGTTTTAAAAAATAAAAATCAGCTGCTCACATGTTGCTTTTATTAAAACAGAACTAAATTTTATAAAAAGGTAACCTTTACAGTAACATCATTTAATGAATTGTCTCACCAAGATATCAGTTTGCTTAGCACAAAATTGTGTCTAAATCTGATTCAAACCAAAAATTATCTGTAATAATTTTTCCTATTTTGTTATACTGAAACTGGTTTAGAGAAGCTGCTAGAGGAAATTGAGAAATATGATAGGACTGCAAATACTAACAATAAAGTAACATTTTGCTCAAAGTAAAATAATTGATTTAGTAGGCAGTCATTGTTAAAGTATAGATTGAGCACTGAATGAAACAGAAGGAGACACAAAGTTGGACTCAGTATAAGATCTGTCTTCACTCATTTACACTTGTTCACGTTCACATAAATGTCTCTTATTGGAGGACATCCATCATAAAACTCCAAAAGCCTTCAAACTCTTCAGAGGCACGGTTAGAACAGCCATGTAGAACAGAGACAAAAGACTAAGGAAAAAAACCCATCTATATACAATGTTAATCCTGTTTGGATGATCAGTGACCACGTAGTGTTTTTCAGTCATGAGCTCCTGAACAGCAGTAGATCCTAAAGCACCCTTGTATAAGTCTGTTCCTACTCAGCAAACAGAATGTAGCATTAAGTTTATTTAGTACATTGAGGGCATGGCCTCATATGTGAGATCAGCATAAGACATAGGGTGAATTAGGCTTACCATACAGACCTACCTTTTGTACTATGCTCCAAATGAAGGACACACAGGAGAAAGGTTGACCCTGTACAGCATAAAGCCCATGTCTCTGCATTTTAAGATGCAGATAGGTCCCTGTTAAAATTTTCCAGATGTATCTTCTATTGATTTCCATGGGACATTCAAGTGCTTTTGAGTCCTGTTTAAATACTAGAATACTTTATTGACTTCCTTCCATGTCACAGTAAGTATACTCAGAACCCTAATTCAGAAAAATAGCTGCTTCTAAACTAAAAACATTAACACCCACTCTATTACTCTCCCTAGTCCATCACTAAAAATATATTTCTGTCCTCTGCATTGAATGAATGTGATGCCCTGTTATTGAATCTAACTAGCTAAATACATTCTATTTAAGACTTATCTTGTAGATAAACTTGATAACTGCCTGCCTTGTACAATCAACAGCAAATTGTGGCTACAGTTTTGGCTCACTAACTAATCAGTATTTCCTCTAACAGTTTCCTAGACACAGTGCTGTCCAATTTGACAGAGCCCATTAGTTTCCAACTCTTGAGGAAAACAAAGTGTTGCTATAAAAAAATTGTTGAAAGGACAAAATAAAAATTCAATTTGCATCTACCTTTGGTTGCTGGAACTGCTAAGAAGACTTCTTGCCTTAAAGAAAAATGCCACATTTTAAGAATTTCTTTAAAAGACATTTTAAAATGGATAAAAACAATATAGGAAATATATAGCACCGTATAAAAATGATCAATTCTCACTTGTAATACTGAGCTCAGTTGTGGTTGACTCACTCTCAAGAAAGATAAAGCAGAGATTGATGAAGTCCAGAGTAGAGGTAGAGGTAAGGTGGGATTTATATTGGATGAGAGATTAACCCAGACAGCACAGGAGTAACAGGAGACTTGATGGAGGTGTACAAAATTGTTATTGGTATAGTAATAAACTGATCAATCTCTCCTTTTATTAAACTTGCCCATCATATAACAACATAGGGTTGCAAATTAAAAGGCAATAAATTCCTGTTAGAAAGAGAAGTATTTACTTACGAGGGACATAGTACTGCACAAGGTCAGTAAGTGAAATACTATGGATACAGTTTAAAAAGAAGGCTAATGTTACAACCATTAATACCTTCTGTAGACATGAAAGTCATCATAAATGAGTATCTTATGTCATGGTGTATATAGAAAATGCATTTTTTCTTTATATAGCTCTACTTGCCTACTGGCTTGGTTCACTGATAAGGATTTTACCTCCCTCTGTAGCATCTACTGTCAGCTGCTGCCAGCTTATTCTTTATAGGTTTTAATTTTGTTTCACTGCCCATTGGTTGTAATTATCTCAGATGCATGAAAATAACATTTTATCAACTGATTTTTATCCTTTTCCATTTGGCAAACATTGGTTTCTTGTGTGTGTTTTGAGCCAAGCTGAAATCAACACATCTGTTTCAGTTTAATATCTTCAGTTTATATAACAAGACCTATGCAGTAATATGATGTCTTTACAGTGGTGTTTCCTAACCAGTGAAATCAGGCCAAAACACCTATGGCACTTTAGAATTTTACTGATTACAGGTAATCAAGGCCTTGATTATGTATTTCTGCTAAAAGACACCTTTAGTCATGCCAAACCCCCTTTTCTTTTTTGCCAGCATTATCAATTGCTCAGGAAATAGTGTGCTTAGTTAATTATTACTTTGGAGTCATCAGATGGGGAACAAATAATCTCAGTTCAAGAGCTGCAGAAGTAATGGGCATTGTTTTGTTTTACAAATTCCTGGTGATGCAGTACACAAATAACAAGGATTGGGTAGTGCTTTTGGCATCCTGTGATACCATGAATAGCTGCCACTGAAACCAAAAATCCTTCAAGTGACATCCATTTGCAAACCTGCCTGAAGACAGAAGGGCCGAATTTGCTTTGAAGAGATGCAACAAAGCACAAAATTCCAGTCTGCTTCTGAATAATTATCCCTTAGTGATAAGGGTCTTTGGATTCAAATACAAATTGTTATCAGTTTTCCAATGTTTGATCTGTAGCTTGAAATTGAATCCGTACTACAGTAAATAATTAAAAAACAAAGCCAGTAAGATTTAGAATCATGACAGCTTTTGCTCAGATGATAGCATCCTTATGTCAAGACCTCAAGGGCATCCATAGGTCTTGCCCTGATGGAGCCTGCCACTATCACCAACCAGGTCCTGTTCAGACCCTGTGGGATGGCGCCTAGCTGAACAGCACCCTCCCTCTATGGAGGTGACCCTTGGCTTCTGTCTTGTCCTCCCTCATGAACTAAACCTGCTCTTGCTGCTCCCTGACACCTTAGGCACGTATTTCTGAAAACTTCAACATGGAGTTTATTACAACAGTCATTTTCACCTGAGTAGATGATTTCTCTAGCCTTCAGCTCTGTGTATTTATTCTGAGCTCAAACACCCATCTGGGGTCTTCCAGCATGTTTTTTTCCTCGTGATAACAATTCTGTACACCAGATTGTGCTATTCTGAGCAGTTGTACCCACCAACAGAAAGCATTTCTGACAGTGCTAAGGAGTTCAAAAATAGCCCTACAGTTAATATCCAAGTAGAATTCAAAAGTACAGCAGTTTTCCACAACTGTCCCCAAGTGACTGTTTCTGAAAATCATTTCCAGTTAACTCCCGGGACTGTGATGGTCAGCACACACAATGAAGTGAGAGCCCCTCCACTTACAATAGGTTCTTTGCTCAAACTCTGGATTTGGTCCTCTCTGCAGCTCCAGAGGAGTTTAAATTACCTGGTTATTGAGCTATTGACTGGATAAAAATATCACTTCTACTCTTCGTGCTGAACCTTTCTCACTATCAAGAAAAAAACTTCAAAAGTCATTGGCTGGAGGGAAAATACAGAAGACAAAGCATTTATTCTACAACTTAGCAACGGGAGATTTCAATCAAGAAGTCCTGGCTTTCAGACCATTCTTCAAGAACAATTTATGAATTCTGTCAAGTAACTGCTAATGCAAACTATATAAACAATATTCAAAAATAGGACCAGTTTCCTCCTTCTGTCTCTTACAACTCACACTGAAAAAGCTCTTCTAATGATAAATATGCTGGATCACAACCCAATTAATTTGTTTAGCCGGTTTGGTTCTGCTGGATTACTGTCAGAGAATTATTAATCTTTCATTGTGGTCACACCAAAAATATGGTTCAGCGATGGCTTAGGGGGATTCATAGCAATGCTAAGTTATCTACATTCATTTGATGACAATTAAAGTCTCGGAGCCTGCTCAGAGGCAAAAGGCCTCCTCACAATAACTAAAGGTCCTTAAATTCATCAGCCTCAGGTCAACCTCTCTGTTGCCCACAGAAGTGATCAAGAATAATTCTGATCTTAGGTGCCCAACAACTAAAGAAAAAACTTAAAAAACACTATGTTTCTAAATTTCTTGAGTTCACTTGCTAGACTTAGTTGTAACTCAGAAGTTGTTCTTCACTTAGGTATTATGAGCTGGGTATTATGAGCTGTGTTCAGTCCACATAACTTCAGCTGTACCTTTTTCAGTCCTATATTAGGATCTTCAAGTTCAAAGGATACTGAGGCAACAGGATGCAGCCTTCTATTTCACCAGAACACTTTGGAAAATATTATCCTTTCATATTCAATACAAAGATGGCATTTTTCCATAGTTCTCTTCCAAAGCAATGGATTTCCAGAGCTAATGCTTTGAACTATAGCAGATTTGGGAGCTATTCAATACTCTCTCTTTAGTGAAACCTATATTTCCCCCTTTTACCACGTTTCTCATTCTCTACCAAAGCAGCAAGTATTGTTCTCATGTTTTAGAATTGTGAGAGGTAAAATTGGGCAATAAATCCTTACATGCTGATATCTTATGTTTTAGCAGAGGAACAATTTATATTGAATAATAAGCAAAACAATGTTCAGTTGGATGACTGACAAAAGAAATCATTGTTCATTCTTGCACAATGAACCATGAAAACCAAGTCAAGGTAAGAATGAAAATACAGTTGGTACTTTCATGCTGCAGGCAAAGGACTGGAGACTTAGAAACTAGCTGAGCTCATTGTAACTAGATTTCATTGAAACTCAAGAGGTTGCACTCATGGAGAGGTTATCTGTACATTTTTTCTTGATTTCAGTCTACACGGTTTCAACTTTACCCTTTTCAGTCTCACTGGGAGCTTCAGATCCAAATGATTTCAAAACCTCAGAGCCAACTTCACTTGAAATCATTCTTCTCATGGAACTCACCTAGAATTAAGAGTTTTTTCAACTCAAAATCATGAAGTAGTCCTAGTTAGGAGGAAAACTTATCTTTAATAATGCAATACATTCTAAAAGGAGGCATGTCTTAATGAGCAAAGATTAGTCTGAGTTTTATTTCTATCGGAGAAGATAAATGTGGGGATTGGACAACTAACAAGATGTCCTGTGTATTTCACATAGTTAGTACCTCTGACAAAGCAATTCTCGTTTAACACAGTACGTGATTCAGAACCTCTTACACACCTGCACGATGCCACTTAAGTCCTTCTGGTGTATTTGAGTGAGACTTCAGGGTGGGTGAGTGGACTTCATGAGATGGATGAATGTAAGATTAGTTCTGTCCAAGGTTGCATGGACATCACTGACACCTGAGATCATAGATACAGCTAGTCAAATAATGGCAGATAAAAAATGGCAATTTGTTGATCAGAAGGACTTGTAAAAGTACATTACATGTTGGGTCTATTAAAAAAGACAGAGGGAACAAAGCATAAGGCATCATTATTTCATTATTATATATAAATACATGGTGACAGATGTCTTGAATGCAGTGTGTCATGTTGGGACCCCCTCTCAAAATCTGAGAACAGGAAAAATTCAAAGAAGGGAAATGTGGGAGATCAAATGTGTGGAACAGTTTTTGTACAAGGAACAGACAAGCAGACTAGGGCTTTTCAGGCTGAAAAAAAGCATGCCCGAGGGAGGATGCGACAGAAGCCTATAAAATCAATGGCATGAAAAGGGTGAAAAGGAACGAATTGTACTTTGTTTTTGCCTCAATACAAGAACACTTGCCAGTAAAAAACAAGCCATACAGACAGCACAAACAATTCCAAGAAACCCCAGTTCAACCACTTACCTTAATATTCCACAGTAGCAGTATTTCTTTTTAAATGTACACATTTGTCTGAAAATCTGTGCAGTAAGTTCAGCGATGTGAATGCCATCACATGTTTTCTGAACATTAGGACAGCTTGAATTAGGTGAATACCCACCTACAGCCATAACTGAGAACTGAAACTGAACCTCTTCTTAATTAGTTGTATGCCTTTCCTACTTCCATGACGTTTCTGCAGTGTGGAAATATAAACAGTCTCTCAGCCCACAGAAAAACAATTAATTTCTGACATTTCTGTTGAAAGATCTCAGACTTGTCATGACCTTCTGGTAAAATCAGCTACCAAAATAAAAACAAGCTTTTTGGGAAGATTTTTGGGTCCATTTGGAGATCTGAAACTGACTCTTTGGAAATTTGCCTTTGTCCTCTGCTGCTCATCAGTGGAACGCTGTCCTGCTGATACTGTCTGATGGCAATTAATATGCAGCCCTGTATATTGGATCAAAGGCTCTGGAGTCTCCTCTGCTACCAATACTGTAAAAAATATTATTCTGATAAACCTTCACAGTGAAGCCATGTTAATCAAGTGACAGCTTAGTTAAAAACACATAGTAAAAATACAATTGGAATTCATGTGACTGGAACAGAACGCCCGTTAAGAATTAGGGAACATCAAAATAAATCTGTGGTGGCATGTTGAAAACAAATGAAATAAGATATTCTTCTGTGAAAATACAGTTCAGTTGTGTCACTTATTGACACAGCATATCATGGATGCCAAAAGACTTTATGGTTTCCAAAAATTATTAAATAGAGTAATAGAAGAACAAGACATCAATAGCTGTTTGATACAGCAATAATATCTACGGTTAGGGAAATGCATAAACCCATTCTTCAGATTGCTGGAACTAGAACTATGACTGTAGGATTGTCCATCACTTATCCAAGTGCATTTATTCACTTTTGGCCTCTTTCAGATAGCAGTTTAGGTGGACCTTTAGTCCAACCTACTGCGGCTATTCTAATGCTCTGCCTTGACCCCTTCAACATTCCTCCAAGTTATGTCACATGCTGACATCTCTTCTGCTTCCATCTTTTCTCATCAGTGAGTTGCTGTCAAAAAGACTGAGCAATGGGTAGCCACTTGCTTGTTGAAAACTTTAATGTGTAATGTCCTACTATGTCCTAGTATTATTTCCAAATTAGAGCACTTCCAGAACACAACTGGATTTCTGTGTTTTGCAAGAGCTCTGCAATCTCTTTGCACATCTGGCCAGGCAATTGATTCATTAGAGACAACTAGTGCTGCAAGTAGACTGATTTGTCCATCTAAGCTTATGAAATTGTGTCGTGCTGTGGTTTGCATTGGCCAATCTGCTAACAAGAATATTAATAATAATTCCTATTGTTATTACTATTGTGTAAAGTTTGTGTGGCCCTGTGCCCTCCAAGAATATCCTCTGTCATTTGCTCTTTTATACATTCCATGCCACTTTTACAAATGGTCTGGCTCCCTGGCTGCAATCTTATACCCAGCATTTTAATGTTTTAGCAAATCAACTTCATTTTGTTTCATTGTCTCCCTGATGGTTCATGACCTATCTCAGTTTCCTTGGGGGCAAAGGAGTGCTACTGGAGCACCACTATTTCATCTGGCACACAGGGAATCACTGGGATCATTTATTGTCCCAAGCCCATGCCAAGTTGAACAGCTGAGGTTCATGGGACCAAGGTTTTAAACATTTTGAGAACAACTTGCAGCTTTTGGTTACATTTACAACATTATGTGAAATATATATATGCTAGGCATGTTGGTGGGCTACAGAATGGAAACTAGAGAGCAGAGGTACATAATCAAACCAATAATATTTACGCAAAGAAACATTACCCCAAGCATGTTCAGAAATTATTGAAAAAATTTCAGCATCCAATCTCCATGATAAACCTAAAGGCTGGTCTCCATATTGGTTTTGACAAACAATCCTCTCTGGCATCTGCCTTGCATTAATTCCTGTCAGGTAGAAGGTTAGTGGAATAACTTGTTGTTTCAGCACATTATATTCATCTCCTAAGATTCAGCTGCTATATTTTATTCTATCCAGTTTGTCAAAATGTGATGATGCATTACAGTAGGTCTATATGTCAATATCTGTATTTGAATAATACAAAGATAAACTTTCAGGCCAGTACATCCAGCTTACTATTACATGTATTTATTATTTGCATTACTCCAGCTCATCAGATTTATGGATCAAAATAGATGCAAGTTATTGTACAAATACAGAATAAAATGAAGATCCTGCCAAGAACAGATTCAAAATACAAGAATTACTGGAACTGGTAGCTAGCAAAAGAGGCAAAGTTTACTAGTGGCCTACCAATACATATTTAGGATGGGAGTGGAGGACTTCAAAAAGCACTTTGAAGAGAAACAGTGAAATATTTTGAGTGGTAAGGTGGCAAACGCTGTTTTGCAACTGGAGAGGACAGGAGAGAGTCATCATTGTTAAACAGCAAAGCGTGTAATTGCTACAAAAATCCTGAGATTTTATTTAGAAAAAAAAATCTATATTTTTCATTCCACACATTTCAGCTTGGAGAACATTCCCTCCACCAATATCAGCCTGGGCAAACCAGTGGACTCCGTCACTGTTAGAGACTGCTGTGGGTAAAGCCATTTATGTCCTCTGTGGCAATGAGTTAACAATGACTTGATAATGCTCCACCACCTGATGCAATCAGCCTGCTCTCCACACATGGCAAACCAAGCCTGAACTGTGAAATTGCATCCTATAAAATTGTAGATGTCCCTGCAGAATAACACTTCATTGACAGTTTGCAAGTATTTTTTGCTGAATTGGAGAATTTTTGTATATTTTCCCCTCTGGAACAATTTTCATATAGGTATTTTTTTTCTCCTCAAAGGCCACTTTAGAAACTATAAATGATAATTATGTAAAGCATGTAATACTGGTGCTGAATTCCTCATTTTGGTAACTCTCTGTAGAAAGGCACTGTAGCAGAAATCTAAATGGATCTTGAAAATAAAACAGAGCACCTTTCCAAAATCAGTTTCACTAAAAACATCCCACATGCAACACATACAAATTGGTTGAGTTCCGGTGATATTGCAACAGTCATAAATTTCTCTTAGTAATTTCACTTGCTAGAAAGGATTAAGTTATAAAAGACAAGTAAATCTAAGAGCCCCTTGTGGCTGAAAGGGGAAGGTCCTGCCACTTCATCCATACACTGCCACTACTGCACCAAATCTGTGCACCAGCTCTGGTGTTTGTCATACTCCTATATAAGCCAGTTCACTAACATGGCAAAAAACTAATCCAAAAAGATAAATTAGTATGTTATTCCAGGTTAGTAAATCGAATTGGCTTAAAAGAGTGTCTAGTGAGGGTCAGAGCCAAAACAGAAGCAAATCAGAAAGCTGGGAGTGGAAGGGGTGGGACCTTCCCATTCTAGCAGGGATTATTTGTGAGACAGGGTGAATGAAATTAATAGGAAGACCTTTTTGAAGGACCTTTCCAGTGGGCTGTGAATTCTTAGAGCAGCTCATATGATGCAATTTTACCTCAAGAACTACACATGGAGCCTTCTCCCTGTCAATGGATAAACAGTGCTATCTTCTTTAACCCCAACTTTCCTTCAGCTTGAAAAAAATCATCCCACTTCCTGATCGATGTAACAGGTTTCTTGTGCATTTATCTAGTCTCTATGAGATAAGACAGAACTAACTGGCCAGGCAAACCCACTGGTGAAACCAATGTCCAGCTACAGTTTTGTCACTTTTGATACTAGACTTCTTCCATTTCCATGAATACATCACGTTTTTAAAAGAAAGGACCATCAAGCCTAGCAGGATGCCTGGGAAATGATACTCTTTCAGGTATTACATTTTATATTACTCTTTCTAGATGCCCTTGAAGCCTTTATCTGGAATTATTACCTAGAACAACCATGATCCTGCAGTTATTCTGTATCGTCTGTTCAGCTTTTAGCAATCCCAAATCAAAATGGAATATGATTATCTCATCCTACTCTTCCCATCCTTTACAGAAGTACTGAAGACTCCAACATTGAAGCATGTGGTTTTGAAGGCACAGTGCAAAACAGAAATAACAGCATCAGAAGTAACGATGATTCAAAGGTGTTGTAAGCCCCTCTAATGCTATGCCACTTTATTTTTGAGACATAACTTGAGCATTGGCTTAAATCTTCAGGAAAGCTTCAGTTTCTGATAGGTGGAGTGATGTTGAGAAATACAGTGAAGACAGACCCTCATCCAGTGGTTCAATTTAGCGAAGCAGTCACATATGTGAAAATGGTACTGAAGCTAATGAAACCGCTATAGTTTTCAACAAGAAGTTACTGCCTGAGGATCTTAGTCTGTAAGACCACTGTGGCACCTCCATTTAGATTTTGTCTGCAGATACCGCAGTTCTGATTGCAGCATTGGATCGGATTCATGAAAGTGTCTGGACCACAAGGAAATGCTTCTGTCCTCTTTTGTATGTACCTTGATACAACCCATGCAGCATTTTGTCCATACGTTTGCAAAGAATGGGGACCTAGTAATGCTATTTCAACTATCACCTGATTCGTTACCCTTAGTTTTATTCTCTCATTCCCCAAAGTCATTCAGTCACCAGAGAAGGGAAATTAAAATACTTACAAATGGCAGTTCTTCTCACAGTTGGAACAGATTCTATCTGTGTTAAAACTGAGATGAAATCTGATGCTCTGGTTGCCTAAAGGGAATGTTAAAAAACCTGTCCCTAATTCTGATTCTTATTTCTTACGCAAACCGTCAGAGTACATCTCTGGGATATAATTTAAAGACATCTACTCTTCTCTGGAGACTTGCTTATATTGTCTTGCTTATTAGCCCCCTTGGGGTAAGCTGACTATAATTTCCATGCAACTTGGTACTAACTTTATTTAAATCTGAGACTTTTACAGCAGTGACAGTGGAGTGAAGAATGAACACAGAGCCCCAGAAATCTTTGCCCTACATAAATTTTGGAACTTAAAATGTCAGTAAATACCCAGGCATGAGGCAATATTTGCTCCCTGAAATGTTTGCCTTAACCTAATTCTTTGAGATACAGGGGAGCTAGCAGAGAACTTCCAGGATTTTCCGGACTTAGAGACATAAATAATATAGACTTCATGTATTTGGCAGGAAGCCTCCTTTTTGAGGGTAAAATTAATCTCCATACAGAGCATCAACATCAGCCTGAGCAGCACTGATGTATCAGTTAAATTCTATTTCAAGAGTTTTGTTAGGACTTCAGAGGGCTTTGTTTTGGCCGCTTTGAGTTGGAGAGATTTTCTTTCTCAGTGATTTCTTTTCTTGCCAAGGTTAATTAGATCCAAGCTTTGGTTTATTTTGCTTTTCTGAGTTGAAAGGTAATTTTCACTTCTTTTCATCTCATTGTAATATTAAGGTATTCATCTGAATTTTGAATTGTACAGAAAACCATGAAAAATCATGGGACTCGCAACAGTTTTATGTATTTTGGCAATACAGAGAAGATATTTCTGCCAATAAACTGTTTGAGATAGGAACTAATTGGAGTCATGTGGGTTTGGACTGATGTTGAGGGGAAAAAAGGACAGATATTAAACACAATTCAGAGAGATATTCTGCATACAAAGGTGCTTGAAATGTGGAATTTGCCATATGGTTCATGTACGTAAACATGTTTCATCATGATCTACAGCACAAATAGCTAGTGATGTGGACTGATAAAAGAAAGATAAATTCTGCTTGCTTGAGGAGACCAGTATCATTACAATGAGCAAATTTGCTTAGAATAAAACAGAAATTATGTTTATACAGCGCCACTACCCAAATGGGATGATTACTATACTACTATACTAACCAAGTGACAGTCCCTACCATGGAGGTTACAGTCTAGCTCAGGTTATTCAGGACTGAAAGCATTACTGTCTGATAGCCAAGGGTCAGCTAAATGAAGTGTCCTGGTGGCTTCAATCTCTCTGTCCATACAGGCCTATAAAGACCTACATAACTTCCAGCCACTAGACGTATCTAATTGAGATCAAGACTTCTAAGACTCATGGAAGATACGGGCTGATAATTGAGGCATAGATATACAACAAAGTTATGGCTGCACAAGTTACCCCCCATCAGCTGAGAAATGGTATGCATGATTAGCTCAAACCCTTTCATCAGTGTTGAGCTAAGGAACATATCACTTCACAGCTAAGCAGACTCAGAGCATGGGCCTAAATTTTACCAACAGTTAGCATAGTTAAATTGATGCCTGAGAAGGTGGTAAACTACCACAGCTAATTCATGTGTGTGACCTTTGATTTCACTAATGCTAGTGTAGAGAGCTATGATTTCATCAAAACGCACTACATATGGTGGTATGAGTGGGACCTAACCTTAAAGAGAAAGATTTTCTTTCTACAAGGCTTTCATCAAGTGGATGTACACTTAGGGCTTGAGAGTAACATTACAGACTGAGACAAATTTCAAACATTTGAAGAGCTGGTAAAGCTCCCCCAGGAGGGCAGGAGATCATTGCTGCATAAGTTTACATCATATTTTATCAAGGTCAGGAGTACAACCAGTTTGCAACTAAGTCTTCTTACCAAATAAATACCAGATTGCATTTGCAGGCCTTCATGAACAATGATTAGTTCACATGCAGAAGGCGTGCATTACTAACTCATCCACTGAAGCAGAGTTCATTCCCTAGGACAGTCAAATGAACAGCTTACATCAACACAGTATTCACTTTTAAAAGACAGAGAATACAAGCATAAATATTGTTTGGCGATAAAGAAATGTAAACATGTAGTAGGTGTGCTACTGCATATTTCTTCATTGTGCTACTGAACATTTATTTTTAAATGTGACTGCTGTTGAATTTTGATGGAACATTTTAACTGAATAAAGCTGCCTAGTGTCAGAACATAATTTCTTTGAGACAAAGACAACAATAATTAACAATTAGGACAGGAGATTTGGCTCAACAACTTCTTACCCACAGCAAAATCTATTACTAGTAATGTTAGGCAGCAATAATTTAAAATCTTTCCTTCACACCATATTGTCATAGTGTTCCAGCAGATAGGAGATTATTTCCAACACATACACTTTTTAGGTACTGGACACACTAATTTAAGGAAGTGTTACAAATATCCGAGTCCCACCTAAGATCGTGAATTTGATACTTTTGGGGAGAACAAACTGGTCTCATTTCTGGATAAAAAGAGCAGGGGGGTGGGGGCTATGTATGTAAAAGACTGACAATCCAACCTTGTCTTCAGAGAAAAAAAAATAACAAACGCCTTAAGTTCATTTTTGTCTACACCAGGTACATTGCCAGAATATTATGACTGATAGTGTCCCTTTTTTTCCAAGTATAGAGAACATAGCAACATAAAAGGTGCTGATCTAGTTGAGCTATGCTGTTTAGAGGAGCTTATAGTTCAAACTGCCTACCCTGTTTAAAGACCCACTTTTTTTGTCTCTGTTGAAATTCTAGAAGGTATGTGCCAGGTTGAAGTAATCAATATTGTCTTTAACTCTGCATAGTGACATAAAAATCTGTAAAACCATCTAACTGTCTACATGAAGTTAATTCTAAATCCCACTCGCTGCTTAAACTGGGAGATGCCTCATCCTGGAGATGTGCTTTGCAGAGGTGTCTAAACTAGTTTCTAATACCCAGGTGATTAAGGAATTGTTTTAGGAAAGCAATAAGGTTCTAAGCCCCAACAGAAGATGTCTCCTGCTAGCAGCTGGTGCTGATGCCACTATTCTGAGTGGGGAAGGAGATTGACTCAGGTCTTCTTAAAGAAGAAACAAAGACAAACCTGGCCCTTTTGCATCCTAAGGGAGTATTGTGTTCACTGGAGCACTACACAATGGCAAAACCTTTCCCACGCCTTTCATTCCATCTGTTTGGACATGCAGTTCTCAGCAAGCCCCATGCACAAGAGCTAAGTATGGTGATCGCCAAGGGTGCAACAGGGAGTGTAACACTTTCCTGAGCTTTTCCCCAGACCTATGTTCAACAGATCAGCCCACGGGCCTTTTTGAACCTCATTCAGAGCCAGCTCTCCAGGGGTTGTTCATGGCATGAAGGCACAACATGGGGCTCTGGGATGGCATTGACGCCACAGTGCTTTCCAGATGATGCCCAAGTAATTTTGTGAATATAATCTGAAGTCCCCAAACTGAGAGAGGAAGAATGTGACCTAGAAATGAAAGAAAAAGACGTCAGAAAATAGAAACTATGAAAGAGAAAGGCCACACCAGGGTCATTCCTCCATTTTGAAGATCTCAATTCAGACATGAGTTTTGTGGCAGGAAAGAGTTTACAAGCAGATAAAAGTTATATTCTTTTTGCTGTGTTTTCTTAGTTTAAAGTTGGTACAATTGGAAAAAAAAAAAAGAAGGAAACAATGACAAGCTGAAGACAAAAAAAGTTACTTTACTTTGGATGCACAAAAATGAATAAGAGGTAGGTGTAATTTTAAATAAAGGACCAAGGAACAAGCAATGTGCAAGCAGAACAGTCAGGCTTGCAAACTCTGTGTATTAACAAAGAACAGCAAAAGGCTTAGCCATAGAAGAAAACAGTTCTGGAATGATCTATCTCATCCATCCCTCTGTCAGTTGCATTTTAAAATTCTCTATTTCAATGAAACTATTTATTTCAAAACTCCTCTTTCAGGAGTGAAGGTGGCTTCTCCTCTACATGCAACCACATAGGTTCTTAACATATTTAAAATACATCTCATTACTAACTTGTCCTTGGTGTACAGCCTCTCAGCAGTATCTGTCCAAGAACTCAGCACACCAGTTTGCTTCTTGCAGCTGGGAGGTGGTATTAGGGTGGCGACTTAGGGTAAGCCACTTCCCTTCTTTACCTGTCATCTATAAAATGAAGATTATGACAACGACTTCCTATTGAAAAGACTGTAAAAATGCTAGGCAAGAGTAGCAATGTTATTATTCAAACTAATTATCACAGCAATTCCTTGCCATACTGTTTGCTTTCTGAACCTTCCTTCAAATATTTAAACTCTTCTGGATAGCTCAGTTTGAAATCTTAAACAAACCGTAGGAATATATCTACTTGTAAAAACACTGTAAGAAGCATGTTCTGATTATCCCAAAGCCTCGTTCTCCCTCCTCAGGCAGTTGCACCGTTGCTTGTGTAGGAGCATGGAAGTGATGGATTTTGTTCACTGAAGTCACAGATATTTAACATTGTTTTCTAGTCCAATGAGATGGCCACAAAGAACAAAGTCATGCAAATGGTTTATAAATCTGGTTGTATATGAGCATCCGTGACTGAGGGAAATGTATCATTTTGGCTCTTCTAGTACCATTAACATAGAATAACATTTTGCATAGACAGGCTTAGGTATATGATATAGTTTCCCAGAGGAAGCTCAAAGCTTGTTAACTAAAATCTAGAGAAGTATGCAAAAGCAAACCCTATTAGATACTGACACAACAGCAATAGGCTGGAGTACATCATCTTCATGACAAGTGCCTTACCACTGTGGATGACAGTGCCATAGAGGCAGACAGTGAGCTATTGTCATTCAAGCTACTTAGCTGAGATAAACTACAGAGCAGGACACAGTGCCTGGCGAATCCAGGGACTGAAAAGTGCAAAGACTCTTCATATGAAATGGGAATATGCGTCACACAAGCCAATGCCAGTAGGGGGTCCCTCTGGGGACAAGGCTTGAACTAGATAGATTAAATCAACTAAAAGCTATGACTGTAATTTACATTCTCTGTTTTGTATTGCACTGTGGTACTAGTAACAGTAGCACACAGAGGCTTTACACAAAAACAATCCTTTCTTTTGCTGAGGCTTGTCTACACAGGGAAATTTAGTAGTATCTTTATATCAGCCTAACTCCCGATGTGGACACTCTTCCTTCAGAATAATTCCAGGATAATCACAATTATGCTGTATAATAATGCTGCATAATTATAACAGTGAATTTCTTGGTGTAAACAAAGCTTTACTCTTTAGCTGAATCTGCTTGAACCTTCAGAATTATGTCACTGCCTTTGCTGATATTTACCGCCTTCTCCAAACTTGTCAGTTGTATGCATTCCCAGCCCTTTAGCTGTTGTTTACCCAAGCTAAACATATTTGATTGTTCTAATCTGTTCTCAAATCAGTCCCTCCAGCCTCATAGCCCTATGTGGCACTGAAAGCGTCATAGTATTTGCTAGGTCCCGCTTAATTTCAAAAGCAGGACTTGGAAGCATGGTACATGTCCCCAGACATATTTAAGTGGCTGCAAATTTGATCTGCTTGTTAGTAGGACGAATACAAGGAATTTCATTCTCATTGTTGAGGAGTCTTGAGGAAGAAGAAATCCAGTTTGCTCACACAACTGGCACAGAAACTCTCCTTAGAATTTTTCAAGGGTCTTACCATCATTCTCAGTTTCAACCAGCTCTGCTGCAGTTAGCTGAGGAGTCGGAGGCCACGGTCAAGTGAGGTGTTTTAATCCTGTGGGCTTCGTCAGAGGATAAAAGCATCCATTGCCGTTCCATGTTAGCATTGTTGTCCTCATCAGCAACCATCAGTTTCAGGGGCAGAACCAGATTTGTCAGTCTTGCCTTACGTGGTGCTGCAAGGCCAGCAGCATTTTCAGTCCTATTTTCTTAGAGGTCTGAGAAGCACTTAATCATCACAAGGTACACTGTTAGACAGCTCATCAGTCCAGGATTTAGCGAATGTTTCTCTATCATCTTGTTTGGAAGTGTTGCATGACACTGAGAAACTCTTCACTGATCTTCATAGTTGCCTCTAAACAGCCTGCAGGTTATTTACTGTACAGGATATTGACACCTAATTTCCCTCACATTGTCAAGGGTATCACTAAGACTGATAGTACTGCTGTTAATAATACCAAATAAAGCTAGTAAACTGTTATTTCTCATTTGTTTGGTCCTGTCATTTTAAAGCATTTCTGGACCACTTATTGTGATCCTTAGCACTACAGCACCACACCAGAGGGTGGCCTGTTCATCAGCCAGGGAAAGGTTCCCCTGGGCTGGAGAGCAGCAGACTCATAGCTGCGTACATAAATGCCACTCCAGAGTTTAAGGCAGAAAGTATAGAAAACTATGCAGTTTTGCTAATGGGGGAAGTTTTGGGCCTTAATAAGTGATAGGAAGTAAGCCATACAACTCTTTGCATTTCAACTTCAAACTCTTACTCAGAATTTCACTCACCATTCACAAATGTACTGGGCAAATTACTCTTTTTTCCCTCCAGCCACTCCATTTTCCATCCAAGCACAGGAAAACTTACTTCTTCTCTTGATTGCGAGGAACATCCTGAAGCTGCTTTTTGCTGGTGCATTCAGAGATTGAACTGTCTTAGCTGGGAAAGATCATCATAGGGCAAGTCACAAGGGAGTTCTGCTGTGTCCCTAATTAGCTGAGCTACCCAAATAATGTAGGTCACCAGAAGCCATTTTCACTCTGTTTCTCAGATAGGAAGAGAGGCTGTGTTCATCCGAGCACTCTGATCCCATTTTGAAGAAAACAGAGATGGAAAGGAAGATTTTTTTATCCAATCTGATAATTTACCACAACAGCAGTACAGCTGCTTATGTCAGAAGGCGGAAGTGGAAGAAGGGCCTTTGTTTCTGTTTGGCAAATTTTCCATGACACTCAGTAGAAGAGAGCTATTTTATTCTGTAGGGTGCAGCCCTCACATGGGAACACAGCAGCAACAACAAAAAAAAGCTTAGCTGATGATTTGGCAGCAGCCTAGTATTCTTCATTTTGTTATTTAAGAGTAGCATTCTTCTAGCTTTTCCCAGTGGCAGGAATAAAACTTAGAAGTTTAGTGAAACTCCTAAAATAATAAAACTTAGAAGTTTAGTGAAACTCCTAAAATAATAAAACTTAGAAGTTTAGTGAAACTTTCCTTTGTTCAAGTGTGAGCACAATTTATACAGGCATTTTACAGTCTCAAGCACTTGAAAGAAATTACACCATTAAAAAAATTAATTAGGATCTTTTTGTATTCAAATGTCTGTTCTTGAAGTTGACATGGATGCAGGGACCATCTACATTACTATTTCTTAATTAATCTGTCACTGTGCTTGGAGCGGTACAGTCAAAAAAAAAGCAACACTGGATCAACGACCGAGTAGGTGGATGACGCTGTGATTCACAGCAAGGCACCTGGTGCTGGGTCCAGTTCTGTCCCAGAGCCCCTCAGATGAGATTGCAGGGCAGCGAGGAGCCAGGACCACTGCAGGCACAGCACAGTCAGGGTATAAGCAACATTCACCCAGGGGAACAAAAGAAAGGTGCATTTTTTTAGGCACTGGCAAAGAACAGAAAGGTCTAATATATTTCCACTGAACATGCTTGTAGATTTTTATTGGTGAGAATATAGCTCAGGAAATAACACACACATCTTTTAGGTAAAAAAAGACTGGATCTTTTTAAAGGTTCAGGTTAGGATAATACAAGGAGGGTAGCCAGCAACCCATTTTTGTGTTAACGAGTGTATATATATCACATTCAAAAGAGTTCGTTAGGAACTTCACTTTTAATTGGACTTGGTAAAGGGGCTGGGTTCAATTAGCCTCAGAGGTCCTGCTAACACAAAGATTCCAGTGATATTAGGAAAATTATATATGTATGAAAAGCTAGTTGTGATCATGTCTCTAACTTCTTCATGAACTAAATTGCGTTGGGGAAATCAACATAATAAAAACTTACCAAATGGGACTAAATAATTAAATTTTAAATAAACTAGAATTTTCTCTTGTATTATAACTCTAACAGTTGAAGGAAAACATTAGGAGGCAGAAAAGTAAATGTTAATATAGAAATCTAAGGATAATAAGAGAAAACACTAATACTGATTAGGATGATTATGATGATTATAACTTCCAGTATGTAAAATCATAATGAAAATGATACAGCCTAGTATGCTCTTAGAATTTATACATTTACTTAGGCACCAGGAAAAAAATTTTCATGCTAGTTGTGCAGTTACAGTAGAACTTACGAAGAAATAAGGAAAAGAGTAAAACAACCTGATGGGAAGGACAACACTCTATGCAAAGGAAAAGTTTCCCGATTCAAAAAGATCTTCCAACCTCATCAAATAGGAACATGGGAAAGTAAAAGATACATTGAGGAGAGAGGAAAATACATTGATATAAATCATTCAGAAGTAACACTGGGCAGCATGGTGACTTCAGTTGCAGTCAATATTAAGATTTATTGATCCAAGAGATAAATATTGACCAAGGTGATGCCAAAGTCAATATTTAACTTCAAGGACCATAAATCTTAATAGTGACTGTAAAGAGCAGTCAGTATCATCTATGCTTGATATATATTTTATTACCTTTTACAAGGGTATAAAAGGTTTTTTAAAAGAGAAGCTGTTTCCTTCATTTTGAAAAGCTCCTTGCCTTGCCAGAGAAATCCAGATGTATATGTTTGCCTTTTCAAAGATCATATAATGCTTGGGGTGGTCTCAAAATTGTGAGAATCATTTGAGTGGTGAAGAAACTGCCTATTTAACAAAAAAACCCCAAAACACAACAACCAAAACCAAACAGTTGGCAGCATCTTTTGCAGATTTGTGTTAGTTATGAAATGCTGACGTACACAGAGCATGTTGCTAGATAAAGCTATTTAACAACTTAGAGGAAAGTCAGCTATAAATTACGTAAGGTATCTGCAATTCTCTAGGGGTTTCTTAATTTTCCACTGTTCCACTTGAACATATCAACTGGATTCATAAAATGTTCATGTACATAACAGTTCCTATTATTTTTACAAGTTATTCAAGTATATGTACTACTGTACTCTTTTGCACATAGTATTTTGCTGGTTTTGTTATTAATATTTCTGTATGTTCTGCCTCTAATATATGTGAGCTATTTCTTAATCAGTATCTAGCGTTCACAGTGTTAAACAGAAAGATCTTTTTCTCACTTGTTATCTCCTTACTCTTTCCTTATATTAAAGAGATGGGCTGGCATTGACAACCACAGCTAAGGTAAATGCAAGTTAACAAATACAAATCATTAAGTAAAAATCCCCATGGGTTAGCAAATGATAATTTGGTTAACAGTTTTTGAGCATACCGGCGTTCTCCCTAATGTTCAGAGGAGATTTCTGTTATTAGATTAGATGACATTTGTTTTCAAAAGCCACTGCATATTTGACATCCACTTTTCTTACTCCTGAAAAACACATTTATAATACAAGATTATTTGGACACTACTACAGTGACTGAGCCCAACTCTTCCCAAAAAACCAACTTTTTTAGACCAGTTTATAGGGTCTAATGCAGCACAAGGGAATAATTTGACACAATTTTATGTAAGAAGGCTTTAACTCTATGAAAAGGAGGCTTTGTGACATTAAGAAGCATGACAGTTAACCTCAAACGGTTTATTCGTGTCATCACAGTCCAAAGACATAATTAGTTGTAATGTCCTTACCCTCAGAGTCAGGGGTTTAGAGAGAGAAGAGCCACCAGTGCCATTGCCCAGCCCCTGCTACTGACTCCCCAGAGGGCTGTGCTGTCTAATTTTACATCTCAGGGTCCTGAGAGATGATGGCCTTCCTTTCCAAAAGTGTCTGTACGCTACCAGGATGACTTACAGGGAGATTTTTCATGCCTGAGAAACAGTGAACCCACATTGGTATATCTAAACCAATGCTGAGCTCAGTGCTTAGGCTTCAGTAGTGCCTTGTTAGCAGGCACTTGTTAGACGTAGTAGACACTTGGCAGTTGTGGTATGATCATTTCCATGACCCATTAAATTTTTGACTGTCAAAAGAAAACAATCAGAGTTGTCTAGAAAGGATTCCTTTCTCAGGCTGTTTTTCATGACTTTCCCACTCTTCAGAACCCTGCAATTAAGTGATTTAGTTTTATTGATAATACTTCTCTTGTTGTAGGAGGTGACAAGGCTAGAAACTGTGGTAATTAGTGAACACAGTTAAAAATCATGTCCATTTCCCCTTTACCGGTGCTACTACCAAGCAAACACTGATACCAAGCACTCACATTCAGAGTTCACACGTGGCTGAGAGAGTACCATCCAAACTTTACCATAATGGGAAGTCAAGTATTTTGCTCATTTTAAGTATCTATAATTGTAAACAGTGGTGATAATACCGGGAAAGAATGCACTTCAGAAGAGAGATGACTCTAGATATGATAACACTCTGAGATAACATTTTAAGAGAAGCAAACTACCTCTTACATCACAGCAATCTGGCTTTTGAAACATTCAGTAGGTAGCTGTATTTACAAACTTTAACCTGTGATGACTCTAGTGATAAAGAGAGGGAGAGTCATCCCAGTTGTTGGGGGGAGTGAGGGGGACGGACCACAACACTCCATACTTTGTGTTTCCACTACATGTAGTCATCATCTGGCATTTGGCTGGGGTGTAATAACTTGGTGCCTCTTTGTTAACCCGTACAGGATGAAGGCTTTAATCAGTTTTGTCAGAACGTTTGCTCAGTTAATCTCCTAGCAATGTGTGATGAATAATCTGCCTATTGACTGTCTCAGCAGTTGGTGGGTTCTCCACCCTCACCCCATGGTGAGACGCATCTAGTTTCTGCTGGCTGCTCATTTTCCTTTAAAAGAGGAGCACTGTCTCTCTCCCCAGCCCCCAGCAGGCACGTCCCACCCAGCCCTCCCCCTTTAGCCTCACACCCCTCTTTTCCCCTTCCCCTCTGGAATCTGGAAAATGCCTCCCGCCCACACCAGGGTTTGTCCTTGGGTAATTACTCCGTCCCAGTCACCTTGAGCTCTCATACCACGGAGTGCTCGCTCTCTGCTGAGCTTCGTATCTTTATTTTCATACCAAGAAAAACAAATTTAGGATGAACAGGAAAGTTTTGGCAACAACTGTCATCACATTTTCAACACAGTGCTAGTGATGAATAGTTCTGGAGCAAAGAAAATGCCATAGGAAGCTCTGCTTCGTTGGGACAAAAATACAAGGGCAGATCTGAGAGCTTCCTTCATCACCGACTCTGAAGGAGAAAAATAAGGAAAAGCCCTAATCCAAAATTCAAATCTCAATTGCCTGCAACTGTGAATTGACTTGAGAGAAAAAACCTCTAGGGCCCCATCCTGCACGTGACTGCACAAAAGTGTGGGGTCTGCCTGTGCCAGCTCTTTGCAGAGCAGAGAACAGTAGGGAAGTTTCTTACAAGCAGGCCCAATTTTAACATGCTTGATAACAAAAGCCTAACATCTCTGAAAAGTAGAGGATTTCAGCTCCCAGCTCAGGACAACATTTCTGAAAGTTCCTAAATTAGGCCAGAAATAAAATGCTTTATACAAAAAGCAGTGTAGGTATTTGGGATATTTATAACTATTGGTTATAAAGGCTGACAGAGATACCTTGTGCATTGGGAAGGGTACAGAAAATGTTACATAAAACATGAATTTGAGGAAATATAAATGAAAAGCTTCATGACTTCCAGCTGCAGGGTCTTTTCAGACCTATCTGAAATGCACAACTGTGCTACCTGTGAATAAGCAGAGATGCACTATTAATGTAATACTGCACTTGTTACAGAACTCCCTTTGTGCACAGGTAAAACTGCCTTAGATCCAGCTCCAAATCTGACAGCCAGGTTTCACCAGAGTGACATATGTGAAGGCAGGGTTCTTATATTTATTACGCAATTTGGATTCAGTATCTCCCTAGCTTTTTAAGGGTGTTCTGTTTTTCCAATTGATGATTCCCACCAAATAAAAGTGGCTACACTTCTGGGTTTTGTATGCTTCTGGTTTACCCTCTGTATTGCCTCGCAGAGATATAGCAACTATATCTGCTTTTGTCTGAGCTGAATGGTACCAGAAGCAACCTGCTTTCTCTGTGTTCCTGAACCCCACCCAGCTCCTGCAGACAACCTAAACTCGGTCATAGTTTATATTGTCTATGTTTCACGCCCTTCCTTGCTATAAGGTGGTCCCACCACTCCAGCTTTTGGTAATGGATCTCTGAGCTGGATCTTGACTGCCCAGCCAGGAGGGCTGATGGGATAGGTGGAGCCAGGCATAGCATGTCAGTTCCCAGCACGCAGCAGTTAGTGTATCCCCAAATGTGTCCTTGCACATTTACATGCAGGTCTTACCCACTGTTTTCCCCAAAGGCATAGCAACGGAATCATCTCAGAGCTCACAGTAAGCAAACAGATGGTCAGCAAGAATATGATACATGATTATATCGGTGCATAAAAGTATGCGTATTTGAATGTGTGTGCATGCATCCTTGGAGCGAGTATACAGAGTTTCACTGCCTTTTCTAGGGTTCTGGGAAGTTGTTTTCAGCTTGAATTTAGTGTCAAATAAATCTGGTTTATAGGTCACTTGTGATAGCTTGTCACCGAGTTGCATAGCACTGTGAAGCAGATACCATTGCATATTATATCTTCAGGAATTTCTGATGCAAAAATAAGGAAAATATTTCAGTTCTGTTGATTTTGTGTTTTGAGGCTCTTGCAATTAAAAAACTTGCTAAAATAAATTAAATGCTGCATAAAGCACCTGACACAAGTGAATTATGCTAATAGAATGAGTATGTGTAGTTCACCATAGATGTGTATCTCATGGTTGTTGTTTACACCTCGACATCTCATTCACACATTCTTGAGAAAAGGATCAATCAAAAGTGGGGTGCTAAATAGCATGCCTTTAATTAACTAGATTTCAGAAGTTTCTATGAGTCCAAAAACCAGGGAAGATGTACATTGTATGGATTTTCCTTTTTGATGTTAAAATGATTCTGCCCTCCAAATCTCTGTGCTCTCTCTCCAGTTCTTGCCTCTCTTTTCTGAATATCTCTCTTTCCCACTGCTTCCTTTCAATGAACACCATGCATTCAAGCTTCTTACACACCAAGGGACTTGCCATTTCATCAGTTCCTTCTAAACCAGCTCACCATCTTCCCAGGGGCGTTTTGAAGAGCTCTGCAGAACCTCCTTGCTGAAATTTCTTGTCAAAAAGTATCACATTGCTGCCTCAGGATTAACAGGAATGTTTTGGCATGGGAAAATGATGTGAGAGGACAGGTATAAGACAAGAAGAAGCAAGTATGCATCTTTTCAGCAGGATACCTGAGCCAATCTAACAGATCCCTATTTCCAGCAGTGCCTTCACAATCTGTCTTTTCCCTGTATTTGCAGCCCAGGTACCACACTCGGGCTCATAGACTCCTTTCAGAGCTCTCTCCATCAGGACAAGTCTGGACACCAGATGCAGAGATAGGGAAGTTCTGGGGGGATGAAAAGGCTATGCCTAAGGCCCTACTTTTTGCCTTAACTCCCTTATGCCTAGACCTAACTTTCAGTACTTTTCACTGTAGCTTGCTCACCGAAGCTAAAAGAACCAGAGCTTTTGCCAAAGACTTCATCTCTTTGAAGACTTGTAATCAGAAGTAATTTTCAGGAACACGTGACAATCTTTTCCAAATAGATTGGAATTTAATATTTTATGATCAGTCAACCGGAGTCGAAAAGCAAAGCTTCTGTATTTTTTTTTTTCCAACCAAACTGCCATGATTCCAGCTCTCCCAATATACTCTGCAGCAAAGATCCTATTGACGGTTCTGTAGTTATGATGGTTTTATATATGCACCTCTTTTTTCTAAGTCAACAGCATTAATGATTAGTCATTGGGTTTGCTATATCTCAAAGTAATGCCCTTTTAAAGCAACAACATGCTAATGTCAACAACTCATCTGATCCCCCTGTTCCAAGGAGAAAGCTTACTCCTCCAGTCCTAGAAGATCACAGTACTCCAGCGTAAAAGCAAATTGTCATATATGAAAAAAAAGCAGGAAAAAAAGGCATAGGTTCTCTCTGCATTTTCTGCAGACTCTTATGCAATTTCCCTTGACTCGTCTCCTCCTTCCTTTTCTGCCTTCATTCTACAGGCTTCTCCAGACTTCTTATCTGAGGTAAATGATTGTCAGTTTGTTCAAGGCACTTACCATATTTGCAAGAACTAGCGCAGACCTCTCACATATTTGGTCTATGTGTGATAAGAACATTTGTTCTTCATACGTTAGCCCCACTTAAAACCTGGCAAAGACACCAAGTGGTCCTGCAATCTATCATCTATTCTGCAGTGCAAGTGAAGCTGGGTGGTTAGTTCCATCAGCCCTTTGAGATCAGATATCACTATTGCGGCTCCAAAACAGCCACAGCTCTCGGAGAGGTCTTCAAGACACATAAATCATGTGACATGATCTGGCCTGTAGAAAAGCAGCTTTGTGCCTCTCCATCAGTGGAAGGTGCCCTGAAGACAGCAGAGGTAAGTACTCTTGGGCAGAGGCTACAGCCCCTCAGGCTACATCTGTACCAGTAAAATAAACAGTGATGGGCAGGCTGAGGCACTGAACCTTCATCATCTCCCGTGTTAAATTTCTAGAATGGTTTTGACCCTGGCTGATTTGCACTCACCCAAGCATCTCCAGGAGGACTTCCTGAGCTAGCACAGGCCAGGGACTCTTCCCATCAGAGCATCTGGCTGCAACCACCTCACTTTCACAGGGTAAAAGTGTTTAATCGTGTGGATGCGGGCAGTTCAGTGCCAGGTGACTTCAGTGGCAGAGCGCTGGACATGTTTGATTTACTAATACAGATGTAGCCTCACTGTCTAACAACTTCCTATGAAGTTGAAAGCGGAAACTTCTGAAGGAGCCCAGCGGGTTCCCATGCCCTGGATTGCCCCTCTGGTAGCTCTGAAAAGCCGGATTCTGAATTCTTTGCTAAAGTCTTCAATAGCATTGAATCAGAAAAGGGGATGAGATGCTATAAAGCAGACACAATTCTCCAATCTCCAGATTATCAGCCCCAGATCCATATGCAGACAGAAAAATGTATATGCCTGGGTTTCCTTTAATAGATTGTGCAGTCTAGTCACTCACATTTATCACACGGGCTAATGTAAGATTTACTGTCCATAATTAATCAACCTTAGGCAAGAATATTTAGCACTTCCACTCCATTTTTCATTTTCAAAGTGCTTTTCAAACACTACCTAATTAAACATCAGGAACAATTATTTCCAAGCTACTTTACAGGCACATTTGAAAAATGAAATAAGCACATTTTAGCATGTATATGAAGAATCTTTTTAAACCAAAACAGCTCTATTTGCAACCTGCTGAAGGAATGAAAGCAGTAATAGGACAGAGATTTCCAAAACAGCAGCCAGCTAGTTCTGTCCCTATGCACACAAAAGCCAGTAACACAGCTTCATTTTTAAAATTTCTGTCTACCTCACATTTTCATTTTGTCTCTGAGAAGGCACTTTATTATTAAAGAACTACAGAACCAGGACGAGGAAGAATTGCTTCTTTGCAATCGACGGATGCCACCAATGGACCCGGGGCTCTGATTCACACGCTCAGCAGTAACTCATGAGGTCACACCTGTAAGTCTCACTTCATCTCTTTCACAGAGGTAGCAGATCGAGCTGTATGTTCACACAGCAGTAGTGTCTTCACTAGCAAGGTCAATCCAAGGCAGGGTATTTGCTCACTGAAAACTGTTCCAATATTGTTCCCTCAGGACTAGAAATACAGTCAGCCCTGGCAATTTTTTACCACCCCTAAGGAGAAAGCTGGGTGTGGTGGACCGTGCTTGTCATCCCAGCAGCTCAGAAGGTGAGTGGGTGCCCACAAGCCCAGGTCTGTAGTGTACTCTGACAGACAGGTTTCCACATCACGTTTTGCACCAGTCTGATGATCCCAGAGAGCTCAGGTCAGGAGGTTGCCTAAGGAGGGGTGAACCCACCCAGGTCAGGAACGGAGCAGCTCAGTTTCTGTCAGGACAGTCCAGTCTATCTAGGAGCATGTACCAAAACTGTTGATGATTTAAATCAATAGGCCAGTTGACTGCAGATTTTGATTGAGAGTAGACACAGGGCCTCTCCTCTCCTCTCTGCTACAGAGACAGTGCAGAGGTAAGAAGTAGACTGCAGAGGTGATATGTTAAGTCTGACAGGTATCATGAGTCAGGGTTGTCAGAGCTTAACAGCAAGTTCTCATTCGTGCCAGAATCCTTCTTGCCTTAATAGTGAAAATAACATTAACACTGCATAAATAAGCAAACAAGGAAGCACAGGCTCCTTAGGACAGAAAGTGTGATATTTTTTTCTGATGAGATAAATAAAATCAAGAAACAAAATATTCTTCATTAAATATTAAGAGTTTACGGATCTGCCAACATGGCCCAGTGCAGTTCTGGGCAGAGATATCTAAGCGAGCTCTAAATAAGCCAGCTCCACTACTGGAAGCAACATAGCCAGGCAAATATGGCATTCTGCACCAGCTCATTAGCCCTGCTGCAAAGTCAGCTATATTAACTCAGATAGTGCATCACACTAATGTTGCTTCGCTTCTTCTGGGGCCCAGGCGGGTTCATTCAGCATGCGTAACTCCGTGCAGCACTTACATGAGCTCTCCAGGTACACATCAAGGCAGGGGACAGCAACCTTTCAAGGATGGTGTGTACCAGATGGTATTTTTCTTTCCCAGATTAGAGGTTAAACATGCTGGTAAGAACGCTGTGGGATCCATGAGAGACTGTCTCTTACAGAAACAATATGCTACCATTTTCTATCATCATGAAATTGCATCTGTACAAGGCAGAAGCTCCCGCTGCTCTCAGAACTCAGAGCAAGCCAGAAGGTGGGAGCCACCAACGTCTCTCTCCAGATGGCACAGCCCCAAAACCAGCTCTGTGCTAGCCCTACTGGTGTTTTTAGAAATTGACCTCCATGCTTCTACTGGTTTCAGGGTCCCAGACTGTGAATAGGCTGTAAGAGTCACAGGGATGCAACAAAAGTTCTGCGAGACTGAAACTTACGGCTAAGGCTTTTCTACACACATCCTTGAGTGCTGTGCTTGGGCACAGCTGCCTTACAGACAAACTACAGAATGTGTTCTGGCTTAGAAACAGGCAAACCTATCTTCAGTTCACAATGAAATAATTCAAGTGTCTTTCATAAGAGTGCTAAAAATTGGGCTTTGGATTAGGTTGTTGACCCACGTGCCTCGGCTCCCTGGCTGTGAAATGGAAACAGCCTTTCCAGCAGGGACATTGCTGAAAAAATTTCATTCCTGCTTATAAAACACTACCACAGTAAAGTGATAATAAGAGATATAAATGTGTTAGTTTTACTAAACTATTTAAAGTATTCGGAGTAGGGGAAATGGTCCCAGCCTTCTTTTTGCTTGTACTAGTGTAAATGGAAGCAATTGTATTGAACACAACACACTGTATGTAAAACTTAATTGAAATCAGTCTCTGTGTCTTTCCATGCACTTAAAATGGATAGCGGGAATTTTTCTGATCCCACTCACAGCTAAGCTACAGTGACTTTACATCCGAGAACCCATTTAGGGAGCTTTTTTGTTTTATATTTTAGCTGACTTCAAGGCTTACACAAAGGCCTTGAATGTTTTGATTTATTTATCTCAGTATCCCCTCTTGGGTAGAGCAACTTGGAGTATGCACAAGCCTGAGTTTGAAAATAATGCCATAAAATAATTTCTGAAACTGTTTTAGAAGCAGAAGCAGCAGATACTTTAATATTTAGTCATAACTATGCAGAAACAAGACAAAATGAATTGCGCCTACCTGGATGCAGAGGGGGTTTCTGGCTTAAGTTTGCCACATACCCCCATATGTATTTTTACCTTCTTTACAAACATAGCCATTCCAGGAACACTACATAGTGTAGACACAGCTAAAGGCTACACTTCATCGATGACAGCTGATTCTGTTACAATGCCTTTCCCTCTAAGGTGGAAGCTGCTCAGCTCAGCACCGTGCAGCAGGGACACGGTGGCTGACAAAGAGTGCGCTCCCAGTCCACTGCAAACGACAAGTGAAATGTGTTAGTTAAACCATAAGGCTACGTCAGGCTTCAGTGAGGACTGAATCCTAGCTTTGAAAGCTACTTTATCTCAGACAGAAATTAAAAAAAAAAGTAAAGGATGGGCGATTCTAACTTCTCCATTCCTAATACCTCTTGCTTTCCAAAAACTGTGACAACCAAAGTATTTTCCTGGATTTGGTTGTAAACCAGCCTGACAAACTGAGTAGGCTCATTTCATACCACTAATACAAAAGCAGGGTGAAGAGGGCTCGAGTAAGAATGCTCCAAAATCAGGCCAGTAGCTATGCCTCTAATCACTTCATAAATCTCTTTTCCCATAAGTAAACCCATTAACATCCCTCCACCTACGGGTCTATGTCAGAAAACAGATATTAGGACAGAGGGACTTCAGGCTGGACCCATTATGTCAGTTATTATGCTCTCTTTCTAAATGAATAGAAAACTAAAACTTCTGTTTTCTTCTGATTTGGCAAGTTAGATGATGCCTGAGGTCCAAAATGAGACTGAAATGATAATTTTTTCTACATTCACTTGCACTCCACCATGAGTTTGCAGGCAATATTCTTCCAGGAAAGCCAGTCAGATATTAACACTTTGTGCAATTTGATTTCTGAAACAACAAGCTTAAGATCAAGTACTGTGTGATGCTGATTCTAGCCCTGATATCTCCCGCTCATATCAGTGATTGAAAGAGATTAGAATTAAGCGAATGTGACTGCGAATGATAAAATGGCAACTGTGATGGTACCATTCCTGGTTAGATACCTGATGAAACACTGAAAGGAGTGAGCCAAGCAATGCCATAAATTATGAAGTAACTCCCCAGGCTTTCTCACAAATCATGGTACTAGTTTGTATTTCTGGTAATTTACAAAATATCGTACTATAAATGGACACTAGTTAAATATACAAGTCAAATATACAATACCCTCACCAAGGAGGCCAGGATACTTTTCATCTGTCAAGAATTCTGGACTAGTTACTATTTTCTTCAGAGCTACTTAATAGCTGTCCATTGTTGCATGTCACATTTTTTTACTCTGCATGTAAAGAATCAAATTCTGATTAAGGACAGAAAAATAAGTCGTTATTATGAGACACGCAAAGGATCCTGTTTACATCATGAAGCAATGGTTTTAAGCTTTCCAAAGTAGTTGACATAAATCTTCCAACAGGTATAGGAATTCCATTTAAAGAGTAACAAGAATGCAAGCAGCACATAAGCATCTAAGACAACGAAAACTCATTACACTGCCCTTTCAAATAACAAATTGTTGGTTTGTTTTTTTTAAATTTTATTGCCAGCTGTTTATTTTTTTCCAAATTCCAAGCCAAAATGTCAAGAAATAAAGGGAAAATGATAAATATTAAACCATTAGCACTTACCGAAATGCAGTCAACTTTCCAAATTAACACAAGTTTCTCAAGCTTCAGCTTTGAGCAGATTCCTGTAGGTCAATTATTGACTGGGGGTGGCGGGAAGGGAAATAGGGAAAAAAGAAAAGAGAGAAAGGAAAGAACAAAGAGAGAAACATAAAGTCAAAAACCCCCTCTTGCTCTAGCAAAGGCTACTTGCAGTAGTATGGCATGGAAAGACTAATGAGGATAGCTGAACCTGTGCATGAGATTGTTCTGAAATTAAAAATAATGTGTATTTTGTTTAACACTTTTCATGTTATTTTTTCCTTATGTTAAAAAAGGGGGAAGAAAAATAATAAGAATTCCAGCTGGGATGGAACCTACAGAGCCCCTTGAGCAATTTGAATAATTATAGACTTGGATAAATTGTAGTTAAACCATTTGTTTCAAATGTGCTACAACTAATAACTAAACCAGCAACAGCCTTTCAGTGTAGGAGATCTGTTGCTGGCTTCAAGAGAAAGTACAACAAGCTGCAGATAGTCATTGGCCAGCCATACACTATGTAAAGAAAAAATCTTTCCTCCATAAAGGCTGTGATTTCCACATTTCAGATACCAGCAAAAATAATCATATGCATTTGCTTGCCATATGTACTAAGAAAATAGCAAAGGTATTTTCCTGAAATAGCGAAGACAGACTTGGTTTTTGTCTGTTGTATTCTTTAATTTCCAGAACGATAGTTGTCTCAGTAATAAACTAATTCTCATTCTTAAGAGACTATAAAAGCAGAAGCAGGAAGAAGTCTTATTTTCATGTTAGCTATGGCCAGGATGTCCTTCACATTTTTGTTTAAAATTTCACCTCCAGTCCTGTTCTTACTGAATTTGCACCAGTTGGTGACACAGTTACCAGTTACCATGCCGAATGTTTGAGCCTTTGACTTTTCCATAGTTGTAAATGGTGATATATGGCAGATTCATGTTGAGTATACCATGAGAATTATTGTGAAGTTTGTTTTATCATTCCTGTGTGGACAAGACTCCATGATCTTGCAGTGAGCTTGGTGACATGAGATTTCTCTGTCCAGCTAGACCCTACAGGGGTCAAAGCAGCTCAGTTTTGCCACAGGGTCCACCAAACGCACCACTTAAGGAAGGATGGGGAACAAGTAAAGACATGAGGATGGCCACTTGAGGGCTGGGAAGAGGCTTGTATGTGCCAAATGTACTAAGGACACCAGATTGCTTAATTTGATTAAGCTTAAGGAGGCTAGGGGAAAACTGGTACTGTAGTCAAACTTGTACACCATGTAATGGCTCCATGTGCTACAAACAAACCACAGGTATAGAATCATAGAATTACAGAATCATAGAATAATTTGCGTTGGAAGGGACCTTGGGTTGGAAGGCCATCTAGTCCGAGCTCCTTGCAATGACCAGGGACATTGGAGTCAGAGTCCTGTCCAACCTGACCCAGAATGTTTCCAGGGATGGAGCATTGACCACCTCTCTGGGCAACCTGTTCCAGTGTTTCACCACCCTTATTGTAAAAAATTTCTGCCTTCTATCTAACCTAAGCCTACCCTCTTTTATTTTAAAGCCATTACCCCTTGTCCTATCACAACAGGCCCTGCTAAAAAGTTTGTCTCCATCTTTCCTGTAGGCCCCCTTTAGGTACTGGAAGGCTGCTATAAGGTCTCCCCGGAGCCTACTCTTCCCCAGGCTGAACAACCCCAACTCTCTCAGCCTGTCCTCACAGGAGAGGTGCTCCAGCCCCCTCATCATCTTCATGGTGTTCCTCTGGACCCACTGCAACAGGTCCGTGTCTTTGCTAATGTTATAGTAATCACATTGCCACAATTACAAGATGAGGTGCAGCTGATCTTCCAACAGTAGTCCCACCTAACCTTGCCACTCACAAGGACAGTCATTTATTTTCTTTCTGTAACTCCTTTGCAGGCACAAACATAAGTGCGTGCACAGCTAATGCATCTAACCAGTATGTTCAACCCTTTCACACTGCACATGCAGTTGATTCGGCATTCGCCTGTGGCTGCCAGGATCAACACTGAAGTTTGGCTGCCCTCCCTGAAGTCCTGCTGCTTTGGATGTCTCTGTTGTAGTATGCAAGACAGTTGGGGCAAGGGAACAGATGCTTCTGCAAGGTCCTTTTAGCTAGAGAAATGGAAGTGCTACACTAGTAAACAGTTACCTGTAAGAGCACACTTAAATTGGGACAAAGGTAAAATGCATTTATTTTGCATTTAATAGTATTTTTATTTTTCTTGGGGAAAAAAAAAGAACAAAAACTAAAAAGGAACTAATAAAATTAAGAAATTGGATAACATGATGAATAATCTAGTTCAATAGAAGTAGAATGTGCCAGTGTAGAAAAACATGAACTCCATGCATATGTTGATGGCTTCTATTGACATCTCAGATTGTGCAACTTTATGATAATTTCAGTGAGAAACTCCTTTTTGTTTTCAGCAGTGATCAGAACAGCAAAATCAACTGCTTAAACTGCTTGACTGTAAAAAATGGATACTGGAGAAATCTTGGGAGACTACAGAAAAGCAATACAGCCCCAGTTCCAGGGTTGGGGAGAAGGAGGCTGGTCATAGCATTTCCTGTCTTTATTTCTTTCCTAGAAAGATGGAAGGCATCCTTACAAGCAAAAATGGCAGTGAGGCCATGACCTTTAAGTAATGGAGCATTCTGAAGGCTAGATTTTTGCCACAGTCCTGAAATGAAGCTTTCAAGAATTAGGCATGGACAGAATTGCAAAATTGGGGGGGGAAGAAAAAAAAAACCAAAAAAACCCCTAGAAGCAAAAGAGGTAGTAATGTACTTGAGTTTGAACACGTTCAGTGGTAGGTAAAGGCTGAGGAGTTTATTGACATCTCAGTAGTTATATCCAAGCTTCTAAGATGCTAAGAATATCTAAGCTGCTAACACCAGTGCTAACCAAAGTGCAGCTTTGGGTGGGAGCTGGACTGGCACTCGGGGCTTGCCTCCCCTCACCTCAGAGACTGCCCCGGCTCCATGGTACCTCGGCAACTGCAAAACTCAGAGATGCTAAAGGCAGTAAACACCCATTTGTACACACTTGGTATAGCTAGTGAACATAACTTCTGGAATGAATTTTCTGCACAGGTTTCCCTTGCTCACACTGTGCAGCCTATCAGTTGTGCCTTTTTCCCACGGTATACCTGAGGATGATGAGGAAATATGCAGTTTATATTATCAGCCTTAAAGCTCTAGTTTATCATGGCAACTACTCACCTGTTTAAACACATGCACAGGACCAAGTCACTGTGTTCAGATCTATATACTATTAATTACCAATAAGATCTATTGTCACTGCTATCAATATGATACTGACATATTGGAGGAAGCCCAGGAGAGACTGGACTTTCTGAGACATATAAAAGTATCTCTCAAAACTTTAGCAAAGACTTTAGAAAAGTCTTAAAAGACTTTGCTAAAGAGAATGATTTAAGGTGGAGAGATGGAGTGCATGTAGTTTGGTTAAGAGAGGAATAACGAAGGAAGATTGGAAAAGCAAAAATTGAAGTTTCTTTAATTTGAGGATATGGGGTTGAACAGAAAATAGAGGAGACAAACAGAAGACCAGCAGAAAGAAAGAGCATGTCTGTCAGTGAAACATATTTAAATTACAGGCTAATCTCACAAAGCCTGGACTAAAGTATGTCAACCTTCTGAGCAAGGACCTAAAACAGAGTAAGAATTGATGGCAGCAGCCAGAACTGGTGATTATACAGAGCTCTTGAATCCCCAACATCTATGACTCTGCGAACACCTTATAATGTTATTAATTGATGGCTCTGTGTCACTATCAGTCCTGAGCATTCCTATAGGTACACCAGACAGAATGAAGCAGAATAATACTGACAAAAAACACGTACCATAGGAACCTCAGAACTCTCTGTGGGAAAGGAGGAAAAAGTAACAGCTGAGACATCACTGATTGTGAACTGAGTCTTAGGCATCAGACCAATACATTTTTCTCATCAAGAAATAGATAGTAGAGCCAGAAAAGAAAATAGAAATTAGAGTCAGTGAAAAAGAAAAAGATAGACTGCTGTCACATTCACATATAAGGGAGATTTTCTTCTCTAAAAAGGATATCATCCTAGTGATGAATGAGGTATTAAAATGGAGAATTTTCTGTTTTGTCCAGTGCACTTTTAATTATTTGAACTACTTTTTTTTTTTGTGAACCTGTTCTTCTATATCATTATAGAGCACTTCTACTAAAACGCAGCCAGTATCTTCTACTGCTTACTTTCATTCTGATATTCCCAGTGATAATTCTCTGAAAGACCCTAAATAATGTGTCTGTCCTTGCTGTTCACAGTCTTAAAGTGTTTATTCATCATGATTTGAGATTTAATTTAAGTTGGACAAGCTAGATAAATTTGATTCTCTTAATCTCATGTCATAAAACAGTTCTTCTTGTCTCCTCATGATGTTCCATTGTCTTTGATTTATCTGCATTTTCACTGACATTATGAGGTTTCCAGAAAACAATGCATGATTCTATGTATGCCCTCATACGTGCCAAAAGTTCTACAGGATCTCTGAATAAAGCTGAACACTACAAAAGACTGCTGCTTCTCAACAAGGGGTTATGTCAAGTTCCACCTCTCCTCCAAAAGTCAGGATTTCAACTACTTCCCACGTTCCCAAAGCATTAAAAATATTTCACTGCACCATAATAATTTATGAGATTTTTGAGTTTCACTGACAGTGCTGACTTGTTTCCCAAGTGTTGGATCTGATACTCACTCCCCTGTATACTGCAGGTGGTTGCCATATAAGGACAACTCACTAATGAAGGGTAACCTTTCACAAAATCTTCACACTCTTACTAGAAGTTGGGCCCCTTCCTCACTGGGCATGCTGAATTTTCAGGCAGACCAGTAAGTAGGACTTTCTAAAGTTCAGTAAATAGAGGGAGCCTGGGGCAGAGTCTCCTGCTTCCTCTGTAGACAGCTCTGCCTCTTTTGAAAGTTTTCCTCTGCATCATCTACCTGGAAAAAATTCTCTAGCACCTGCTTGGCTTTACATCTGTGAATAGAATAGTGACTTTGATGGGAAAATCCAGATGCTTACCTTTGAGTATGCTTTAAAACTGTTTTGCTAAATCAGTGCCTAAGGACAAAGGAAATAGTTCAGAAAGTGCAACAGTAGGGAGCCAATGTCTATAACCTGAAATTAACTCAAAACATTTTACTTTGGCTATTTGTTTTATATTTACTTTAATATTCACACATAACTGTAATTCCTGCAGTGAAAATTACTGCAATGATGCAATATGCAAGAACAGTCTCATGATACTTTCTGCACATGTAAAAGTGGAAATCTCACAAGGGAATTTGATCTTGAAAGATTTTTTAGCCTGATTCTAAACCAAAAAGCTTTGTTGTGCTTTTGGATTAGCTTCAAAAATTTTTGATACCTCCTTCTGAGATTCACCAACCAGTGCTAATGCAATGATCACAGTTTCAGTTTTAAGCGTTTACTAAAGAGAAAAAGAAGACAGAAGACTTTCCTTGGGTGAGGGGAGGAGGGGGAACAAATCCACTGATTCACTAGCATCAATTAGTTTGCATCAAGGAAAACCAAATATTTTTCATGTTGCACTTAGTTTCTCAGCCACCACTGCCACTTCCCCACCACTCCCCATCAGTTTCACTCTGAGGATGTGTTATGAGGCTGAGTGGGGACATGCAAATCATGCACACATCCCTGGAAAAATGCTTGGCAAATCTGGCTTTTCAGTTTTGCATTCACTTGCCAAAAAATATTCCCTCATCCCCCAAGCCCTTCCTCTGCCATGCCTAATTTAATTTCAAAAGTCAGAAGCTTAACAGGGACATAAGCTTCCTAAACATGCTGTCATCTAACCAGGAATGTGAATTCAAAGCTTGCAATTATGATTTTCTTTAGGTACAGAACAGAAAAGACTGTGCAATATTCTAGATATTCTTGTCCACAAGTGCTAATGCAATGGCAGGGTTCACGTGGCTGGTGGGGACTTTTTTTCCCCAAAAAAGCAGATGACAGGGGTTTTCACAACCCTGTCTTGCCAATGAGACATGACTCTTTTGTCTCTGATGCCAGCAGTTCCAAGTTGTATAAATATTCCACATTTCAGTGCAACAAGAAGCGAATGACTCTGTAGAGAGCTCAGGGCAAATGAGAGTTACTGACCTGCTATTGCTATAACTCTGTTATTTTAACTCTCAAAGGGGACTTACATACACTGAATTTTCAGGTTTTAAGTACACAGCAAAACTCACTTTCAAAGACATCCCCCCTGCACCTTCCTTTATTTCAAGTCCTTAGGACCTTTAGGACACACATTTTATGAGTGTGAATACACGTGTGCATGTTTGGGAGAGAAGAAGGGAAATGATAGAGATATCACCCATTTTAATCACTAATTTTGAAACAGCTGGTTAGACTAGACTATCTTGTTTAAGCACAACGATTTTGAGCTTTTTTTTTTTCCCTCCTGTGGAATTCTTGCTTAAAGTGAGACTGAAGTATTTGCCAATAGCCCACAGTAAATACTTTTCTTTTTTGGTCTTTTTTGTACTCATATGATGACTGGCCTTCTTTCCCCTTCAGTAATCACTGTCTAAAAAAAGAAAACCTCCAGGGGCACTTCACTTCTGTCCCTTCCCCCTGGCAGCATGCCCAGCCTCAGTGTGATGCTTTTAAACCCTTCCCCCCACAGACACAAGGTTTCCACCACATTATTATCCTGCACAGCAGAGGGGGGGAGGCAGGGCTGTGGGATATGATACCATTCAAGCGGAGATACGTGGAGACAGCTCTTCAGACTACCGAACGCTCTCCATTCTGTGCGTGTGCACGGATCCTTACACGTATGCACATGCCCGCCCCAGAGAAAGAAATCTTTCGGTGTAACGTATTTCCTAGTTGTCTTGGTTAAGAGGACTCTGCCACAACATAATGAATATACAATGAGTTCAGACTGCCAGGCAGCCTAAAGTGCATGTGTATGTGTCATGTGCACATGCAAGTGTGCTGGTTTAATGGAAATTCAGCAGTAGTTCCACTAGGCTGAGAATAACAGCCAAAAAAAGAAACAATAAAGAGCCTTTCTATGCAATGGGCAAGTTCTCCAATAATCATTTTAGATGCGATACAACATTCTTTGCAGAAGGAAGCCACTGGGAATTGTGACGGTGCACGACAATTCGGGATCCTATCCTATCCTGGATAAACAGTGCTATCGTCACCTTAAACAGTGCTGCAGATAGGTCACCAGCAGAGGAAGGCTGCATTATTCAAGGCATTTGGATGGAAAAATTAAACTCGGATTTACTGCGAGGAATCCTTTCAATGCTGTAGCTTTATCAGTCACCCAGAGAATCAATACGTTTTTGCTATATCGCTTTTACTGCTGCAGTAAGGCAAAGATCTTTTGTGATAAACTGTAGTTTATTTTTTTCATTCTTGTTCCCAAGTGAGCAGTCCACACAGGTCATTCAAAGCTAAGTGGCTTGCTTGCTTGCTTGCAGCCCACTTCTAGTTTTCTGGGTATTAGCGCAAAGAAATTGCCCAGAAAAGCTAAATAAGATTGTGTTCTCTTTGAGCTGATGGTAACAGCATAAGACAATTGAGTGTGATATCTTTATTTTAACTTGCTCATAACACAGTTTCAATAAAGAACAAAATAAATATAGAGACAAGTGTACCTAAATAGAATTAAGATAGCCCGTGGAATGATGCTAGATGAGGAGATACAGTTCTATTGCTTATCCAGGGAAATGCTGAGGCTGTGGTCAATGACACCAAATGTGGAAAAGCAACACTGGCTTAAACTGTCCCTCCCCCCTGCTCCCAGCTGCTTGTTCCTGTTTCCATCACCACAGCCGTTTGCAGGGCTGCACCGTGAACCGCATCGGGAAACTGATCCCATTAAAAAAAACAAACCCAAACCAAAAACCAAACAATAAAACGCCAGAGATAGGAGCAGATAGACGAAATCAACTGCTGAGGCCAGAACTACCACTAATTATTTTTTATCATCAAATCAGAGTCTTAGGCTACATTTCTACATGACTTTTAGATGCTGTGTAAGATATGGTCATGCTACACAACGTGCCTCCTTCCACAAACAGCTACAGCCTCTCCACTTGTACCATCTTAGCTGTTTGTGTGGTTGTACTCTGAGCTGGATCTGAGAAAAGAACTTCCTTGAAAGGCTGGGTTTTTTATGGGTTTTGGTTTGGGTTTTTTTTTTTTTCCCTGTAAAGAAGGCAGTGGGTTTGTGTTTTAAATAGATGATTTGGGAGGCCTGGTTGAGTGTGCAGCTGGGCCAGTGAAAGGAGTATCTGCTGACGGGGCAGGGAAGGAAAGCGAGCAGGGCACTGGGGGCAAGGCAGGAGGAAGAGCTGCCACCAATGGAAGCTTCCTGAGCAACTCCAGCCCCAACGTGGGGTTTCACACACACAAATTCAGCTGCAGGCACCAGACTCACCCTGAAGTTCAACACAACTGTTTCACTGCTGAGGCACGAACCCAACCCTTGAGACCTTTTACACAGGCATTTCTACCACTGAATTCAATGCCCGCCTGTATTAAGACAAGATCAATAGCAAAATGAGGACTTGAACTTCAAGTCAGATGGATACTGCTTGATGCAGTATAAAGACAGCGTTCGCCAAATCATCCAGCGCAGCCTTGGGGCTCACAGCCAATTAGCGAACCAGGTGAAAAACCTGACCACACCTTTTGCATTTGGAGCTGCCTGCATTCAGATGATTAGCTTGTCTAAGGTGAGGAGAGAAAGCTAAATGTTGACTCTGCACGCAGTCAATCAAATCTTGCAGCTAAATAAGAAGGATGCCTTGGGCAAGACCTAGTCGACCCAGATTTCAAGACTGTGCAAATACTCTAATCCTGTTTATCTGCTACCTCTCTCAGGGAAAAGCAAATCCTCAGTGGACTCTCAAAGCCCCCTCTCCTGTTTGTTAGAATTACATTTGGCCGGTTAAGGAACAGAGACAGAGCCAATCCTGTGGCCAGCCCCCAGCAGCTTGAGTCCCAAATATCAAACGCTTGCAGCAAGCTGCTCACAAAAGAGTATGAGACTGGAGACTGCGGCAGGTAATTTTAATACTGAATGCATTTGGGGGGGAGGAGGAAGAGGGTGTGCTCTCACACATCCTGAGCACAAAGAAAAAACTAAACTCCGTGTGTCAGTGACCAGAGGGCCCAAAGAGCATCTCAAAAAACATTTAATATTAGTTGGAGGTCCCATTCCCTCTAAAGCAGATGTAAAACAAAGCCAGGTTACAATCACAGGGACTCAGATGTCCACAAAAGGGTCTGATCACAAGCAGCATCCATGTTCCTCACTGTAAATCTAGTATTTATTTAAAAATGCAGTTTTTCTTTATAACTGCTACTATTGCAAATCCTAAGCAACTGGGGGGAGCAGCATTGACTTAGCACAGAAAGGAGGGGCTGTGAAACTAAGACCAGCAACAAAACTATCCTGGTACTACTAAAATGCAAAAGGGTGAACCCTTTTGTGAGAGAATTGCATTTAGAATGTGAAATAAAGGTTGTCCCTCATCTGGAGTAAAATTTCCCGCATGTAGCCTGCCAGCTGCGAAGCACCGGGCGGGCACAGGCTGAGCATACCACGCTCCAGGGGTGGGAAGGAGTGCAGGTTTAGCAGCCCTTCAGGCAAGGAGGGAAGGGAGACAGGAGACCCAGAAATTCAAGGCAGTTCCTTTCAGTTCAAAATACCAAGCATCGTCCCTCTCTTCCATCACAAACTGTGCTGGTAGCTACTCCAGTAAAATGAAGATGTCAAATATCCTCTTTTTTCGTTTTTTTTTTTTTTTTTCTTTTCTTCTTCCAGGACTCGAAAAGGTCCAGCAACACAGTGTAACACTACCCTGTTTTAGATTGTGCAAAGTCTGTTTACCAAGGCTGAAAGGAATTTAGTACATAGTCCCTCCCCCAGGATCTGCAGGGCTCGGGAAGAGCTGAACCAGGCAGGGCAAGAACTAGAGAGTTGGGAAAAAGAACTACAAAGCAGGCAATTCTGTTTAACACATGCTTTTTTGTTTTATTCTTTAATGCCTGGACTAAAGCGCACAAGACACAGCAAAAGCACATTCTTTATTTAAATTAGTTCCCTGGACAGATTGCCATTGCTGGTTAAAAATACTTGCTTTTGTTACAATTGTACACCCGTACTCAAAAAGGTACAGGCAGGGAATAGATTTCCCTTTTAATCAGTATGGGGAGAGGACACATTTATTTTTATTTTTTTTTTAACCCAGACAATTGAAGCTACTTGATTAATGTTGCAGCCACAAACAGCCATATCACTGAAACCGAAAGGTGCCACAAAGTGAGGCCGGGGTGCCAACAAATAGCCGGGGGCAAGAGATAGGAAACGTGTGATTCACAGTCTTGGTAGACCAGATGAATCTCCCCTCAGAAGTGCTTGTCTCCATCAATTATAGATGGAGCCCAGCCAATCAGCCAAGCTTAGACACCTGACGCTGCTGTCTGGCAGCTGGAAGCAGTAGTGGAGGGTAAGTGATAGTTTTAGGACGCATTTCAAAATTTTACACATTTAAGGAACATAGCAGTTCAGATACAGACATCCTACGTGGTGCAAGGCCTTGAGTTCACAAGGCACCGTGTCCTTCTCTTCAAAGTCCCTGGGGAACTCAGTGTCCAGAAAATGCCCTGCACCTTTGCAAAATCAAATCCTAAATCTCAACAGTGAAAAGAAAAAAATACGTGAATTTACAGCCACACTGGAATTGTTGTTAATTTAATATGAAATTCACAGATGCAAACTGAAACTTTTTTGCATGGTGAGGGTTAATTCCTGACAGACTGGAATACTACGTTCTGTGTTGTATAAATTTGACTACACATTTGAGCATGATTATGACTGATTTATCAGATGAGCTACTTCTGCTGCAGCTGAAAGAGAATTTGTGATACAGTCAGGCACTATCACTTTGTGTTTGACTATACTGGCGGCAGGGTGCTAAGACATGAACTGTGTTTGCTTGCAGGTGGTTATACTGTTTTAGCTACTGGGCCTGCTTGTAACAATGCGATTCAATCTAAAAGTTCTTCTGTGGAGAGAAATAGGCTCTTCCATCTGCCTTATTTTAGACATCTAAAACTGTGATGAATCACTTCCTGAAAGTGTCTGTATTTCTCCATGGAGTGTACAGAGTGTCTTGGACAACAGTTACATACATAAGCCAGAAGAAAAAAAAATCCTTCCTCTACCATTGCGTTTTCCTGTTGTGGCAAACTATTGTGAACATCCCATCTAAACACTTGCATTTATGCAATAACTATAAATTGCTATAACTCATATTACAAACCCACCACAATTCCCCCCCACGTGAATGACCATCATCTCAAGATTAACTTCTGCCCCCAAGTCTAGTGGTAATTTGTCCTTCAGCCAAGCAAGACCTCTATCATGTTCTCACCACTTTCCTTTCTGCAGGTGCTCATTTGCCAGCCATAGTTAGTAAGCATCATATATTTAACTATGGAGGAATAAATAATATATAAAAAGCCTTTCTGTGAATACTCAAGCCACATTTTCAACAGATTTACATAAAGTCACATTACCCTGTTCTTCCTTCTTCGCTTTCAATGTAACATGCATGAAATACTCATGGGAAGCAGAATTTGAGGTTACACGCTGAAATCCCTCAGATCTTAATTTTGCTGCCTGCTGCAGTTACAGGAATAACGCTGTTGTGAAATATCTTCATCCAACTTAGAAAACAGAAACATTACTGTATATATGAAGAATTACAGTTGGCAGGCCCAAATAAAACACAATGCAAGTCGCAGACCTTTAAATATGATCAACTTGAGTTTTTTCAGGCCAGCAGACCCACTGGCCCAAAAAGTACTTAGCCCAGCAGGACAATAAAGTTAGTTGGGATCCCAAGATTCTATCACCATCTACAAAATACAAACAACAGCGATAGCCAGAAGGATGGGAAATTTTGTTCACAGGAAACCAAGGCATATTATTGGTACAAATTATTTGTGCAGTGGTATTTATAGAATAACACTTTAAGCATCTCCAAGCACCCTTATTTTTGAAAATAAAAGCACTTTGTTTCCTTTTAAGTCAATGAATGTTTTCTGGCTCACTATCTTTCCTTTTAATCTGAAAACCCTTTTTTTCAGCCATCACAACCTAAATGTGCAAAGACAGAAAACAAGTGACTCTTTTGCACTGCTCTTAGAACAACAAACATAAAATGTGAACCAGGGGAGGTTGCCACCTCAGTAATAACCATGTGCAACCTTTTGTTGTGTTAATAATAGTCAAACATGCAAAACCTGTCAAAAAAAGCTGAAGGTCTCTTCTCTGAGACACTCTGAGGTCTCGGAGGTTTGTACTCTTTGTGTTTCAGCGTGACATGCATTGTCTTTTTGGCACTGTGATTATCTTTGCCTCATTGTCTGCCTCAGGAAAAGATATCATTTAAGGTGCCACCTTTGTGACTCTTTAGGTATCAGATAACCTACTTAATACCAGCTCTCCAGATGCTGAGAAATTGGGACTTCACTGCCATGTGTGACCTTCATGGCAATGCACCCACTCTCAGAAAGGATTTTTGTTTTCCCATCCCCTCTCATAGTAGATAAGCTTTATAGAAAAACTTACCAGTAAGACACAAGGCAGACAAAAGTAGCACAACCGCTATTGCACTGTTACTGTTCTTTTTTCCTCTCCCTCTCTCCAGAGATCCCCTGCCTTAGTTTTTCTCCATCATTGCACTAGATTTATTGCTCCAGTAAATTTCTGCAAAAGGAGAAAAAGAAAGTACTTGAAGACCCTGGGGACTACTGGCATGGATCCCCTGGCCGCTCAGCCCTGCTTCGCAACAAAAGCATTCCAGAGGGTTCAATTGTTTTGCCAGCCCTAAGCCAGAGCAACTGAGATGAGCAATGGAGGGGGTGGAAGGAAGAGGATGCGTGTTTGGAAGAGCAAGGTGGAAGAAACCTCTGGAAAGAGATGGGAAGCCAGGTTGGGGATATTCATGGCCCCAAAGGGCATGTGGGTAACAGGAGGAGGAGCAAAGGAGGAGTGAGGCAAAGGCTCACAGCTCTGCTAGTGAACAGTGTGCCCATAAGAGGCCTTCTCACCTTTGGGGAATGAACTGGTGCTGCCCTGTGTATTACATCTTTGGTTTGACTTTTAATTCAAGTGAAACATTATCTTTCTCTTTTCAGATACTATTTAGTTTGGCTGTGTGCTGTAGCGGAATACAGTGCATGACTGTTTTACCTCTTCCACTACAGTAATTCGCACACTGAAAGAAGGAGAGGTGTAGAGATCCTGTGAGATGGGCCATGGAAATGTCATACCATGTTCAAAACTTTACTTAGCACCACTGCGTGCTTCGTTTAAAATCTGACAATCCCCATTCTCACATTGCACTTCATTTAAATCTGACATTCCAGTTACCTGGAGCAAGTGCTTTGATGAAGAGAAACTTGGAGGGTAATCCACCAGGACACATTAAACTGTTACAAGTCATAAAACATCTGCACCCAATGGCAAGCTATAAAGCTGAATGGATAAAGCTATTAAATGCATAGCATTGCCGGGCTGAATTCTTCCCCCTGTGAGCACACTCAGCTGGTTCACACACAAAAGGTTTTCCCATGATTGTATCATGAGCAGCTCATATGATTATAATTTCCAGTGAGGAAGATTGCTAGCAAGAGCTGAGTTAGGACAAATTCGCATGCTTCTGGTGAACACAAAACAGAGAGCATATAAGATTCCTCCAGTATTTACTGAGCCTATGATATGAGATGTCTTTTCCCATCACATCTGCTCTACAATTTTATAAAATGATGAAAACACCAAGAATAAGCTAAAATGAAATAATACTCAAACAGAATAGAAAAAGCCACCAATGCAAGAAACATATACTTTAGAAAGCCATGGTACTTCTGAGGATCAACCCTCTTTATTCCACTCCTGCGCACAGAAATGAACAGGGGAGAAGCAGTGACACCCAGTTCCAGCTCTGCTTTGAAGTTCAGAGCCACCAGTGACCTGCCTGGGCTCAAGAAAAGCTCCTACATATACCCTGGTTAGCAAAGATCAGGCAGAACACAGCATGAAAGGATCCTGCCCTCTTTACATCCACACACTGTTACTGTCTTTGCTGGCTGAGTCTAGACAGAGGTTGACATAGGTTTCTTTCTAACAGCTTTACACAGACATGAAGTCACCCACCCAAGTATGATTTCAAGAGACCATGTTTGGTTTTTAAAGGGGGACCTGAAAGCAGTCCTCAAAGGGGAAGGAGCAGAGGCATTGTCTGTATGGTCTCATAGAGTCCTATTGATTTTGCCCACGAGACATGACCTTGTCTTCAATCCACTCATCTCTTCCTAGCACTGCCAAGCAGCACGGAATCTACTCAGTGGAAATCACACTCATTAAAATCTATAATAATCTCTTCCTGGTCCAACAACCACCACTTCTTCCTTGTTTTCCATGTGTGGACTGCCATTTTCAACACAGGAAACAACTTGTTGCTACAGGGTCCACAGACTCCAGTCTAGCTAAAAAACAGGATTCCTGCCTCACTGATATCTTCACCATTTTCTTCCACTCAGAAGTAGAATGAAGAAGAAACACATTTCTTGCCAGACAGGTTCTCCAAATAAAATCCTGGTGAGTCAACTGAAATTCTTTTTCCATAAATGAAAATTCCTTTAATCTTTACCAGTGACAAATTCTTTCAACTGAAGATTAATTTCCTCCACAAAACTTCACACTTTTTACAAAGTAACATTTTCCAAAAGTAAAATGTTAAACTGAAAAATGGCCATCCTACTACACCTACCATATTTCTGGGTAATCTTGTCTACAAACATTAACTCAGCTACCACCTCTAGCCTGAGTAATCGCTTAAGCAAACATTCATTCAGTTACTATCTCTGAATAGCCAACTCACAAAGCCGTCCTTTTGCTATGTGTCTATCTTCGTTAGTTCAAGCAGAAATCCCAGGTGGATTCTCTGTGCACTCAAGCACACTTTCCTTCATGCATACTGGACCACCGTTTTGCCTGTATAAGATATTTACACTTTGGGTTGTCATCTTGGACCACTCCTTAGGTCTTCATTTGCAGGGTATATTTAAATTTTGCAGATTCTAGCTGCATAGCATCTCCAGGGCACGTCTTACACTGCAAACATCTGCTTACACAGGTAAAGAAAGTATGTGAGATTGTATGTCAGTATTCCTATACCAAAAGCAGTATAGGAATTTAGGCAGTATAACACTGTCTAAAGACAATATTCCTGTATTCCTGTTCCATCTTCATGTTTTCTTTCATGTTTTCCTTTCTGTCTGGGAGAAGTTTCTAGTTAACAAATACATTTCATTAAACTATTTTAAATTCGTTCTCAGTAATCTCTCTTGCCAATCAGGCTGCAGAAAGGATTGGCAATGGTTTAGGTACTGGTGTGATGAAGCCACTGTCTGTTGCATAGACCTGCCTTACTGCTTCTTTAGATTCCTCTATTTGTCTCTAGCAATTTGCTTTCACTTGCTTATACTGTAGGCTCTTTGCAGCAGGTCTTCCCTTGGGGTCTTAGACATACTGCAAGGCAACTGGTACTGCTCCTGAAAAAAGAATTGTTAGTTGAATCGAGAAGAGAATCAGAACCATTTCATCTGCATATTTGTATATACACAACACCACTCTTTTCACAAAGACCCGAGATCCCAAGCAATATTTCTCACACTCCTGTAGTTCCATGCAAGCATGATGAAACATTCATCCTTTGAGCATGGCACAAGCTAACTATTCACTTATGAAAGCCCACCCTCTTGGAATGAATATATTTTGGGCAGTCACAGATAATGTCATTCACTGTTAACTCTCCAAGAAAAGAATGCATAGTATGTGTTGCAATGAAGGCATGAGCTTCAGTTACTCTGGGAGCCACAGCAAGAAAGTTCTTCAAATAAAAATAACTTGAACATGCACACCATAAATTTAAACAAGACTTTAAATCATGTCTATGAAAAATACCTCCATTTTTCCTAAGATAAAAAACCTTAGCATATTATTATTAAAATAACACAAACTTTTGCTATTGCCAGGTCCACCTGATGAGCGCTGTGTAGTAATTCTAGACTAGCCAAATATCAGTATATTTTGATAGGTTTCAAACTATTATCCAGATCTAAAGAAGTATATTACACATGAATCACTCATCCAAAATCAAAACTAAGAAACTCATAGGAAAAAAATGTTGGCATTTGGAATACTTCTTTAACAGTAACATTGTTTTCATGAGATTTCCCTATTCTGTGTACACCTGTCAGACATTTGGCATTTTGTGTAAGGATTATTCTTTTGTACATCAACTTAGGGTGGCATGTCTGCGACAGATATCTCACTGGAACTTCTATAGCTTGAATTTTCTCAGTAGGTTGGAATAATATATCCTTGAACCTTGACAGTATCATGCCTACAAATTGCCTATGTATACCATATCATTTTAGGGAATAGCATGATTTTAGCAGTCTGGAAATAATTTCAAATATTTCTATTTGAATGTCTTCCAGCCAGGGCTAATTTTGTTATATAGTAATCTGAAAAGATACATTAGACTCTGTTTTACCTGTCTCCCAAGCCATTGTAAGCAGGCACGTTGTAAGAAGCATTCCTGTATACTTTTATTATCTTTTTCTGTAAAAAAGTAGCTCTCCTTGTAAAATTATCTATTAAAATAATCTTAATGAAATCATGTACACAGCTAGAACAATGGCTTTACTGGCAAAAATTGACACAAAGGGGTGATCTGCTGTTCTGTTAAAGGAAACGGTCCATTTTCATGTTCTAGGAACAACGGTCTTCAGCATTTACTGAAATGTAAAAGGAGATGAGGTAAACCATTCATTCTAGTGGCTGTGAATGAATGAAATTTAGCAGCATGTAAATTCAGTTTTGCTGGTGTCACAGATCTTTTACTAGATATGTCCTAATAAGCAAAGGTCCACAAGAGATGACTTACACCACCTCTAACTCTGTTTGAGACCTTGACATCAGCTTAAAAATTCAGTCTATTTTCATGTGTCTAATAGAAAATTTGTGAATAAAAAATTTGCTTTTTGTCTTGGACAGGTAGGATACTCAAGAAAACGAATTCCTAGTATGGAGTCTAACATGGCCTACCTTTCTTGTTGATCTTGGGAAGTAAACACATTCCAGTACAGGTTTCTAAACAAAACACCTCATTTTCAGGGGTTCTGAGCATGAGTAGTTTCTCTGTATCACAGAGTCACCTAGCTGGGAAGGGACCCCTGCAGATGACGTAGTCCATCCCTTCCTGCTCAGAGCGGGGTCAACAAGAACAGGTTGCCCAAGACTGTATCCAGCTGGATTTTGAACATCGCAAAGGATCGGGCATCCACAGCCTCTCTGGGTTTGTTGCAGTGCTTGATCACCCTCATAGCAAAAAAGTTTTCTTATATTTAAAGGAATTTCATGTATTCTAGTTTATGCCCATTGCCTGCCCTGTCACTGAGTACCACTGAAAATAGTCTGGCTCCCTCTTCTTCATTCCCCTTCAATCGGGTACTTACACAAAATAATATTTTTTTCAGCTTTCTCTTCTCCAGGGTGAACAGCCCCAGCTCTCTCAGATTCTCCTCATGTGAAAGAGGCTCCAGTCCCCACAACACCTTTGTGGCCTTGCACTGGACTCTCTCCAGTACACCCATGTATCTTTTGTACTGGGGACACCAGCACAGGATCCAGCACTCTAGATGTGTCTCACTAATGCTGAGTAGAGAGGAAGGATCATCTCCCTTGACCTGTCAGTTATGCAGTTCCTGGGATGCAGACCAGGATACCGTTGGCCTTCTTTGCTGCATGGACACATTCCTGGCTTATGTCTAACTTCTTGTCCATCCTGACCCCCCAAATCCTTTTCTGCAAAACTACTTTTTACCAGCCTGTACTGATGCATGGGGTTATTCCTTCTGCAGCTGCAGGACTTGACCTTTCCTTTTGTTGAACTTAATGATATTCCTGTTGGCCCATTTCTGCAGCTTGTCAAGGTCCCTCTGATACACCCATTTTGCCTATCAACCCACTCTGCACAGTTTTGTATTGTCTGCAAAGCTGCTGAGAGTGCACTGTGTCTCATCATACAGGTCATTCATGAAGATGTCAAACAGTATTGACCCTCGGGATGCACCACTAGTGATTGACCTCCAGCTGGATATAGTGCTGCTGCTCACAACCCTCTCACTCCACCTCACTGTTCACTTATCTAGCCTGTACCCGGCCAGCTTCTCCATGAGGACCTTAATGGAGACAGTGTTGAAAGCCTTGTCTGTGAGGCGTTATGTGATTTTGAAAGCCATGCTAAAATCAAGATCAATAATGTCAGCCAGTTCTCTCTAGTCCACTGAGCTAGTCATTTTGTTGTAGAAGGTTATCAGGTGAAGTATTTCCCTTTCATAATCCATGGTGACTACTCCTAGTCTTTTCCTGTCATGGAAGCCATGTTTGGAAATGGCTTCCAGGATGATTTCATGCATCACCTTCCCATGCATCTAGGCGAGGCTGATCTGCCTGTAGTTTCCCTTTGCTTTCCTCTTCTCCTCAGAAACCTCCCCTGACTGCCACAACCTTTCACAGATAATCAAGTGGCCTCACAAGGACACTGGCCAGCTCCCTTGGCACTCACACATGCATCCTGTCAGCTCTTGAGGACTTGTCTATGTCCAGTTTGTTTAACTGTTCCCTAATCTGATCCTTCTCCACTGAGTAAGTCTTCCTTGCTCCAGACTTTCCCACTGCTGTCAGGGACTTGGAAGTGCTGAAGTTTTACAGTAAAGACCAAGGTGAAGAAGACACGGAATACCTCAGCTTTCTCCATATCCTTTGTCACGAGGTCCCCTCTGTCGTTCAGCAAGGGGCTTACATTTTCCATACTCTTGTTTTTGCTGTTGCTGTACTTGCAGCAGCCTTTTTTGCTGCCCTTCACATTGCTTGCCAGGTTCAACTCCAGGTGGGCCTTGGCTTTCCTAACCCCACCTCTGCATCTTTGGGCAGTGTCTCTATTTCTCCAGGGTCACCTGTCCCTTCTTCCACCTCTGGTACACTGCCTTTCTACAGCTGGATTTAGTCAGGAGCAACTTGTTCCCCCATGAAGGCTTCCTGCCACCTTTGCTCCCCAGCGCCAGGGGTGGGCACAGGGCAGGGCCTGACAGCCAGCACCTGTCCCACCACCCCCACCAGGAGTAGGACAGCCAGGGGGCAGCAGGGCAGCCTCAGACCATGGCACCGGGCACCTCCCTGGAGACAGGGACAGGCTGAATCTGTGCTGGGACATGGACATGTAGATGGGGGTCAGGATCAGGTCCATTGAGGGAAATCAGCTTCAGACAGTGTTTCAAAAGTAAAATTTCTCATTTTTAATGTTTTTTTTTCTTTTCAGTCAAAGTAACTTTACAAATTTAGCAAAATATGTGAAAATATGTCATCCACATCCATATTACATGACAAAAAAATTTTACCTATTTATACTAAGTACATCCAGGAAGGGTTTTTATCCATTCTATGTTTGAAACTAACTTGATATGTCCTACCCTTTCCATCCCTGATTCTGAAATTGCTGGGGCCAAAATGAACTTGTCTGTTGGAACACCAGAGCAGAAATTAATTCTAATTTTAATTCTAAATTATAATGTACTTTTAAAAAAATCTAAGGTATTAGTAATAATATTTTGATATGGATTTTTCAAAATATATGGTGATGGCATAGCCCATGAAATCCCTTTTAAATAAGCTCAAATACTAATCAATTTATACAGCCTGTAAATCTCGTGAACCTCCACTTCAATTTACTGTAAATCTTTTTGTTTTCTGATGTGCATTTTACAAAAGGTAACACATCAAGAACCACCTCTTTTAAAAAAAAAAAATACTGGCCAAATACATACCTCAAACTAAGCCTAAACTGGTCCCCTTCGATTCTGTCAAAGCCGTGGATTTCAGAGAGGCTTTGTCAGAAATAAAATGGGGATTGAGAATGTGTATAAAGGAGCTTTCAGACGAAGGGCCATATACTTAGCTTTGTTTATAGCTTTACCTTCACTTAGGTTTATATATCCTATCTCCTATCTCTGCCTGTGAAAAAAATGTCCTGCATGTATTTCATTGCACAATTGGTGACAGAATTATTACTTCTGTTAAAATATGAGTACAGCTGAACAGTACTTGCAGTCTTTATGAGGATTTTCTATTCAAATTAATATATTGGAGTTTGCCTGATATTCTACTAAGAGGTCCAGTTGCACGTCATGGGTTACATATGGAAGAATGAGACAAAATAGAAATTACCTAAGTGATCCCATCTTAACACCAAATCCTTGTGTAGTTTTTGGGATTTTTTTTATCTAGCCCCTTTTCACAGGAGACAGACAGAGACACAGAGCAAATCAAGAGGTCTTACAGATAAGTAAAGGGAAGAAAGCAGTGAAAAAGGGAAGAACACAGTGGAAAGGATACTATTCAAATCAGTAGGCTTACATTTCCAGACCAGAGGTGAAAACAGAGGTCTTAGTTCTCTCATTTAGCACAAACCTGGGGACCACACTTTCCCTCCGCACCTTTTAGCTTACATTTAGTTCACACCTTCTTGCACGTGATTTTGCTCTTCCAGATGCTTAATATATATTTAAAAGAAACTACTCGTCTTTTTTTTTTTGCTACAACAACCCACAGAAAAAGAAGTTGCCTAGAGAGTAATCTCCAAGTTTTCCAATTTATATTACTCTTTATCCACTTCTTTATGCAGTGCTATATATTTTCATTGATGGTACTGGAAGATGTGTCCCCTTTTCTCTTCATCTAACTTCAAAAAATGTAAATTAGGTCATGACCTTGCAGTCAAGAAATTTCTCTAGTTGGTGAATGAGCAGGTTGATTATTCACTGTGGTTTCTTTAAAGCCTTACAAAGGAGTAAGATTTTGCTTGGACCACTGTTCAAAACCATGGGTATTTGTGTCAAGTTCTTCTGTAAGAAATCTAAGCTTTTCAGTTTTATGTGCAACACGGACCACGGTTGTTTGAATGCACATCCACTCATTGCAAATATGTATTGATAAACTCAAAGTTGTGCACTTGATCATTTGCAACACCATTTACAACTCCTACTTTGAACAACCCAGCAGACTGGGGTTTTTTGTCACAAGCTATTCAAGCTTTAGAATTCCATTACACTAGAATTGGGATGACATCCCTGAAAGCAGAGACCTTCCAAAAGACTGTAAAGCCTACACCAGATGATAAACTTCACATGAATCCCAGTGCTCCTACAAAGCAGTTAATTCAGCTGTTGTATGTATAATCAGAAAAACAGAGCAAAGATGAGTAGATAAGCTCAATACAGGAGTAATGATACTGATAGGAGCACTGCTTATTTTTCACTTCTGGTGCCCACATTTTACAGTGTTGATACACTGGCAAAGGCACAAGAGTCACAGAAATGATCTGAGGACTGACAGAAATACTTTACACTGAGAGTTAAAGAGCTTCTTCTATTTAGTTGATCAGAAAACATGAAAAGAGATTAATTAATCACAGTCTATAAGTATTTTCATAAGGAGGAATCATCAGTTACTGAAAGCTTTTAAATGTAATAAAGAAAGGAAAAAAAAAATAATCAGAAGCTGAAAACAGTTCTCAATAAAATTCAGGTGAGAATCAAGCACAGAGATTTGATAGTGAAGGTGATTAACCTTATGAACACCCAGCCAAGCAAAAAAGAGGACTCCATCTCTCGATGTCTTCAAATCATGACACTTTTCTGGAATACGTAGCTATCTCTCTGGAAGACACAAAGTTGAAAAAGATAAATTATTAGAACAAATTAGCTAACTGTTTCTCAGATAGTTTGGTGTAACTGTGGCTGAATGTCATCTGTGAATTTCTATGTGTCTTTGAAATGGAGGAAGGAAAAAAAAAAGCAGACTAAGAGAGCAGCAGACAAAGCCAATACATGAACTGGGAACACAGCCCACAGCCAAGCCAAGAGAGAGCTGTTGGGATAAGTGCTGATTAGAAAAGAGCTCAGAGCTTCGAGGAAAGATAGCATCTCTCCCCATTTGATATTTGTTGTACTGAAGAAAAGAAGCCTTTGTACATTTATTTTTTTTCAAATAAATAGGATTTTAGCATCAATTTCTTTTTCCTACTGACTTAACTCAACAGAATCCGCATTTCTGGCTAACTGCTCAAGCCAGAGAAAGATCACATTAAGTTTTATGGGCTCAGTACAGGGAGTAAGAGGCACATTTCAGAGGCCTGTGATCTGACTAGAAACTTTCATGATCTCCTCAGTCCTTTAGTCCTGTGAATCTATGAGTTCTCTGAATATTTGTTGATATGTCTTTCCTGCTTAATATAACACAGCTGAATTAATGGCTACAGTTCTACTGCTTTACATTCCTAATGCTTTTCAGTGAAACTTAACGTCGAGAGCATATTAAAATTTGTTGGAAGATGTTCATGCAGTCAAAGCTGATACAGAGAATGGTCTACAAAGTTAATGTATTTTCCCTTCATCTCTAAGCGTGTATCATCATTTCCTAGGCTACTTTGGATTTCTTTTTTTCTTTTTTACTGTTTTGTTGGCTCCAGACAGTTTTGCATTACATTTGACCAAGGTTATCTTGGTTATAGGATCCTTGTTCATCTGTTAAAAGTGTGCCCTTGAGATGCACCCTTAAACTGAGCAGATAAGCTTTGTGTTTCCACTGAACACACAACTCTCCCTTCAACTTTCTCTCAATAGTCCATGAAGCTTGGCTGTTTTGACACATAACAGGGTAACACTAATTCATAAAGGCAGAGTTCATTGGATAATATTCCTATGATTTATTTGATTATTTGTATGTTTTTGTGCGTTAAATTATTTGATAAATCATTCTTGACAAGATTTGACAAACTCTGTAAAGCTCACCAAATAATGTTTGATTTGTAAAAGATTGTTTTAAATATTAGCTTACTACCTTTATTAAAATGCATAACTGGGGATTTCCATGTACCAAGCAGAGCACAACAAAAGTTTCCTGTTATTACTTCTTAGCCCCAATGCAGATACAGGAAAAATTTGACTGAAGTACCAGTGCTGCTTCGGAAAACTTAGAAGAGGAGAGTTTCTCCTGAACTTTCCAGCACTTCTGGTCACAGCTGCACACTACAAATCAGCCTTTTTTGCCATATTTCTGAGGATTCTAATACAGTTTCCCAAAATTAAAGTATGTTATTCAAACCTGTAAATGCCATTCTAACTAGATAACTATATGTAATTTGGTGCCGTGTCATCAAAGCTTCTGAGCTTCCAAGTCACATTCATTCTGCCTTGATGAAAAAAGACATATTTTCAAACAGTCACCTCTGCAAAGTTAGCCTTGGTTTTGACCGTCAGCTGTGTCTTTTGGGACTCTTGCCTCATAGTCTATTGTAGGAGTTTGCAGTCAAATTTTGGTCTCTTACACCTGTGCAAGGGTCTTGCCTTCCTTGACAGAGCTAAAAGCCAAAATCAATCCATGTTAGTTACTCTGTTCATAGGTTAACAGGAAAAGTTCAGGTGTCTCAGTAATGGTTGCATTACTCTGCAGGACTGAAGAGAGGAAAGAGAAATGCAGATTTATTTCTATGCCAGTAATGTGAATAAATATGATGGACTAAATTCAAGGCTCAAATGGGTTGAATAAGAAAATGCCATTTAAATTGTAAAACAGGTCTTGAGATTCTTCAGAACGGAATGTGTTCCCATGATTCTTAACCAAAAATACAGAAGTAGTGAGACTGATAATAATACGGTTTCCCACCTCTATCCTTCTGCAGTGCTGACTTTCATATCACTGATAGTGATGCTAGTAAAGGGGTTGCATGAATGAAGCCTGTAATTATATCGTTTAAGCAGCGTTATCTTTTATAATATTTTCCTCCCATAATCTTTAATGCAATATAGATTATAGTTAACTCATGCTAAATCTGTGCCTATCAATAGGTAGAGCCTGGCATAGTAGATCTTTCTTTCAGCTATGCTTTAGAACTGGATTGCATAACAGTACCCGCAGTCTTTTGTTACTTATGTCATCCTTCCTGTTATGTGGCATCTTTCACACTATTCATATTCACATCTTGTACAGTCTAAAATGCATCAGAGTCCTCTATATCTTCCACAGCCAAAGTGTAGCTTAGGATAAGAAAAAAAGTATTATTAAACTGATTTGCCAGAGCATTTCATTCATGCATATAGGAAGTATTCTGTGAGCTCTCTGGAGATGGGAATTTCCAACCCTTAGAGAATTTTGAATTTGTTTTGAATGAAATCCAAAAATGAAAAATTTATTCACCACGATTATATAAATATTCTTTACATTTCAGACAAATCAGAACCTAAATGATTGAAAATTTAAAAAAAAAAATCATTCAATTTGACGGTTTCACTTTGCTCTAATAATATACGTAATGCACATGTTAAATTATTTTAAAGTGAAGAAATTAAGTCGCTATTTTGACACTTTCAGAAACAAGGCAGTCTCAGTCTGTTACAACTTTACTCTTCCCTTTTTATTCAAAATGGAATTTCAGAAAAACAAGATTGAGTTATGTGAAGTGGTTGGATTTATATAAAACTGTGCTCTCTGAGGATTATTCAGCCAGAGCTCTTCCAGCCAGCCCTAGTTAATATACACAGAAAAGAGCCAACAGAACAGAAAGATGGTTAGTGACTTATCACAAGGCATATTGTACTGAATGACTTTAACACAAGCAGAAACAAATATTCCTAAGTACCATATTATATTGATTTAGAGGCCGATTGAAGGGTCGTCTCACAATCTGTTAGGGTCTGCAAAATAGAGACAGATATCTCTTGATGGTATCGTTTTGGTCTAGTTTGCCTAAGACTATTGGCATAGCAGCTGCTGGTGTTCGAGAACAGTTTTTTAAATTTGTGTGTAGTACTTGAAGTGAAGTCCTACTCTGAAAACTCAATAGGTAAACACGCTACAAACACGCTATTCCTCCCAATGGACAGGATCCTGATTTGTTGCCATCATCATTACATCTTCTGCATTCTATGTTCATGTGCAGTTCAGCTGCACGAACTTCGTTGACTGAGAATACGTCTTGCTCATTATAGGTGGACCTATACACAAGATAAAAAAGGAAGCATTATTAGTACCTACCCACATTTTACAGGTAGGAAACTAAAGCTCAGAAAGATTTAATTTACTTGCACAAAGTTAATTTGGGCAAAATTGCTAACCTGGCACCTTTCCTGAGCTTTCTTTGAGTGCCCTGGCTGCAATTCCAATCTACTGGGAGTGCAGAAAACTGTGTACAGTACATGATTGCTTTCTGAATCTGTATCGATGTCCCTCTCAAGTGTCTCAGTGATGTATCCACATCTACCTACAAAGTGCATTTTGACGGACAGGCTATTCTGCCCCTTCTGCAGACTAGTTTACCACTACTCTGGATGGAAACTCCAGATTGTAATGAACCACCATTTTGCTACCAGCAAAATGTTTTTAGCTGTTGATGACACTTCATTCCCATGAAGTGATCAGACAGAATCACAGAATCATATAGGCTGGTTGAAAGGACCTCTTGAGATTGTCTAGTCCAACTTCCCCTCTCAAGCAGGGTGACTTAGAGCAGGTTGCCCAGGACCATGTCCAGTTGGATTTTGATTACCTCTGTAGATGGAGACTCCACAATCTCTCTGGGCAACTTGTTCCTGTGTTTGACCACCCTCACTGTGAAAAAAGTGTTTTGTTGTCTTGAAATTCCATATCTTTCAATTTGTGCTCATTGCCTCTTGTCCTGCAACTGAGCATTGCTGAGAAGAGCCTGTCTCCCTCATCTTCATTCCTTCTCATCAGGTATTTATACACATTGATAAGATCCCCTTCAGCCTTCTCTTCTCCTGAGAGAAGAGGCTGAACAGTCACAGCTCTCTCAGCCTCTCCGCATATGACAGGTGCTCCAGTCCCCTCATAGTCTTTGTGGCCCTTCACTGGGCTCTCTCCAGTATGTCTGTATCTTTCTTGTACCGGGGACCCCAGACTCCAGGCATGTCTCACCGGTGCTGAGTAGAGGGGATGGATCACCTCCCTCAACCTGCTGGCAATGCTTCTCCTAATGCAGCACACGAAGCTGTCGGCAGAGGAAGCTGTCTGTTGTGACAGGTAACCAGCAGGACCCCCTGTAAAGAATATGACCTGAAAAAGCTTACTTAGATGCTACTAGATGAAAACACAGTGCAATATGGCTGACCCAAGTACAGGTGATGAACAAGTTCCAAACCCAGCTCTGGCTTACGGAGCCACAGTGGTCTGCAGATCTTCTGAGGTAATTTACCTGTGTCCCTGTGCAGAGTTTTGTAATACCAGTACTGCAACTAGCTCCTTCTAAGCCATACCGGTTGTTCCTCCTTTTCACGATAAACTGTAGTGTATACAAAGCCATAGAACATACCTGCTTCTACAACTGATAAAACAACTGGACTTTCGTTTTACATATTAGTGCTGCAACAACCAGTTAAGCTTTGACTGCATGAGCTAGGTTCTAACTTAACTAATGTATTATAAGTACCTTTTTTTTAAAGACTTCTTGGAAGATAATTACTAGTTAAAGTTGATCTGAGGGCACCCTGCTGTTTTATATTACTTCTGTTTATTTAAGTGCCTAATAGGTCTGCAATCATGATCATGGTACATCTACAATATTTAAAGGATTTTTGCTGGGATCTTGTTGACTCCAAACTATAATTACTCATTGATCAAATTAAAGGCTGTGTCGTGGCATGTGTTATTTGAAGGTGAGAATGATCCACGTTATTCCAAGGGGCTCTTCTTTTATTTCTATTATTTTTATTATTTTATTATTACCCAGCATTATCCAAGAATCAGAAGATTTGTTCTGTCGAGGTTTTTTTTCCTTTTTTAATCTATCACCATGTAACATTCTTGAAAACTAACTAAACAACAGACTAGGTCAGTAACCTAGGATGTTTGGAGGTACCACAAGTAACAGCACATTATATCAGCTTTGTGACTAACATTGGTTAGGCCCTACCTAAACTGACCACAGATACAGTGTTAATGGCATCTTTCAGGAAATACACACAGAATACTTTTCGGAACACAAGAACTTCCCCTGAAGATGGACAATCTTTGGTAAACAACCAGCCTGTGTTTACATTATTTGCCATTTTCACCTAAGCATTTTTTCATGGAAGTATACAAGATCTGACAGTGGATAAATAACTGTGGGGAACAGAAACCCCATTTACACAGAGATTTGGAGCCGTTTTATGATCTTAGTCATTGCACAGGAAAGTAGCACTACTGTTTACATGTCCTGATACATATTCTGCCTGCATTTCATTTAGGAAATAAACATGTGCTTCTTTACCACCCAAACTTTAATAAATTTCAGGGGAGAATGGCTCTTTTTTTAACCGTGACTCATTCTTTGCTAATTCAATCAACGTGGAGCTGACAAAATAACAAGAAGATTTTGGAGGTATTTTTACCATGTTTGTCACTCCACCAAGTGACAGTGCAAAGTTCCCTTGTCTGAATTTCGATCAAATACTTACCAGGAATGCTAAGCCTTTCAGAATCCCATTGTACCTCTGTTTCATGGCATGTGAGTTATTTGCTTTCATCTCCCCTTTACTGTATAAAAGAGGATCTAAGGCTGTAAAAACTTCAATCCAGAGATTCATGCAGCTGTACATAACAGATCCTTCCTCTCTCGTCATTGCAGCACAACATCAAACCAAACAAAATGTCTCAGAAAGCTACAGTATTTGCAGGGAGGCTGTCACAGATCTCCTTTTTTGCTTTTGAAAAAAAGTGGCTGAATGCCCAGCACCTGCCTCCATACTGACATTTTCTGAAACACTAAGGTACAGGAATCAACCTTTGTCAATATCATCCCAGTGATTTGTTAGAAACAATGAAATGAAAAGCCTCAGCTTCTATCCTTGCTGCTGGAATACAGGATTAAAATAAAGGACACATGATTTTATTGATTTAATGAGGGACGGGGGCTTCAGTGGAGCCGTGTTTGCAGGTCTCACAACCAGTTCTTCCCCATTTGCTTGGCTTTCCCTGTTTCTTGGGAACTTGTTTATGTATTTAGCTGTTACGATGACCCACAGAGTTCACTCCTGTGCTGCATGAAGCATTCAAATGCCTGCAGTGATTTCAGTCTGTCTCTCTCAACAGGGAAAGAAAGAAAGACTGAAGGGATTGCAGCACAGTTCTGCAAACTACAGAAATGAAGAAGAGCAGATAGGGAGAGAGAGAAGAAAAAAGCTTTAAAAATGCTAGATAAAACACAGCAACAGGAATGGGAATAACACCTCCTACCTATGAAGTAGGCTGCGTGCAGAATGCATTAATCTCTTAGTATATTTTATCAGATAGGAATCCCTCCCCCCAGCCATGAACTGAAAGGTAAGCTAAAGGAGCTCACTCACAGTGTTTTGTGGTAGATTGATCCAAGAACAGTGAGTTAATCTCCTCCCTTAGACCTTTTACTTTTGTTCTTTTTTTTCTTGAGGTATTCATATGATATTGAATGACATTTTCATATGGTAATCTCTCCTCCTTGTAGCGTTGCTCTTCAAGATTAGCCAGAGGGATGAAACACAATGAACAGTGCCTTCCCAGGAAAACAAAAAAAACCCCAAAACAAACAAAAAGCAAAACCAAATTGAAAACTAAAATTCATTCCTTACTGTCAATTCGGTTGTGTGATAACAGAGTTACTGAGGCTTGATGTATGTAAATATAACACAATGGGTATAAGTTTATGTCATCACCACCTACAGTAATAGTTCTGTGTACACAAATACATATCAATAAACCAGATATATAGCATTTACTTTGCCCACAGGTTAAACTTTCTCAGTTCCCTCTGGTGTTACTGTCTCTGGGCTCCAAAAGTTAGAAATAGCCAGTGCCTGAGCATGCAGTTTCCGAATCTAGCCCTTCCCCCCCTCCCCATTTTGGCTTCCCCAAACTGAGCTGCTGTCCCTCCCCCCATCTCCTTTACTCTCAGTAGGCGAGTGAGTCTGAAACCAGGGGGCAAAATCATTACTTCCCAATTATCTTAAGCCATGCAAGATAACCCCTCTCTCAAGGGCCGATGCTAAAATATGCACACAGTTCTGATGTCTAGACAGTTATGAAATATAGGTGTAGGGTTCTGCATACACAGAAGAGAAATGCATCCCAAATGAAGTGCTTTTATTAAAGAAGTATAATCACTGGGATAACTAATTACGTCAATACCACATAGTTAATTAAACCCATTATAGTTACTATTCCCATGGAGGGGAGGTCAGACAAAGCAGCCGTCCCCTTGACTCTACTGTGCTAACAAAAGAGAGAGAAATTAAATATATTAAACAATGCTTCTTGTTCAGGTTAAAAAAGAAGTTTAACAGCTACACAGTCACTCAACAAAGAAACTCCACAGAGGTAATTTATGTTGGTATATTTGTATGGGACTTCCTCAAATGGAGGTCTTAACAATGCACTGTACTTCCCTTAGATTTGTGCCAATTGAATAGATGAGTAGAAAATACTGGTCTGGCAGAATTGTTGCAGATTTTGTCCAATGGAATTTAAATACATTTCTTCACCAGTGGATATGCTGGATGAGTGACCAGAAAAACATGACATAATGTGGGAAGATAATGAGGTTTGCACTGCCACTCAGTCAAATCTCATCCCATCCCTCCCACCTAAAGGTTGAATAGATAAAGATGACATCGTGGGATGATGCCCAGAAGTGCTGGTATGAAAAGACTTTTTATTTCTGTTCCCAGCCATCCATCAGAAAAGTTTTCATAGGTTGCTATCACCTGCCTTATGACAAGGGTAGTTATGCACTGAATTCAGGGACTGGGGTTAAAAATCTGAACCACAAGGAGTTCTTGTATAAGAACTTGCAGGTTCTTATTTATTATCCAGTTAATGCCTGAAGCAATAATATCAAGATGCACCAGGTATAAAGTGCTCCAACAATACCATAAGGATCCTGCAATTTTTGTGAAGGACAGGTATGAGTCATAAAGCTCACGAGTCTTAGTAATGCACTTATACGTACATGCACACAGACAAAGCAGAAACCTTCACAAAGTTTGAGAGACATTTGCAGCAAAAAATACGGACATCTCAGTCATCAACGCTCATGATAATTGCCGATGCCAATGTTTTTCAACTTTCAACCCGTGGACTCCTAGAGATCAGCAACATATTTCAGAGAGGTCTGTGAGTGATGCCCCAGAAGTGTATTTTCACATATGTCATCCAGCAACCTAGGTATAAGAAGCTTCCTCAGGAGTCCTCACCTCCCTGGAGATTTTGGAAATCCCTAAGTCAAAAAGGATTGCAAAACTGGTCTGATCCCACCCTGAAGGGAAGGAGGAGGGGTAAGAAAGGGATGCAAGGGGGCAGGGAAGGAGGGAGGAAGGAAGGGATGAAGGAAGGGAAGTTGACAGACAGTAAGCACTTAAAACCTGAAATTAAACCTTAAAGAAAAATAGCATAACCTACTATTTGCAGGCAGTAAAACACTGCTGCAAAATTGTTTACAAAATTATTTACAAAGCAATTCACAATTTCTTAATAATGACCCGCCAGCTCTTAACACCAGAGTCATCATTATGTACTGCTTGACACTGTATTTCAATATCACATAAGAAATTCAGGCTGTCCTGAAAACCTTAATATCCAAATAGAGAATACAAGCAATGAATAAAAGAAAGGAAGTATTATTAGTCCTATTTTAAAATAGGCAAATGAGACACATAGCAATCGAGGATGTGTTAATATTGTGCAGTACAATGTATAATAAAAACCCCAGACTAGCTCCAAATGCACACAAATGCCCAGAAAGCACCACGAAGCACAGCTCCCTGAAGAGATAGTTCTTGCCTCAGAAATGGTACTACTGCATCATTACAACACTGCACCCAAGTCAGGATGACTGCAGAAGTACCTCATGTGACAACCTCAGTGTCACACAGGTAACTCAGCTCAGATGAACCCAAGTCTCAGGCTGCCCCTATAGCAGGAAATATATTGCAAGGCTCAGGGTCGCAGTGCCAGAGCTTGTTCCCTACTCTGCTAAATGGTGAGAATAGTCTCTGGCACACTTTTTGCCCAGATCAACCAAAACTCTCCCAATCAATTCCCAGGAAGGATTCAGAAGTTAACCCAGGAACTATTCCCGGTATACAGTTAGATGTATCCAAAATCTTTCCTGTTTTGGAAAACAGCAAAATTTAATCATATGGGTACAGCCAGACCATGCCAACTGGCCACAGGGCCAGAGGAATGGCAATGACACTGTTTATTTTACTATACAGAGGTAATTCAGTTTGGATATGACTTAATCTTGGTCCCTAGACAATCAGACATCGTGTCTTACAACTTTACTAATTTATCCCTTAAATTCCTGAACTTCCACTATTAATACTTGAAAACAAACCATTTCTAAAATGTCAAAATGTTTCAGAGACGTCAGAACAGTGTTTGACCTCATGATTCCTCCAATTTCTTCTTGCTTTTTCTTAAGGTTTGCTGCCACAAAACCATACCTGCCAGCAAGAAAACTGTGTGATCCAAGGAAATAATAGGCAAGTCCTATATGGTTTGTTTGAATTTTTATTTGGCAGCAAGGCAAAATGGGCGTTTAAGGAATGAGCTCTTCACTGAAGTGGATAGAGTAACTTTAAGGTTCAAGATATTGTTTTTACTTTTCTATGAAGTCTAATGATACTCTGTCAGAAAAGAGTAACTCTCTGAATGATTTTTTTACTTTTGTCACATAACAGTTTCCTGATCCCAAATAGGACAGCTGTACTTGTCAAATGTTTTTACTGATACAAGTGTTCAGTTCCAATTCAAATCAAAGGCAGACCTGTGTGCTCTCCCTGTCAGAGTGCTAAGACCAATTAGAGAGAGCTCCAGACACCTCCTAGAGTCAGAACTCACTGTGGAATTAGCGTTACTTACTGGTGTTTTTAAAATGCTCTTTTGAGAACCCAGGTACACTAAAACTAAAAAATCTGAAGTAAAGACCCTTACTTTAAAATTGTAAGGCATCAGGGAGTAGCTTTTGCTACAAAAAAAATTGATCCCTTTGTGTACATTCACAATGCTAAGAATCATCTTGTAGCTTTCTGCCTTGAGGCACCAAGTAAAGACCTGCCAAGACTGTCTCTTTGGAAAAAAACTGACTATCTGACTCATTCGCCCCGGAAGGTCTTGACTTGTCACGGAGCAGACTTTCAGCACGTGAAGCTGGAAGACAACAGCATTGAATTCTGTTGGCCTGTTGCAGGAGCTAATAGAGTGAAATGATGTATATACAAAGACTGTGTTAAGTATTATAGGCCCGTTGGTTTTGAGTATATGTGATAATCCTGTTTAGACAGGATCACACACCCCTCCACCTGGTCATCCTTCATGTACAAGAGGAAATTCTATGCTCTTATCCTCTCTGGAAAGTTCACCCATATATGCCAAAGAAAAGTGGTGATCAGTGATTTCCAGTCATTGGGAATTATTTAGACAAAGAAAAACTTGCTGACCTTCTAAGCAGCAGATTAAAACTCTTGTCATCACCACTGAGCACAGAAAATAGTCCAAAACTCCAGTTTCCCCTACAGCTACTTCCAGTTAACAAGACCAAAGAATGCATGTAGAGTAGAGGCAGCTTCGTGCTTTGCTATAGCAAAACACTAAATGGGGCCGTCTGTAGCAGTAGCACAAATGGCCAAGCCTCCTTCCTTCAACTTTCTGGTTTTTATTCAGGCTGTATTTTCTCACTGCTGGAAATGCTGCCAACCTCTGAGCAAGCCTAAATGCTACGAATACAAAACAACTGACATTCCTAAAGGTGAGCTTGGAGACGTTCTGTCCGGATTCTTCTGTGTGCACCATCCTTCCTCCTTCAGATACAGACGTCAGCTCTGACAGCCTTAGTGATGAATGGGCTGGGTGTTGACAGCAAAAGATGAGGGGCTCAGACAGAAGGAGAAATCTCCAAGACTGATCAAGTCCTGTGATGCTGGCTTTACAGTGTGAATAGACAAAAGAATAAAATGCAGCTAAACACATGATCTGTGGCTTTCAAATTCACCTCAAGTAGTCATACAATTTTCCAAGAGGTTGCAATCTGTCTTGCATGTAGACAAGAGCATGACCATACTGTTGCAATGCAATGTTAAAATGCAAACAAGATGTTTCTAGTTCTAATCAGACAATAAACACATCAGCATTACAGAAAAAATGAGAAAAAAACCTGGAAAGAACATCAGCTTTCCTATTCCCATCTTTGCTACATTTGTCAAGGTAGTTAAGGTGCATTTTCATATGGTAAAACCACCAGACATATGTCTAATTAACATTCTTACTGAAAGTACAATGCAATCCATCTTCTAAATCAGCATTGCCTTAAGTTGACAGAGCAGTATGCACCAACCTATTGGTAAATCCTGGAATTACAGGAGTGGAAATGGGTGTTGAAGAGTTACCTGTTCCATTTGCTGCACCTCAAACAAAACCAGCGATATTTGCCTCATTTCTCACAAAGATCTGTCTACTATATACACCAACTGCAATGCCGTAACCTCTGTGAGTAACCTATTCTCTTTGCTGTCCTTATCATTATAGGGTTTTCGTAGCTGCCTTGCCTGTTGCCTTTGTCTTATCCATCATGTACATGGAAAGTATGGCTGTCTTCCACATCACTACAGTCTTTATTTGCACATCACTATATGATATTCCTCCTCCACCCTTGAAAATTTCTTCTTAGGCTGAAAAAAGCCAATTTACTCAAACTTCTCTCACAGTCGCTTTTCGTAGCTCTCTGATCATTCTGTTTGCTCTCCTCCAGGCTCTCTGGCTAGTCTATGTCTTTCTTAAAGTTCAAGTGGGGAAACTGAGACCTCTATCTGAGGCCTCACCAATGCCAAGGAGCATCATTTCATACCCACTGCACACCATCAATTTGTTCAATGAAAATAGTGCAATGATTGCCTTGTTTGGTAACGATGTGGCAGGTAGGCTTATATTCATATATGATTCTCTATACTCCTTACAGCCTTTTCTAGGGAAACTGCCACCCAACCAGTTATTCCCACTTTATATTTGTGCAGCTGATTATTCCTAACTAGGTGTTAGTACCTGGAACTTTTTCCTTCTGGAAAGTATCTGTTTCTTTCTGGAGATAACATCAGTGCCAAAGACTGCCAGTTTGCATCAGCTGTGCACAAGGAATCTGTGCAATCAGAGACCAGAAGAAAGCCAGGCAGAGTGAACTGTAAGGTTTCCACCAGTTTTTGTCAACTTTTCATTGGGATCTACTGCCAATGTCATCAAGAATGCAAAGCCCTAAACTCCCACAGACATGTATCAGGGATTAGGCAGGCACATAACAGGTAGGACTTGACCTAAATGCCTAAATTAAAATTCAGACTTGTTCACCAAAATATAAGAAACATAATCTTTCCACATCTAGGCAGTTAATTGGACACATCATATGGATCATTTATAGAAGCCATATTTACCTTGGTTAATTCTCTCTGATTAAAGATCACATCCACAACTTGATTCCAGGACTTGCATGACTGTTAATGTCAGAGCAATTCCTTTATATCAACTTCAAAGTCTAATGATTTCCCATCAAAAAATTAAAATACACCTACTTAACAAGATACATTCACTGAAAGATGTTTCATAAACATGGTTGTCTAATAACATTTTCAAATGCATCCATACCAAAAAAAAAAAAGTAAGAAAACAGTGTGTTACTTTTAAAAGATCAAATAATAGCATCATCAGCATCTTAATTAGACATGAATAATAATAATTTCTCTCAAGACATGCAACAGCTAAGAGGCCTGAGCCCCAAAACCATTTAGTCTGTATGTTCTTCTCTAAGAATGGACGAAGGATGGTCTAGATAAACCTTTACTAGTCAGCCATGGGATAGCTTCCTCACAAAAATAATTTCTCCTTCACTGTCACAGTGAAACAGTTTTATTTCTGCCCCCCCCCCCCCCCCCCAGGGAGGACTTGCAGAGCCAGTGTAAAAAGGTGGTTTTGTTTTTCTTAATGTCATTTAATGTCACTCATTATCCATAACAATGTCTAAGGCTTTTCTGAAACCTACTCAACTTTTGGCTTCTTCTGATGCCTCAAGACTGGAATTACCAAGATGTGGACACCACATTCAGTATCATTTTTTCCATGCAATTGCCACAGATTTGTGTGGAAATAACTGCATGAACAAATGATCAGTTACGTTACTAATAAACTGTTTGCACCTGCAAAAAACCCAATTTGTTTTCATAATCATGGTAACCAGGTTTTCATGGGATCTCTTTTATTTTTTTTACAAGGTTCTTATGTGATTTCTGGGGGGAAAGCCCTCCATATTTTGTGGTACACCTAACCAGACAGGCAATTTGGATATTATTTAAAAACTGTACTATTCATAATGTGTTAGACATTGCCACTCAAGGGCAGCTGAGACCAAGCTTTATAAATCCCACCCAATAAGTTTATTTTAATCGAGCATTTCTGTGTGCAAGCAAAGTAAGTGAAAGGTGCCAAAGTAGAAGTGCACAAAACCAATGTTCCCTATTTAAAGGAGTGGTACAGCAGCTGTGGAAACTTTCCCTACACTTCCATGCCAATTTGTCTCATCTCCAAGCTCATTGCTTAGCTCAACCATGTTGCTGATCTAACCAAACTGATGCACGTCCAAGTGACGACTTGCATGTGCAACCGAGGGACTTGTACCCAACCTTCATGAAGTTTTACATTCATTCATGCACAAGCCTAATTTAAAAAAAAAAAAAAAAGCCATTTATTGCAGCCAGTGGGGACCAAGCTTTTAAGTGGTAATTCATCGAGTTCCCATTTAGTTTTATGGGCCTGCCTATATTCCGTTTTCATTTGACTATGCTAGGATTCTGTGTGCCATGGCAAATATTTGACAGCTTCCTCAGCAGGCTCTGTGCTCTGCAGAGTTTGCACAATGCTACGTATTATTAATTAGTTTCAAAATGCTTTCTCCTGTAACCCGGACTGAGATGTGACTATTATACCTGTCATCCCAAAGTATGCAGAAATAAAATATTTGCAATTTGTAAGTTTGATTGGTTAAGCCTTCCAAGTTTTAAATAAATTGTGTAAAAATACTTACCCAGGTAAAAGCAGACCTGATTGTCCCAAGGCACCTGCCTGTTATGTTCGCTTCATTTGCGTAATATACAGTGGTCTGGAGACTTCTGGAGCATGGTGACAGAATGTTTAGTAGAAAGAACACTTTATGTCTATGCTATTATAAAGAACCTCTTTAACCCATTAATCTTAAGGCATTTCACAAGTACTTGTTAAGCTTCACAACTCTCCTAACAAGAAGAAGCCCAAAGGAAGGAAAAAATCAATTCATGCAAGCAACACCAATGGACAATTTTTTCTGATGAAGGCATCTGAAATGATTGATGGCAATCACTGATGCTGTTAGCTGAATGATCTCACGATGAGGAAATTCAGAGAAGTTGCTTCTGGAAAGCAAATGACTGAGCTCTTGTCAAAAGCGTGCATCCGAGCTTTGCACACATGAAAGAACTGGAAGAGGGACAGCTGACACCAAACTGAGACGGGAAAACCATGCGAGAAGAGATTTCAGCAAGCTTTGTCCACTTTTGACCCAAAATTTGCTGTAGTGGATAGCCAGGAGTAGTAGCCAGCCCTATACCTGTTATTAAAGAGGTCTTTGTTAAAGATCTGTTTCCAGACTAGAAAATAACACATTATTCATGCTTTCACTTTATTGGTCATTTAAATACTCATCTAAGGCTTCAAGCTACGACCTATTTTTGAAGTTATTAGAATCACAGCTTCTTTACAAAAGGGCATTTTAGAAAATGAATGTCCAACATGCATGTGTGACAGAGGGAGTTAAGTGTCATTGTTCACTGCATTTAAGTCTCAAATGCACTTTCTTTTGGGAATTCCAAAGAATTGCTTTTAAAATGCTCTAGAGCACTAAAAATCTGATGCAACTTCTCTGCTGTTCATTTAGTAAAAAAGACAACTGATCTTGACATTTTTTCTTCACAGAGTTTTATAAAGTAGATATTCTAAAAAAAAAAAAAAAGTAATATAGTTCAATAAATCACTTCTTATTTATAAATAGAACCATATGTATGGTCACCCTTTAAAATTTTGCCAGCTGCCTTAGATAACTAACTTAATCACAGTATTTGTGAATTGTAAATAGTCCCTGTAGTAAGTTTGGAGCTATTTGAGAAACACTGTAACTAGGCAGAGATCCAAAGCATACTGGACTCTGTGGGATCCTTTCCACTGAATTCAGGAGAGTTTGCATTGGGCCCTTATTGAATTAGCTCTTTTCCCAAGACAAAGTTTGCAAGTTTCAAACATAGCTCCAAAAGATTCTTCCTCTGTCTTCAATGCCTGTAATTAAAACCTGACCTCTGCTGAAAATCACTGAGTGCACCATATCAGAATCATACACCATACACATAAGGTATGTAGATATGTATACATATATAGTGCAGTAGCTTTACCACTACTGAAGATGTTCCCATTGAATGTTATAGCAAGGTGCGTGCTCTAACAGGCAATTCCAGTGGGAGCCAAGTTTTGCAGCTTTGTGTCACAGTTAGCCAATTTATTACTTAATACACAGAAAGAAAGGGAAAGGCAGAGCAAATGAACTCTGTATTTACTATTTTTCATTTTCAGGGCCAGAGAAGAGGAGGACACAGCCATCAGCACTTGATGACAAAGGGTGATATTCTAGCCCTGGATATTCTGGGCAAACCCTACTCTGCTCACAGCTCGCTGCAAAGTGAACTGTTGCGGTTCCCACGAAGTATATTTAATTTGGTCATGCAGCCCACTGACCTTGCTACCAGTGAGAAAAACAACAGTGCTGTCAGTCATGCTTCAGGCAAGCAAAACAGCTAACACATTCCCAGTTCCTCAATATGTCCTAGTATGGGCACACATACACATACCCGCACACGCTTCAACGTAGCCTGAATCAATACCGTTAAAAGTTCATGAGTCAGTATGTAATAAAAGTGGGTATATAAATATATTTATACACATGCACACACACACACATGCATATGCACATAAAAAAATTTGAGTTAACTGTGCTACTGTAAAAATGGAAATACATATTAATTCCCCCTTCAGACCTTTTCCACCAAAAGTGCTTTTAAAGAACAAAAATCTGAAAAAGTAAATTCTGTTTATTTTTACTACCATTTTCCCCCTGACAAACATACTGTCTTAGCTTCAGCCTATTCTTTTCAGTATCTAGACTCAAGTAAAAACAGACGATAATTACTGGACTTACTTTGGCCAGAGAAATAAAATTAGCAACGCTCCTCAAAACTTAAAAAGCAAACAGTGAAATAGATACAATATTTAAGTTTAATCCTCACTATACGAGTTCTTTGCAGACTACCAAGCTAACAACTGCTTGTGAGAACCATCAGAGAGAGGAAGATCAATAATGAGACTTTGCAAGGGTATTACTGGCTAAACTGGGGGCTGCAGGGGACCCATCTGAAATCAACATGGGGAAGATCCCCCATGGACAACCCTTCCCTTCAGGCTGCACAGTGGTAGAGTAGTAATTGCAATAGAAGCCTATAGCTTCTATAGAAGCCATGGAGAGAGCAAGCTCTGCTTTGTCTATACCCACCAGCCAGAAACGGTCTGTGTGAACCACATTCAAAGCCAAGTCAATAGCTAGGTGCCTATAGAGGTACCCTCTGTTAGAGGGCAGAGGACAGTCTGTCCTGGCCATGGGAAACACAAGCAAGACCTGAGGTTTCAGCAACTGCAGCAGCCCAGGAGGAGAACAGTCAAATTCTGATCTCTGCTAGATTTCTATGCCAAATCTAACTGCTTTTGTGAGGTTGGGTATGTGTTGCTTATGGTCTCCAGATTCCCCACAAATCTCCCAATTAATACCTCAATTTGTGGCTTCATAAGTTGCCTAAGCATTTTGTTCAACCTCAGTCAACCTCATTTTCCTCTTTCTCCTACTCTCAGAAAAGAGATTATCTCTCTTAAGTACCTCTGAGTCAGAGGAAACAGAGATCTCAGTACAATGGTCCTGAAACCTCGGAGAAGTGAAGTTTTATATGAACACAAAGTTTGTACCACACAGAAATCCCAAATAGCACTGAAGGTGGTAATTGCTACTGCTGGGAAAGCGTGGGAAAAGAGTCATGCTGTTTTACACACTTCATCCTCAAGCATGCGTTTCACCAAATTTTAACTCACGAACACCTAAACAAGGGAACAAACAAATTGGGATTAACTGCCAACTGTGGGTTGTGTTTAATTGCTGTCATTGCTGGTGGTGGCCAGACACACAGTTTAGTAAGTTATCGGGTCTCTGTACATCCTGACCCCAAAAGAAACTCAATTAAAGAAAATTATTGATTTTTTTTGTGTTGCCAGTCAATCAGAACCAGACTGCAACACACAGGTAGGAGCAGTCCCCTTTGCACAGCTCCTTCCTAACAGTGCGCTCTTTCAAGAGGCCTCCTAAGCTTTAAGGATCTCAAATTCCAGATGGGACCATTTAGATCCTGCAAATTATTGCTTACTGATGAAAAAGGGTGTGTATTGAAAAAATAAGTCCCTCGTTCCATGAGTAATTCTTTGATTTGACCAGTATCTTACAGAAAAAATACCTGCCTTGAGAAACTTACATTGCTTATTTGGCATCCTATTCTGCACTGCGGTGGCATAACAAACGCTGACACAACATCAGGGAATGAGGGCAGCACAATAAGACACGCACGCAACTGGAGTTAGGGAAGACAAGATACTTCATGTCAGATTAGGTACCTGATGGCAAATCTAATGTTCTGTAGCTGGTCCAGCTGTTTCAGATGGCTTGCACAACTGATAAAAAACTATTTATTTATGTTTGTATCAATGGATAATTCATGGCAGGTCTCTTGAATAATTTATTTTAAGAGTTCTTTAATATTCTTTAGCATTTTATTTCTCTCCTATAACGGTGTTTAGAAATATTAAGGATTCAGAATAAGATGAGGGAAAATTTTAAAGATTCTTTGTCTCCTACAACTTCAAAGTAACATTCTGCTGAAGAAATAAAGGTATTTGAATGCCAAAAAATACTTTCTCCTCAGAATATTCAATTCCAAGATGACTTCCATGTCATTTTTACTCAGCACACAAGATTGGAAATATTTTGGACTCCTTTCAACTCTGCTGAGGCCAATCCAGATGTTGAGTGCAATATTTGTATTTTTTGCTTTCTATTCACTCAACATTAGGCATCAGCCAAAATCTGCCTCTCTCCTTGTGCAGTCTTTTCCATTAGTAGAGGAGAACATGTAAAATGTTTTCAGCTGAAACATGCAGGAAGAAAAGATAGCCAGTTTATGTGAGAATAACTCATGCAACTATTTATTAAATACTGCCAGCAAGGCACCAAGTATAATTATACCCAGTTGTCTTCCATTCCTCTTTACAAAGATGACATTTTCTCATTCCTGTTTTCATTTTTAATGCTTTTGTGATAGTAGCAGTGAGAGAGACCAAGCTCCTCTTCTTTCCAAATAAAAAAGTAAACCTGCATTTTGAGTGAGGATTTTGAAAACTGGAGTGAGGTCAAATTGATGACTTCTAGAATGCACAAAATATCTGTTAAGGAGTTTCCAGCTGAAATAGACATTTTGCTTGAAGTCACTTTGTTTGTCCCCCTTGATTCCAACCTAAATGTGAGGGAGAAGTAAGGCAACAGGGGAGGAGAAGAGGAGAAGAGGCATTTTGGCCTGTCAAAATCCATTTACATATAGGGAGCTGCAAGAAATACCACCAGTTGAGACTAAAGGACTTGAACTAAGCCACCCCAGTGCACAGACAGAAGCCTGCAAAATAAAGGAGAAGGAAATTTTATTTTCTGAGGAAAAAACATTGCAAGAAAGTAAGAAAAGCACAAGCTATAGTGGGGAATGTTTTTAAAAGCCTCTTTCAAATCTTCTTGGCAAATAAAGTTTTGTTTGGTTTGGTTAAAAGCAGTGTGGCTTATGCCTTTGGCATTCAAATTTACATGCTAATAAAAGTGTGCTTATAAACTTGAATAACCACGCTCCACAGTCCCAAACACTGCACCCCTGAATCTAAAAGCTGCTACTGCCAACATATGTATATTGTCCAGATCTCTCCATCTGCAGTCAATTACTTTCCTTACTATGACTGAAATTCCCAGTCCTTTACAGCATACTCCCAATTATTAAATTGCAGTTCTGCCCTCTAAAAATCACAAATTTTTATCATCTTCCCAATTCCATATCAAATGCATTCAGTCTAATTACAGCTTTTCCATCAATTTGCAAAGCTTTGCAAATCCACGCTGGATTCTGAGAGTGAAGCCGAATTTCCTTCATTTCACTGAACATCCTCAACAAAGAGAGCTGCAGACCAAGGTAACTTCTCATTTATACCTGTGCAGCCCATTGCCTTCAAATTATATTTTCCATCACCCATGTATAACTCAAATTTCAGTGCCTTATTATTGGTGCAGTTGATCAGAACATATTAAACAGTGTTGACAATGCACAAGAAGAAACAGATTAGTTTCCTCTCTCTCCCTCTCATCACACCAAAGGACAAGGATTGTTAAATAAAAAGCTGCTCTTTTTCAGATCACTTTTCACACTCCACATGCAATCTAAAGAGCTACCTGTTATGCCTTATGATTTTGTTGTCCCTACTGAAAGCAAAAAAGTGCTGTTTTCCCTACTGCTGCATCCTACCTAATCTGGAAAGCCCTAAAGGATGCTGGAAAACAAAAGGGAAAAGTTGCTGTTACTTAGCCAAATCAGGAAGAGAATAGAGACTGATTGGGTCATTGCTGTGATTCCTCCAGACTCAGTACAAGTTCTTCAGAGTGATAGAAGGTTTCTACAGTGTCAGAACTTAATGCCCAGTGTCTTTCAATACTCACACCATACTTCTTATATACAGATGTATAGGGAAATAAATAGAGAAGGAAAAGAAGAAAATTCTGATAATCTTCACATAGCATCTTTCACATTACTGAGAATTTTTTTCAGGCTTAAGCTTCATCACGAGAGCTTATAAATGCCTTTCTTGTGAAGTTCCAGTTGAAGAGACTGAACATCTGAATAGCTTTATTTTCTGGTAGACACGTGGATGGCAGAAAGCCTGCTAGTACTCAGAACTGATTTAATCAGTTTTCAGGCAGCAAAACAGACCCCAAAAATCACCCTGAGGAGATACCAGAGCTTGTCACCAAAGTGACACACTTCTGACAAGAACCAGTGGGCAGTGACATGAGCTATACTTGCCTAAGACTGCCTTGGGACTTTTGCAAATCCCTGGATGCTGGTCATATAGAGGAAGTCAACGAATTAACGCCGGCATAAGAAAATAAGGAATCAGGCCCAATCAGGAGGCTCCTGGCATTTTTACAACGTTTGCTGCTAATCCTATAGTACGTCTGATTCTAAGTGACAGTATGTGGCACTATCATAAATGTCAGTTGCATTATTGTTGCCACTTTCACCTCCTAATCTTAGGGAAAGCAGAGCTGTTAAGATGTTGGAAAAGAGATAGAATATTTCATCCTGATGTTATGGCCATATGATCACTTGTAGCACTGCACTATCATGAAGGGGAAAAGAACCGCTAAACCTTCTGAGCCACTGTCATAAGATTTAGCAAATTACCAGATTCATAGGTATAAATGGCAGGATGGAGGAAGCAGGGATGTTAGCTAAACTTCCGCAGTGCATCTGCTTCAGTGGAGGGAGGGTGCGCATGTATGTGTGTACTCATACTGATGGGGTAGTTTGAGGGGCTTACAAGAGATTACACAATGTTGTAATGGGATATCAAGGGTTTATCTGCATGTGCTGAGTGACTTATGTGAGTCATTCTAAAAACTCCTGATAAAACCTGACTACCATGCCATCTTGAACTGTACTTGATACATATATATACATATACACACTATGTTTTACAGAAAAAAAGAAATTCTGAAAAATCTCTGGCACACTGAAATTATAATTGAGTTTCTTTCACTTACCCCTTTTTCTCTGAGAAAAAGAAATCTCTGTGAAGACTGTAGAGTCTTTAAAGACTTCAAAGAAAGAGGGAAAAAATTGTCACAGTGTGACAAACATCAGAACAGACCAAGATACCTGACAGCACTGATGAAACCCTTTAGCCAGACCAACTATACTGAGGGCAGAACACACAAAACTAGTGACAGTTCCACCTTTACACCCAACACCATGTTTTGTTGCAGCTCCTACTTGTCTTCTGGGACCAGCACTAAGGGTAACACACTGATCACTCCCTCCCAGATTAACTAGGGGAAAAACAGATGACCTGTGGGAGAGAAAGACTGGTAATCTTTTATTTCTTTTACTCAGAAGGGCCTTTTCCCATTCTCATATGCTTACGTATCAGGTAAAAGGAGCTTCAGCATTAAAAGCATAATGTCAGTGGCACTCTCTCTGTAGAGAGAAATAGCATTAGCCAGCTTCAGTAATTTTAAACTTCAGTTGAGCTTAAAATTAGCATAAGTTAAGCAAAACTAAGGCTTGTAAAGCCACTAAGGATGTGCTCTTGACTGAGTCTCTTTGGGATATCACAGGCATTGGTTGTAAGTTAACGTTTTTGACATTTACCAAACATCCTGTTAAAGCTTCTTAAGATTAGGCAGTTCACGTTACAATCAACTTTGTTTTAAAAAAAATAAAATCGTTATTTGAACACCAACCTTTGCCCTGAGGCACATCTGCTGAGGAAGAGACAAAAACAGGTTACATCATCTTGTTAGCTTAAGATGGGGCCCTCAAAATATATATCGAAAACAGAACCTTAAGAAATCACATATTTTATTTTTATTATTCCAGGAATACTGAGTTGGCATGCTTGTCGTTGAACTTATAGTGCCAAAATTAATACAATTATGCACGAGAGCCTTGTTTTATATAAAATACAGTTTATATTTTCAAAATATTAATACTTGGCACATGCAGAAGAGCTTTCACCATGGAAGAATTTCAGCTTGCCTCACAAACAACTAAACATACTGAATAACCCTACCAAGGAACCAAGAACAATCCCTATCTGAAGTACTCATTAAGTGAACTTCAAAAGAATAGAAGGTTCTTCTGCCACTTTCACCCAAAAAGAGACAGAATTGGGAAGCAGACCAACTCTCAGGGATGCTCCAGTAATGAGTCCACACTTAGACATGTTGCTGAATGCTTGGATGGAGATACATGCCTCAGCAGCTGTTGAAGTGAGGTCCCAATCATTACGTCCGTGGTCTCACTTCTGCCCTTCCAGCTCAATACGAACATGGCAGAGCTGATCCTTGCACAAAAGGCATGGGGGGGCAGGGGGGCTGTAGAGTACCTTTGATCAACAGAATCTAACCTGCCATTAGCACCTACAGCGGAACCACTGCTGATCAAGGGCTGATGTGACCCCATTTTGGTGAAGGTGAGACTTCACCTCCTTGTTAGCAATTGCACAGACGTGCGGGTGCTGGTCTCCAGCCTTTCCCCCAGCCGAACATCCCCCCTTGCCCCTCCAGCCGAGAGTGCATGCATGGGCTGCTTCATCCGTTACCTGAGCTGGGGAAGCGCAAGCCTAAGGAAGTCAGTGAGCAAGATGAAAGGGAAAGCATGGTCACTCATCTTGAAAGAACTCATTTCCCTTCCCAAATTCATCTTCCTCAGTTCATCCATCTTCCTGCCACCTCCCATTTTGAAGTGAGGTGCCTTTCTTCCCTTTCTCTTCCTCCCTATCACAGTCTGACTTTTTCCTTCCCCCTTTTCAAGCATAACATAGTGCTGTACCCACAGAACGTTTCTTCAGGGTAAGAAAACACACCTCATTGTGCTGCAGGAATAGTAACGTACCCGTCAGTGCGCCTCCTGTGATGTAAGACACTTGCCTCTTTGGTAGATTTTAGCTTTGGAGGAATTTTACAGGAGATATAGCAAAATAACTGCAGGTGAGATTCCCAATGACAAAGACTTCCTTAGACCTGGCTGGCTGATGCAAATTACTGTGTGGCATTCTGGTGACCCTGTATTGTCTTGAAAACAGAAACATCCTGTTATTCTTTATTCACCACTTGGTAGTGTTTAATACAGAAAGTACCCCTGGGAAGCGTATCTCTGCACCCGCAGGGAACTGCCAGTGCCCACTTGCCCCAGTTTTCAAAAATTCAGAGTTTCAATGCCGTTTTTATTTCCATGAAATTTTCACCATTTTCAGCTGTTCAAATATCATTGTTCCAATAAAATACTGGCACTGCAATGTTCCACAAGAGCCATTTAAAACAACTGAATTATAAAGTGTTACACAAAGGGCATTTTGTCTCACTCAAGTAAAATAATAACAAAATTAATCCCAGGAGCAACAACACATCTCAGACACTAGCTTTTAAAGTGACTTTATTTTTTGCATGTCCGGTTGACATCTGATCGTTTGTGAATTAAGTGAAAGAGCTGGTTCCTCAGAATTTACTTGCTTTTCTTATGACTATTATGGAGAATTTTTTGTGTCATGATAAACTATTGCCAGGTAATGATCATTTCACATGTAGCCATAATCATTACACACACCATGGAGCTTCTGATCTGAAAAATTCGCATGCCAAAATCTTCAGAATTAGATGGAATAAGTTAATCAGATAAATCAAAAAGACTGGAAGAGAAGACACCCAAAAGCCAAAAGCTTCTAGCCATACTGTTGGCCTAGTTGGCTTCCTCATGCTTACCCAGAGAAGCAGGGAGTGGGTTAGGTGCACAGCCCAGATATTTTGGCTGGTTGGCTGGCATCAATCTAGAGCTCCATTGAACAGTGCAACTTGTCCTCAGGGTGAAGACATTTTTTAAAGCTTACTGTGCTCCAATATACACCAATAATTCTGATGGAAAATTAGATCTTTCTGAGTATGCTGCTGGGAGAGCAACCCAAAGGGCATGAAGACCTTATGGAACCACCCTTGGCATTTTACAGTATCTTCAGATAGAGGTTTTCCGTGAGAGTTAGGTGCTACAAAAGATGCATTTCAAAGCCTGGCAGAGTCTTCCAAATACTTCCCTGCAACTCCAGGCTCCCAAACACTATGTGAAACTCTGGCCCTCAGTCACAGAAGTCAAATGGTGAGGCATGAAGTAGCTTGTCCAGATAATTTAGCTACTTCTTCTGGAATAGGCATTTTATGATAACGTCATTCTGTAAGGTTGCCAGAAGCTTGCACTCTCTTATTCTCAGGATGTTTGGTCCAGGATTTCACTGAAAACAGCTGCTCTTCCAATTCCATTTATTTTTATTTTGGACTATATTACATGTATTAAAACAGAAATCAGAAGTTTGAAAACTCAAAAGAAAAAAGTTTGCTAAATACGGCAGTATTAAAATAAGAAATTACATCCCTACAAAAAGTGCTCCAAATTCATCAGGAGAAGTTAAGGTAAAGCTGAGTATGGTCTAAATTCTAATCCTATTTGATACTGATGGAAGCTTGTTGACATGTGATGCCTGTTTAATGACCTGTGAGGTATGAATATATTGCCTAACTCCATTTCTCACAGCATATATGTAGGCGTCGCACAGCATGGCTATGACAATAGCCATGACTTAATACCCTGGTTGGCAGTATATCTACACAGCCAGCTGATTGAATTACTGTTCAGAAATACTCTAACTAGCCTTAAATAAGAAGCAGAATAAATCAGGCTTTGCAGCAGTCCATTCTGTCGTGGCCAGGTGCCTTCCAGTACTAAGCCAGGTTATATTAAGCTGCCTTTGGTATTTCGAGTCTACGATGTAACCTGCAATCTAGACATAGTAATGAAAATGCTGGTGACATGAAGCTACGAAAAGTGAACCACCTGAATATCCTCAGAGTCAATACTCTCAAACTAGGGCTCAGGCAAGGGTAGGAAAGTAAATATAAAAGTTGGTGGAGCTTTCCTTGCTGGCAGCTTTCCAGGGACATTTCACCCACCCACAGAGACCCTGTGCAAGGGCTTCATCTGACTCGAGACCCTTTTATCCTAAACATGGAGAAGATGTCCATGTCCTGCACTGTCAGTTAGGCACTTTTCTCTTACAGCAAAACTCTAGTAAGTCAGTAGTCTCTCCATCCAGTCCTTCAAAACTATGATATACAGGTGCTTATATGACTCAGTTCACACTGCTTCACCACTAGACAAACCTGCCATCTAAATGCAACTATTATACCAGGCGTCTCGCTCTAAGCAAGGCGTATTAGTTTCAGGTATTCCTTTGGCTTCCTGCATGATGGAGCAGCTTGGCACTACCTGGCGTTTCAGCAAATGACACAACTTTCAACTCATTTCACACTGAGCTTCCGTGGTGATGGACAGTCAGGCTGTAAGCTGAGGAAGCAGGAGGGGAGCTTGTTTGCTTAGTCTGAATCTCTAGGGTACGCTCACTGCTGTTCTAATGTAAATGTTTATGAGGGATGGAATAAAATATTAAACTAAATGAATAATTGATATTTACTTTATAGTAATTCAGATCCTTGCTTGTTTGAATAAAATCCATTATTTACAATATTCTACTTAACTAGGAGTGATTTCTCTTTGTTCATGCCACTTACTAATTACTTGTTCCATCTGACACATTTTCCAGAGTCATATTGAGATAGTTATTGCATGTCAGTGTTTAAGGGCTTAGTATCCATTTTCCAGATACTCTATAACACAAGAAGAGCTTCACGAAGATATTTCTTGCATGGTAGACAATTTTTAACTCTAATGGATTTTTGACATACACAATCATTATCAAGATGTAGGTATATCAATTAAAGCTGAATGATAGAAAAAGATCCACAAAACACGTTATCTAGCACACAGCTTGAATTCAACACACTGGCTTTGTACTTACAATATGCATTATGCACCAATATTGAAATGATAATTTCATAAAAAAATCTCCAAATCTTAAAAACTTCATACCCAAAGTGCATTATCCAGAAAAAATTATTCATTTGTTAAAAGGCTTCAGTCATCCAATTAAAGAGCAAAAATTGAACTTCATGATTAATCTGCAAGCCCTGAAAAGTGAGTAGTTAAAATTGACAGTCTACAAAGAGCACATAGCTTGAAAATTATCCATCAAAAATATCCAGAGCAAATTTACAAATTCCAAATACGGGTAATGCAAATAATTCACTCCTGTTCCAATTCATTATGTAATCAGTTTGATTAGTACAGGCCAGTCTCACACAATTCATGTTACCGATCAACAACCCTCTAACTTGCCACTAAGCCCAATGCACACTCATGTTTTGTGCATACTTAGGTAATTACAGAACGGGCAGTGAAGAAGGAATCCCTTCACTGCTAAACACAGGCGTGCCCCATGGATCAAATTTCACAACCTGTCTTTTTACACTGAGGTGTGAGAAACACCAGGAAAAGAAGCGGAGAAACACATAACATGAGCTGTTGCCAGAAATTCCACCATCAAATTACACCATGAATCTGCCTCGCAAAGCTAAAGAAGAATGTTATAATACTGTTGTAACAAACATGACATAATTCAGGCAAGATGCTTTTTGCAAATTAAGTGCCAAATGTCTCCTTCTTGAGACATAATAAATGCAATTGTAGAGTAGTTCAAAGGCAGGCTGCATGCATTTAACCTCTTGAAGAACAGCTTAGAAGAAGGGTTCCCAATGAACGTGAGGGTATCCTACATGTTAATTCTTATTGATGCATTAAAAACAAGGTGAATAATTGCATTTATACTGGCAAAATATGGGTCATCTTCTCTGGCTGATGTTTTATGGGTAAGCAAGAGGGACTTGTATGATTTTGTAGTGTTATGCCAGTAAAATCAGTCTGGAAGTATAAAGTGCCAGATTGCAATTTATAAAGTCACTTCACCTCTCGGTGACCTGTGAAATTTTTTAGGAAGTTACTGGAGAGTTGCTATGCACAAGAAACAGTGGACTGAAGTTATGGTAAAAAGTCACTGATTATTTCAGAGATCACCTAGAGGAAGACCTCAAACCTGAATCCAGATTCCCTTTAAGCTGATCTGAGTGCAAAAATAATTACAAACATCATTGTTGAAGAAATTTTTGAATCCACTGTTGACTTCTCAGTTTTCAAACCTGGAGCTTAATCTAGGCCCCACCTGCATGTATGTGGTTTTTTCCCTGTGCTGTGTCTTTTTATATATGGGATTTTAATAGATGTTATATACAATAACATTTCATTTTTATATACAGTTTTGCAAAAGAAAATTGCTGTTATTAAGACCTACACCCTTTGTACCTGCAGAGGGCCGAACACACAATGCCCTTACCTAATTATTATTATATTATTCTTAATACACACATGGAAAAACTTAATCAAATTCAGCAAAATAATTCTGGAACTACAAACCCTTTATTTCCAGCCTTTCACTCCAGTCCTATGCTGTTTTCCATGCAAACAGAAGAGCTTTAAGGTAGGAGTTATAGGATTTCAGACATCTATGACTATGAAGACATCTATGGCTATGAAGACATCTATGACTTTAGACATCTCTGAAGTACTACTGGTCTAAGCTAGTAATCTAGGCTTTTTTACAATACATTGAAATACATTTCAAAGCATGAATCACCTCCCAAGCTAAGCATCCACACAGGCCAAGTAAATTGCCCTCTGGGAAAATCTATTTCTCTCCACAGATTTCAACAGAGTCTGTGCGTTTACATTGCAAAAATCTAGGTGCAATGAATACTATTCACTGGATTTCATTTTTAATTAAAAAGAAAATAGAAGCCTCCAAGAAAAAATGTGCATTCACATATTATGAGCCTCTGTCTGGCAGTTTAACCTAAATATTAAATCAAGATGGACAATTTAAGACACAGCAAGAAATAATCCAAATAAACAGAAGTACAGCGCTACGAATATTTCAATATCAGCACAAAATAATGTGGCTTCTTCAGAGAGAACATCTAAACCAGACAGCATCACACGTTAGGTTCACATCTGCATTTTAACTTCAGTAAGAAAAAAAGGAAAGCATTTCAGATTAAACACGACTCTACCAAAGCCTTTCACACAAAATCAAGACAAATTGAAACTCAAACGCTATTAGTTTTTGCAGGTGCTCCTGAATTTTCCATTTTGGAACAGTGCCAAGATCAAAAGTATCAGGCATCCCAAGAAGATCTTTTTTCTCATGGTATTTCACAGCCTGGATGAAGCCAGGAAGTCACAAAGGGTTGAATAAGCTCAACTTTAAGTTGATTTCAGCTTCTTTATTTTTTTTCCTGGAGCCAAAGGATTCTAAGAAATTCTGAGAGTGTCCTAATATACTGGTGAAATTGGGGTAATTACTTGAAGTAAACTGCTCCAGCCATTAGCGTTCCCATATCAGTGCAGGCCCAGAAATGAGAAAAGAGATTATTCATCCCTATTTTCCAAACATCATGTATCTGTTTCCAGGCAGCAATACAAAGGGAGGCCATAAGCCTGGAAACACATACAAACACTGCTTTCTAGAAACATAAAAAAGCTCTCCACCAGCCAAACATAAAATATCCTAGCTATACTATATGAGGTACCTTTCAAGTAAAAGTGCCTGAAGCTTTTCTGTGTGTTTTCACATCCATTAGGTCGAGGTCTGATTGATCTGGTTGCTTCTTTAAATCCTTGACTTCTTAAATGTCCAGGTATTGTCTTTTTACTGGTGCATTTTGCAGTCCACCATCCTTCAGGGAAGCTTGACATGGATCTCTCCAGACCACAGTTAAAAGAGGCAGCAGCACCACGGATTGTGTGGCCACGCTACCTTCACAAACTAGCCTTTCTCAAACTGTAAACAAGAGCTTGCTGAGGATTTATTAGTGGACGTGCAGAGTAAACAAAAGCCTAGAAGGATTGTGTCAGATTACACTACCTGCGAGCAGTAGTTTGCAAGGCTTTCCAAAGGAACCTCCTGCATTTATGAAATATTGCAAGCCTGTCAAAATCTCGCAATGATGAAAGCTTAAGAGGGTGCTGGGTAAAAACTTGACAAATCATTCTACATCCTCCACAGATATAACATGCTTAGTGCTACCTGAATTTTTACATATACCACTTTAAAATGGCTACTTGTAAACATGACTAAAACTAAAAGGATTAACATTCCTTAGATATTTCACCTAAATCAGCTACTCCAAAGGAGGTGTTTAGCCCGAGCATTTGTCAAGTCTTCAACTTTCCTCTGTGACACAACACTCAGAAAAAATGAGAGGTACTCTTAAAAATTCGTAGGTGAATTTAGTGCTCATGAAAATGAATTATTTACAACCCTAACTAGAGCCAAACACGGTACATTGCAGAAATTTATATTCACAGAAGACAGAGTAGCATTCTTTAGCTCTAAGTTGTCTCCCTGGTCCTCCCTCAAGTCAATGTTATTTGCTACGAAATCATGAAAATCATGCTCACAACACATTGATGCCTTCCATGCAGTCGGTGAATGCTCAGGGAAGAAGGAACTACCTTCCTCTTTAAACACATCTTCTGAATTAAGGTGTGCTCCACAGATCTCCTCTCACAGACATGTATATTTGCTCATACATTTTCTCAAGGAAGAGGTTCCAAAACTGAAATCCATGTTAGGGAACACGTATAGGGCTTGCCCTGAAAATACCAAAAAGATCCCCTCTCATGCCTCCCCAGCGCTGGAGCTGACCCAAATAGAAAAATTTCAGACTGTTTTCTGGGAAATGCCTTAAACTGTGACCCGTGGCATGATATTGACATAACCTATGTCTGCTCTGTGGGCTCCAGGAGCATTTCCCAGTTTTGGTGACTGTCATCCCCCTGCTCACACACATTCACATATCCTGGTTCCCATGTAGAAATACCACCCTGAAAAAGAGCATGCCATAGTGAATATCATTGACTTCCATTGCGAAAAGAAGATGAAGGATACTGGTGGATTGGGAAATGAGGACTAGAGAATCAAATGTTATTTATTTATGGATCAAATTATGAAAAGACCAGCACAAAAAATTCCATGTATTCATACTATGTTTCCTTGAGCTCCAGATACCCATAAATCTAAGCAAATAGTAGTCCACTTCTGGTGCTGCTGCTGCTAACAGGGAATCCACTCAGAACCCCTTGTTAATTTTAGAAAGGATCTATAAACAATAAAGGAACATAATCAGCCAGAGCAAAAAAGTGCAAAAAAGAAATTCTTCAATCATTTTCCCCCTCATTTCTCTTACCTTTGGATAATGAGCATGCTATCCAAACAGCTGACTATATAAAACTGCCAATGCTGTGATCCAGACATAATAGTGATGAACAGTTAATCAGAAACCGCCCTAAAATAAATCCTGCATGGTATTCTTTAGCCTTAAAAGCCTGCCTTGGCACTTGTTTTCCTCTCGGAAATATCCATCTTCATACTTTACCAGGAACTTTTCTCATGCAGGGTATGAATAAACCAGCAGTATATAAAACATAAGAAGCAGTAACACTCTTATTTCTTGGGGAGCTGCTGCAACCTTCCCTAGGGGCGTCATTCTCCAAAAACTAGGGGGGAAAACAAAAGTTCCTGCTGCCGTAGGCAGTTGTTGGGGTACAAGGGACTGCAGGAACCTGATAAGCTGCCCCACTGGAAGCACACACTGTCGGGATCCTGGGCACAGGAAAGGTTAATGGAGAAGAGGAGAAAATCGAGGTGGGGAAAGGAGGGTGCCCCGCTATAGAGATGACTAGTAAGAACTTAGACTTACAGCCTTTCTGTCAATATTTGCTATGTGTAAGGGCCTCAGGAAGAAACAGGCTGCCCCACTCATCTGTATCTTTAGTGCCTTGTCCTGAGGTCACCTTATCAGTACAATGCCTCACAGAAGGGAGCAAGCAGGAGACTCCAGCCAAAATTCATTGTTGAAAAAGAGACCCTCTGATGTCACCTCCCCTGCAGAGAAGTCTGCGGTCTCAGCCGTGGCCCCAGCCTCTCTGCGCTCACCTCAACTCAGCTCCATGGCTCTCCCTGAGGAGAGGGCTGGACACCATGTCCATCACAAAGCCAGGTGAACTGCATGGTCTCCAGCCACAGGTCTGACACAGCTCCCAGGCTCCCTGCAGCCAAGTTTGCCCTTTGCTCTGAATTTAGCTATATTCTCTGCTAGGTTCATACTTTTGGACTGTGATAGTTCACTAGCTTGCCTCCTGAGGGTCTCTTGGATGACCAGCACTCTTTGGAGGAACGTACAAATGACCAGTGGCTGTGACCCGACTGGGAGACTGCTGCACACTTCTGCTCCAGGACAATCAAAGGAGACTAATGTGTTTTCATTGGGGAGAGCACCGGGCAAACGTCTATGTATCAGATGTAAAATGATATTGAAATAACAAAGCGTTTACTTAAATTCACATTGTTCAAACAAAAGACAACCTCACCTATTTTCCTTTTTCAGGCAGGATATTGACAGGTCCAGCTTTTTATTCAGTTCACTTGAGACTTTAACAAAGCAGCTAAACTTTATGCTGTTAAATTCCCAGAAATCATTTTTATGGGGCCAAAGAAAGGCATGGACACTAGAGATTTTAAGAAAACACAGTGGTGTTTATTTGATTTTCTTGTTACATAAATGGATTTTATGTACTGGAAAAGCAGCTAATCTTGATAGATGTGCATGTGGTAATACAGCTGATGGTTACTGAAGCCAGACAATGTGAGCTTTCTCTTTCCAAGCCTCTTATTGAGGAACTGTGCTGATACTTAAGTAAATAAAATGACAAAAAGAAAGGGGATAGAAACACAGAGCTGATTAAGATCAAATTAAAAATAAATCAACAGCAAGTCCTACTGAAATGCAACTCCAGAAGCTGCAGCAGTGTCACAACATAACACAAATGAAGAAAAATGCATTGATCTCTAGACACAAACATAACAATCATTTTTTCATATACATCATTTGGGCATTTTAGAAGACATTTGTTTGGAATGCCCGAATTGATTCAGCTCTTAAGATCATCACACAACAGTCTCCAAAAACCTGGTGAAGCTTATCAAAGTAGTTGATGGATTACACAGCCCCACATAAAACAGGGCAGTGTGAAATACTTTCTTTACTTTGTCACCCTAAGCTTCAAATATAATCACTCTCCATGTGTATCATTTGGATATCTGTCCAGAGCACATCACTTCTTTCCCCACATTTCTATATCTGCTTTTTTCCCCAACATTGAAAACTACAATTTATTTTCACTCTGGAAGTATGTAAGATGCTGCATCCCCACAGCAACAAAACAAGCTGTGAAGCTAAATTCCCTTCACATCTCATCCTGTACATAAAAAGGAAAGTGGAAAAAAAAGTGTTTAGCACTGTGTGCTCTGTGTTCTAGGCAGAAACAGAGAGGTCCACACAACCACTATGTTGTTTGGGGTTTTTCTTCCACTTACACTATCTGTAAATGAAAGCTACATCAATGCTACACTTGCTCTTGCAGCCTTTTATTCAATAGGTACTGACAGAAATCTATATCCTGCCAACTTAAGGTCTCTGTACTCTTCAAGTGCTGTTTTAAAGAATGCATTTAAGAATAAGTACAGCATCATGCAGCAAGTTTGTAGGGAAAAGTCAAAATATATTGTGTCTTAATTATTTGTTTGCTTGATGATACCAAAGAACCTTGGTCTTAAGCGTGCAAATACAAATAAAGGTCCTACATCCCAAATATCCGCTCCATACCAGTGCTGTTCTAAGCCATACGTATGCCGCTTACATCCAACATGAAACCTTGAGCTTATAAGTTTTTAGGTATGTGGTTTACTTAAAGCATCTCAATAGTTCCATGAAAGTCGCATGGTCTCAATAGCCCATGAAAGCTGTTCTCTTAAACCTGTTCTCTAAACATCAGCCCACTGGAGCATTAAGAGAACTCGCATGGGTAGTGGCACCTGTCACACAGACTTTAGTGCTGGCTCATATCCATTCCTGATGCTGTGACTGTAACATAGCTTAAGACACTCAAGTTATCTCCTGTTCCTTTTGGAAAATGCAATGGGAACTTGAAGTTCCACCTCAGTTTTACCAGATATCTCCATTTAATTATAGAAATTAGAGACTGAAATAGTCTCTTAGGTCATCGCATCCTGCACAAAGATATTACAACAGCCCAGGCCTCTTAAAAAGCACTGCAAATGTCAGAAACAAGCATAAGTGCAAGCACTTTCCTTGAATACCTGACCATTTTCCCCACCTCTTAATATATATTTTTTTAGGCAATGAGGATGAGTACAGCTGCAGCAGCTAAATTAATTTTCATACAAAGAATGCACTTAATAGGATGGGAGGCTAATAATATACGCAGGCACAAAAATAAATGACAAGTTTGTTGCTCCTTCTGTGTTGATTATGAAAGACATTAAAAGCACGGTTGGAAACAAAGAAAGATGGGAAGGTTAGATGAAGATCAACAAAGGGCAACTAGCTGAAGAGGGGAGAAGCAGTGAAACAGTTGTGATAATGGGAAGAGAGGTAGCAATGCCAATTACACAAACTGTTTGATGTGGACACCTGATGAGAACACCGTCCTGGTAGCACTATTGGAGCACAGCCTAAGCAAAGGGTCTGTGTTCACATTCACATAGCTGCAGGACTGGTTTCACAGATGATGATAGTTCTGGAAACAGATAACGCGGTTAACCAGCTGATGAGTGAGAGCTATGGGCAGGCTGACAGGAAGTTCAGGCTTCCTGAACACCTGTGTGAGGAATCTGAAACCTAACGAGATAGTTCATCAGCCCACCCTCCTCCGTGCTTGCAGTTAGGCTCCTGCACATCACAACAGCCAAGTGAATTACTCTGGCAGCTGCAGACTTCACCTTTGCTGAGGGGGACCCTGCAGTCCTTCCACCATGTGTGGGACTCACATCTAGCCCAGGACTGTGACATGGGCATGAGAAGAAAGCACGCTCCTGAGGAAAGTGTAGACTTGAAGCCAGCTGCTACCAGGAAAGTAATCATCCACCCCACAGCCTTGTGCAAGAATAAGAAACATCCAGGAAAGAGAGGAGTGCCAAGAGCAGGTGTGAAGTGTTCTGACGACTACCCCAGATTCCCACCACTCTACTTGCTGGGGCTGACCAGGAGCAGGGATCAGTAAGAAGCACTGCGTGTGCGCAGTGGTGACTCTCTGCAGGCTTGGGAAGTGTGTTATGGGCTGCAGCATGCAGCCCTCCCCGGGACAGGAACAAAGGACATGGGCTGTCTGACCACAGGGTTGGGCACCACTTTTATGTGTTGTGTTTTCTTACGTCTATGTGCCAGTAGGTCTATGTCAATCAAGTATGATATTTACTTCTAGCGTGGAATAACGCAGAACAAATTATCATTGTCTTCAGCTGTGATACAGATATCCTTCTTATTGATTTAATGTAATACAATGGTTAAAAATCGTAGCAGCGCTTTGGCTTTTTGGTATTTACACCACAGTGCAGTAATATTAACTTGGAAGATAGATCCAGTACCTGCTCTGCACATAAAACCACAGAAAATGACTGTATCGGAGACACTCAAATGTATATACACCTGCCAACTAGGGCTTCCCCAAGTGCTTTTAAAACCGTAAGCATACAATCTCTAAAACCAAAAACGAAAAATTGAAAGTTTCAACCTTCATAAGCAGCAGGATGCTTTGATCAGATCTTGTTTGTGATTGTGATAATTATATAGGAAAATATGTCAGTGCAACTGTTTGAAAAACAAAGGACATCAAAGCACCTAAGAAGTCCTGTTTGGTTATTTGCTTTAGAAGTGTCCTTGGAAATATTCCTGGTGGTAACAGCCAATCTCCCAAATGGCTAACTAAATGCCTGAAATAATTATAACAGAGCCATGGCCAAAGCTACAGCACAAATATTAAAGGCATAGAATTCAAAGCAAATAGCCTTGAAACAAACAAAAAACCCTGCTGTTTTGTTACACACAACTTGATTAACCACTGGTTCAAATCACGATACATGTGGATAGTCATTATATCTTAACTTGTCAAAACTGCAACTAAAAAATCTTGAAGGAAATGGAGCAGCTATAGAAACAGTCTGAAGCATGTTACCTGCTAATCAGGAAGCATTTTTCAAGGTTTAGCAATCTAAATCTTTCAAGTATTTCACAACTGTTGCATGTCGTATTCATAGCGCTCTGAAAAAGTCAATTTAAGTAACATAAATGTGTCATAGGGAAGGAAAATGTATTATATCAAATAAGGGCATGAACCAGTTGAGAGTGAGAGAAAGAGATAAAGCTGATAGGTGGGTGGTTTGAAATAGCTTTTGCCTTCAAGGGAACTTCTGAACTTGAGCTTTCTGGAGGTTTTACAAGAGGGCGAGAATCGCTGAGGCTTGGGTTCTTTCAAGGGAGAGCACAGAAGAAATGAGACCGATTATACAATTACCCTGATATTATGCAACTCAGAAAAGGTCAAAATGTAATTATAACAAGAGGGATGCCTTATCTGGTTTGCCATTTAAATATTGCATTTGCCATTTAAATATTGCATGTTTGTTGTGCAGCAGTGTGGGCTATTGAGATGAGAAGCTGCTCCTTACTCTGGATGACCTGTTTGCAACCTGGACTCCCTGCTTTGCCAGTATATGACTGAGAAGGCAGAGTTAACTTTGGCTTTTGGTCGTGACACTTTGGGAAACACAGTTTGGCAGAAGAGCGATGTTTTGCTTGAACGGATTATTTCTTTGGCGCTTTTTGGGTTTGGTTTTTTTTCTTTTTTTCCTGTGGCTGGTCAAATTAAATTAAGTTGTTTTGCTGAAGGAAAGGGAATTATTTATTATTATTCTTTGCACTCAAAGTTGGTTATCTCTGCAGCATACGCAAATCTAATAGGGGGAATAGAAAAGAATGACTTTAATTCTTTAGGGTGGTTGATGATGAGTAATTTCCGTCTTTAGAGAATCCTCAGTGAACCACCCATGGGTGGTTCCTTCTGGTATATGTTAGGTATGAGAGAAAACATCAGAAAAAGCAAAAGGTTAGATTTATCATGACAACTTAGGGTGGGAATTCTGTTTGTGCTCTTGGCTAGCAAATAAATTTCCACATACATGGAAATCTTCACCCCCTGTTTTGCTAATATTTTTTTCTTTTTAAGAAGAACAGTGCTGAGTGTAACCTTTCCTTCTACCGATTTATACCTAAAGATAAAGTGCTGCTTCCCATGACACCGTAAACTAAAAGCAACAAAGAAATCCACCAAATCTAGTACAGATCAGACAAACTGAAGCAACGTGGTCCATGCAAGGGACCTTTATGGAAGGGGGTTACATGGATTGGGACTGAAGAGAGCACTAGCATTTCCCCCAAGGCCATTCTCCTGCAGGCAGAGACAGGGATGTGTTCCAGGGTACCTTCCCTGCTCTCCATCTTGAGTGGCAGCCTCACCTACACCCAGTGGCAACAGCTAGCCATTTCCCCTCTTCCTCTTTTGTGTTAACTCTTACTCCTAGTACTTCTGCTAACTCAAAAAAACAGAGAGATTGCCTGGGGTTAATCCATAACATGTTTGGGGAAAAAGGATAAATGACCTTCAGTTGGTCTGTATGTGTTGCTGGGCCAGAAGGCACTTTCATCTTTCGTCTGGCTAGAGGACATCTCCCCATGCTCAGCCTGCACAGATTCCTCACTCCTAAAGTAAGGGCAGTCTGGGAAAAAAAGGGTATGCAGATCCACAGAGAAAGATGGAATTTCTGTAGGAAAAAGGGAGAAAGATTTGAGGTGTAGAGATTAATGTTTTCCCTTTTAAAGTGAGCTGAACAAAGAGATTTTGAGGAGGTATAGAACGAATTCTGGGGTATGCTATCAAATGGTGAAATTACACGTATTTTCTGACATGGTATAATAATTTACATTTGGAGGAGAAGGATGGTAAAACCACTGGCAAGTATTTGAGAAGGCCCTGACACCCTGTGAATGCTGCTTAAAGACATTGTTACTTTAAGCAGACATATATCTGATTGCAGAATCAGAATCTACTCTGTTTGTGTAACCGTGGAGAACTTCAATGACTTTCTGAAGGACATTGGTTTATTATGATTGAACTCATAAGTTTAAATGTTTTTAAACAAATGGCTTTAGCACAAGTATGTTTTTGTCCAAGTATAGGCTCGCTTTTAGCTTCAGGACTTTCAGTGCTTTCTGAAGTATGATGACATTGGGTCAGATTTATCAGATAAGAATAAAATTAACAAAAAACAATACTTGGGGTGCCAAGTACTAGGTTTTCAGGCAATGGGATTGTTAGTTAATAATTAATCACTCATTTGTTAGTCATACTTAACCAAAACTTATTACAGTTTAAATCAGGTATATGAAGATTAGGCCCTCAGCCACAAAAGAGAATAGCAATAACAAGAAAAATCAGAAGGTCAAATATCCAGTTACTAAATACTATCAAAGAATACCAAAGTTGCAAATCCTTTCTTTCAGTCTAAGACTGAAATTTGTTCACATAAAACAGGTTAGAAAAAAAAAAAAAAATCTTATAAAATATCTCTGCTCATGGACAATGTGTGAACAAGAGGCCTTATGAATACCTCTAAACGTGTGATATTACTGTCAGACAAAAATGTACAAAGAGTACTGTAATTGGAGGAAAACACATATGCTGAAAATGGGGTGCTAACCAAACTCTTTAAGATTTTAATGGATGATAATTTTCCAGACCTATAGGTAAATAAGAAAAGCAGTATTCTTCTTTCTAGAAATAGACATTTTGAATACAGAAGCTGGAAGAAATCTTTGTCCATCCTGCTGTTCAAAGGTATTAAAATATGTACCATTCCTCTAATACAAAATCATTTCATGGTAAAAAAAAATTCTATAGTAATAGTACAGCGCACTGTTAAGAATTGTTACTGAAAATTATCTTACAAAATATGGATCCAGTTTATAAGGAAAACATTGACTTCAACCTATTAGTTCACACATGAAGAGCTTGTTAGCCCTGATAGAGATTATTAGGTATTCCCTTTGAAATGAATGTGGAGGGCTAAAGATGGATGAGAGGCTGCTGCTGGACTACCACCAGTGCCACCAGTATAACTAAAACAGTCACAGAGGCTTCTCTAGAGAGAGTTACAGAATGAAAAAGCAACATTGGATGGGACAGCATGAGTAAAGTTTTCCCAGTGTTTTAGTAATCTTCACATCTAAACTAAAATCTGAATAACACTGCTTCTGCTGAAGACATGGTTGAGACCAGTTCTCATTGGTCAGCTGTTCTTCCAAATCTATTACCTAAACACCTGATAACAGTAGTACTCCCCATCATCTACACATGAAACAAACCTGATTGCAGTTCCCTGCACGAAAAGCTGGCCATGAGCTACCTCAAGCACAGGTCTTTAGTCTTTCCAGTTGAAAGAGCTATGTTATGAAGGTTCTAAACACTGCTCAACATCACACCCACCCCCTGTCTCCTTGCTTTCCCTGCCTCAGGCAAGCAGTCAGGTTTCAAGAAAGCCTCTCAAATACCAAACAGAGGCAACTTCATTTAGTTAAGGTTCTCCTTTGCTTGTTGTTCACATGCGAAGTGAGATATAATCAGTGGTGAGATGCAAACTCTGGGCAATTGATAAGATATGATGAAATGCTTAACAACTGGCCTCACTTGTGCTGTCCACTGAGAAAGCTAAAAAGAGTTTGTATGATACAATCTTAAATCTGTGAAAGTAATTGCTTCTGACATCTCCAACTAGGCAATAGGCTGCCCAAACAGTGCTGTTCAGTCACAAATTCTGAGGCTAATGAAGTGAGAAGAACACAGTGTAGATACAAATTAAAGCCTACTTATGATGAACAGTCTGGGTTGTTTTCTTAAATTCCTGGGTTTTGTGTGGAGAGGGAAAAAATAATCTGTTCATAACAGTTACCCCTTTGTGGTTTTGTATTTTTAGAAGTTGTTGTGGTGTTGTGATTAACAGCAAGGCATGGCCGCAGGGTAATTGTAATATGTTAATGAAACCCCACACTCCTGTACAACTTCCTTGAAGATTCTTTTTATAGATTTCACATTGGGGAGGAAATGAACTATAAAAAAATGTGCTACCTAGAAAATGATAAATCATTTACTACTTACATTTTTTCCTTGTCATATCACTCTCCAGCTTATTCAAACATTTAAATATTCACTTGTTCTCCCTGTGTGTATCTTTTATGAATTTTGCTTCTTCAGGTGAAATCTGCAGGCATTATTTTCAAACTTAAGCAACTACATTCTGTCATCTAAACGACCTAATAAAATTATTTTCAAAGTTGCTTTACATGTGCAATACTCCTTAATTTATCCAATTTGTTGTCAGGAATATGAACTGTATGTGAACAATTTAGGAACCTTTTCCCCAGGTATCTAGTTTTAGTTATTTGAGCTTGAAAATTTTGGCAAGAGTTCATCACCTGGTATAATGAATCACTGAATAAAGGACAATTTGTCACTGTGGGAAAAATGCCAAAAAATAACATCAATCCTCAAGGTTTTCCATCAGCAGTAAATACCTACGCTTCTAGAACTGGTGATTCTATTTGAGTGTATACAAACTTGGCAAAGTAATTCTTTGCTTTTAAACATCTTGAAGCAAAAATTTTAAGGTAGACTCAGTAATTCCTCCAGGGAGGTCTAGATACTGGTACAAACCCATTCAGACAAGAAAGGTAGGTACTGAATGGCACAGACAGCCTCATTTGACTGGTGCCTTTTCTATGGTCACAGCCTTTATTTCTTGTTATACAATGGTTATTCATTGATGTTGCTTGATTGTATGTGTCATGCACCAAGCTTATATCATCAATAAACTTTCTTCAGTAAATGGACAATAATGAAATATCATTATGAAAACAAAGCGAAAGCCCTCTTGAACTAAACAAAAAGTATTCAGTGTAGTCTCCTGAAAAAGGAAGTATTCAATGTAGCCTCTTGCACTGTGGTATTCTTGAGAAGCAAGTGCTTCTCTCTGTTATCAAAATCACAAGATACAAAGACCTCGCAGTTCTCAGTACCTTCACTGTAGTGTCATGCACCCAATTAATTGTTTCCACACTATTGTGGGCTCTGCTATTAATCTTATGAAGAAGCACTATGAGCCTTTTTTCAAGCAAGCCATGTCTGGGACTTTTCTTTGCAATGTAAATGGAAGTTCAGAAGACATAAGCAGCCTAGTAAGAACCTGAGATTGCCCATTTAAATTATTTCAAACTACAGCCTACGTTATTTAAGCAACTTAATATTTCACTTTATTAATGCCTTATTAAAAATACTTTGAGGCATTGAAGGTATAAGTCAACTCACTGTCTTAGCAGACAGTGGGGTTTGATACACAGTGATGTAAGTAATGTATGGACATAAAGCTGAACTTGTTCTTTCTCATGTCTTCCCCTGCTTTCCCAGAACCCTCGTGGTGTGCCCCACAGACCACAAAGTGACAGTCTGTATAAGAGCCGGCATCTCATTTTGAAGATTGTGTGGTGTTCAATAAAAGATCTGCTGGAAAACAATGATGCATAATCTGCTTTTTAAATATACTTCTGAGTTACATTCCTAGATGACTTACATGCCTATGCAAATTTAATTTTCTATTTTTTGTTACCTCCCTCACTAACTCACTCAGCCTGTTCGCTCATAGACTCTACCTTCTTTCTTTCATCAGCTTGCTTAGCGTGCTAAGCAGTAAGCTGTTTGTCATAGGGTACCTGTCATTTCTTATATATCCGTAGAATGCCTTAGCTCTGCCAGGGATTGCAGATGGTACTGTAGTATAAGTGTTATAACTCAGAGGAATGTAAAAATAAAATCTGGTACATCTGTGTTACATATAATGTTGTTTTATTTTCTATACACGCTCATTATACTCTAACTTAATATGTCAAAAATTAAGTGAACAGTGCTCAGATCTGCAAGGATTATATTAAGGGATGTGACAAACCTTTAGCTGGTGCAGAATTCACTTAGTGGAAGTCCAAATAGTTAAATGTGTCAGTGGACATTTTAACTGTACTGTGAATTATACCACCGAAATGAGCCATATATATATATATATATATAGTAGCTACTGTTTCTACCACTATTAACTAATTACCACCTATCCCCTGCCCCAGTTCTTGATTATACACTCCAGATCACCATTTCTGTTTTATCACCCCTGTTCTACATCTTCTTGCCATGCTGCACTAAAATGTCTTCTTTCTTTCCAGCTCAGTAGCCCTTGTTTAGGTTTTACTGAAAGAGCATCATCCTTTTCTGTTTTGTGAGCACAAGGATGGCCACTAAATGAGCCCAACGTCAGCTGCTGTGCAAGCTCCATCCTATGAAATCTAGGCATTCCTGTCCCTCTCCTCCTCCTCCTCCTCCTCCTCCTGTTATCTATATTAGCTCATCACTATAGCTATATATATCACTATATCACTATAGCTAGACTACCTATACAGAGTGTTTAAAGCATATCCCCACCACGAATTTGGAGCTACTGCTCCAAAAGTTATTACTAGTGCATTTTGGGACTTCTAATATGACATTATCTATCAGATGGTCCGCTAGATCAGAAGCCAGGACGCTTGTCTCTCTATTGTATGATATTTAGGCAAGCCATTTTATCATTTCTCTGCTTTAATTTCATCATTTTGACAAAAGACTTGGAGTTCTTAGGATGAAAAATATTATGAGATAGCCAAGTTCCTTTGGAGTGCTTACTAGTTCACAGCTTAGTATGTAACAGAATAATTAAAACAGTGGTTGTCTTTATAGTCTGTTTTGCTCATGTCCCTTGTTTTCAATAACTATATTAGCTTAGAAATGTGTAGATTTTTTTTCTCCTCATTTAAAGGCTTATTAGAGTAAACATTAATATCCTAGGTGTGGAAATCCCTTTTTTCCTCGACTGCCTATAGTAAGGGCTCTCTGTTTCCAGATTAAGAATCTCTGTTGTCTAAAGGGAAGAAAAATTAATTTTGGCCTCAGTGGATAGGTGAATCCTATTGTGACTGGTGTAATCTTTGTAACACATCCCAGCTCAGTACAAGACACTCACGAATGCTTTATGTCAGCAAAAGCCTCTTCCTAGCTAGTTTCACTGCCTTATGTCCTGAGCAAAGATGCAGCGTTCTAACATCTCAGACCACTCCAGCTTTTGCTGGAATTTGTGATATTAGGATGAACTTGATGAAATGTCTAATACTGTAATGAAACTTTGTTTGGGTTTTCTGAGAAGAGTTTTAGTTATTACTCCAACAGCAGAGGGAAAAAAGTAAAGATTATACCAGTCATGATTTGACACTTGAAGCAGATGTACTCCAAAGGAGGAGCAGCACACATTAAGTGCTCTTCTATAATTTCTGATATCCATGGTGGCTGTCACCCACTAGCTGAAGCTCATAAAAATTTATCAGCACTTGACAATGCACTTGGAAAGACTGAATTCTCTGGAAATATGCTTCACTGAGGAAACACAGGAAAGTTGGATTGCTTACAATGAAGTGATTGAAATGACTGCCAAGAAAAATGCATGCAGGTTTCATTATAACTATTAATCTAATAGGTTCACATTGTACTCTCTATTTAAATCAGAAACATATCTACAATTTCCCACACTTACACTACTATTAGCTTTAGGTGAAGAAAGGAAAAAACAGATGAGGCATCAGGCTTGGGACTGTAAGCACTGTGTGTAACCTAGAAGCAACCATGGCCATTTTTTTCAATGCAAAATAGAAATGGAAACAAACAAAACCTTCCATATCGCTCCAGCCAATTTGCTTTCCATACAACGGGCTGTACTTGGTGTCCATTCCAAACACTGTTGCACACAGGCAGCCAGCCAGTGGATTTCCATCCCCGTTACCCTTGTCTTCCCATTCTTTGCCTGGTTTTCTCTGTACAGAACTAAAGCAAAGGTTGGAGCTGGAAACCTGGTGCCAGATATCAAGTTCAGTTCCAGCCCATCTCTGATGTGATTGCTTGAAACACAAGAAAATATGAAAATACGCACACCAATGTGTCCAGAACCGCAGCCATGGGCTACTGTATTACAAATGTCTTGTGTATCATCTAGACTGCTCCATAGAGTAGCTTTATCTTAGGCCATGTCTATAATATGTATAGCCAGCTAGCAAAACTTGCCTAAACCCTGCAACAAATTTGAGTCCTTTCATAAAAAGGTAAGGCACATAAATATAATGTGCCGCAAAAACAGATCAAGGTTCTTGCCAATATCTATTCACAAGGGATTTTTAAAGTAAAATTTCTAAAAGATGGTAGGAAGCAAGTGATGTTCTATGATACAGGAAAAGGTTAAAAAAATACCACTTAGGTGGTCAGTCTCAGCCACAGGAAAATCCCTTCCTGACCCCAAATCTGATAGCTGGTTTAATTCTGATTGTGTGAGCAATATATACCAATCAGGCAAGTGTGAATTTAACACCACTAAAAATACAGCATATATCTCTGCCTAGCTGTCTCCATTGCCCAGAGGAAGGTGAAAAAAGCACTCACATTATGGATCAAATAAGGAAAAACTCTTTCTGGCCCCCAAAAGTAATCATTGGAAGCCCTGAAGCATGGGATTAGTATAATATAAATACAGTATATACAATATATATTACACCACCTTTTAAATTCAAGCCTCTATTAACTACCTTGTCACAGATATTAAACAAATTAAAGACTTAGCAAGTGTATTCAGTCACAGAATATTATCAATGCATTCCTGGAAAGAACTTCAGAAGCATGAGCACTGAAATTATGCTCTACAAAATAGGACTGCATCTTATGCTTTTAACCCGACACAGCAGAGTATAGAAGATTGCTTCATAAACCTATCATCTTCTCCAAGTTATTCATTAAGTTCCTGGTTTTGAGGAGGTGTTAAGTCACAGAAAAATCTTGTTCACTGAAGTATACTATTTTCCAGAAATATGACATCTTTTTTACTTTTGGAGATTTCAACTGGGGTTACTGAGAGGTCCCTGGTATGCAGTCCTGGTTCTTCAGTGTCAAAAGCATCTTTGCAAATCAGACTATCTGCATTAAAATGTTTTTGGCAATCTATGTTTTAATAAAGTCATGAGTCATAAGTCTTTTAGCATCCAGAAAATTCAGTACCCAGAATCACCTGGTGGTGTCATTTTCTGTGGTTTCCCAGTTTCTGATAAGAGCAGTGGTGAGGACAGGAGCAACTAGAGTCAGCCTAGACAAGATATTGTCAGCAGGAGTCCAACTGGTATGTTGCAAACACAAAATGGCCATGAATGTGCAATCTTTCTGCCTGTGAAGTCAACTTAAAGTTTTGATTATGAGTTACTGGGGTAAGACTGAGACCCATTTAATAGTCAGATCATCCCAACCAAGGATGAGACTTGCTATCATTCCTTGGCTTATGGTCACGCTGTTCCGATAGTTAAGAGTTTTCAGTAGGGAGCCAGGCTCTGGCAATCTGCAAGACTCCACTAGATCTATTAATCACCCTGATTTTCAGTTGACCTTTAGGCCATTTTTAATAACAGAGGCAGAGGTCTAGTTATTGAGACTTTTATTCCCAAAGGAGTCATATTTTCATAATATACTGTTTTAATTTATGTAAGTTGCCCAGGTGCCAACACAATGGGCAGTATAGCAGATCTGAAAGAACCAATTAAGGAAGCAGGAGTAATTGACTGGCTTTGGTTAAATCATGATAAAAAAGCACCTGACACAATAACAGACAATTCTATAGCAGCAAGCAACGCAGAATCTCTTTTATCAGACTTGCTCATCACACACAGTTCCACATCTAGTTTGAAAGGCTTTATATACAAGACTAACTAAAAACAATATTTAACAGAGAGTTATTTTCTATGTCACTGTAAATCATTGTTTAGCTTTATGCACTAAAACAGTGGAGTTGTTTTCAGTCAGTTATTTTCTGCTGTTCAGATTTCTACAGTAAAGAATAGATGGAAGAGAACAAAGAGGCAATCTGACAAATACGACAGCCCAAATATTACAGGCATGAAGGAAAGAAGGAAGGAAGACAGAAAGGGAAAGAAATGGCAGAGCTATGCCAATAGTTGAGGGGGGTTTGTAGGCTATATCACAAGGTAATTGGCTGTGATGTGAATTATGCTTCCCAAGCCAAATGTGAGAGTGCTTAACAGATGCAGAGGTCAATTATCTCTTAGTAGAGCCTGCTACAGAGAAAGAGGCTATTGCAATTAGAATACACCATTAAAAATGGTTAGCCATTTTAGTATTTTAAATCACTACCCTTCTCAAAAAGCTGTGCATAGTAATTCCTGTCATTGTATGCCTCACAGACTATTCTGTCCTTGGAAGGAAAAGAATCACTAAAAATATTATTCCTCTGAGTTTCTTCTGCTATAAGCCTCGGAACTCTGAGGTTACTCAAATAAAGAAACCAAAGCTTTATTTCTAAGTACTGTATATGTTTACCTTGTCAATAAAGGGAAATTTAGAGATAAACAATACCTAGGGGAAAAGGGTTATAATTTGCAAATGTGATTCCAGTTCTCAGTGTTGTCAGTCTGTTATGGTGTTGCACATTACAGGGCAGACAGACCCAAATCAGGACTCTGTTTCACTTCTTCTCAAATTTAATATGACTGGACTTTGAAATTGTTTGTCTTCTTGTATCTGTTTGAGGAACTCTATCATTTTTGTAGCTCTTATTAACAAAGTTAGATCTTTTTGTTACAAGCTTTTAAATATGAAGTCTCTTCAGTTTCATATCAGGTTTCATTCTGGACAGAAGTAGAGTAAGCACTGCCCAAAAATACTGGCAAAAACTGTTCCAAAAGATATGTGATATAAATCAGATGTACTTTTCTTATAATAGTGCATTTACTTAAAGCAACAGATATTTTTTAAGATGTTTGATCCCAACCTCTCAGCAAAGAAAAGTTCATGTCATACTATGGTGAGTGAAAAACAAGGTGGGGCTCTACCACCAAACAAAAATATGATATAAAGCACTGGAAGTGTTGTTTCACATAAATCATAGAATCATAGAATGGTTAGAGTTGGAAGGGACCTTAAAGATCATCAAGTTCCAACCCCCCTGCCATGGGCAGGGACACCCCTCACTAGAGCAGGTTGCTCAAAGCCCCATCCAGCCTGGCCTTAAACACTTCCAGGGATGGGGCATCCACAACTTCTCTGGGTAACCTGTTCCAGTGCCTCACCACCCTCACAGTAAAGAACTTCTTCCTAATATCTAATCTAAATCTCCCCTCTTCCAATTTAAAACCATTACCCCTTGTCCTATCACTAGACTTCCTGACAAAGAGTCCCTCTCCAGCTCTCAGAGTCCCTTTCCAGCTCTCAAATAAAATGTAACATCTCAGCAGTCCATCAAGTAATTGGCTTTCACTTACAGTTGCACAATAAAAGTAAGAGCTGCGGTAAAAGAAAGAAATACAATGAGCAACACAATAAGCAAAGAGCCCCTTTCCCAACTGACACCAATAAACCACAAATTTTTGTTTACAGTGAAGATTCTCAGCAAGACTGAATATGGGATTTATTTAGCTATCACTTGAGAAATCTCTTTGTTTGAGAGCTGCTAGTCGAAACAGGAAGTGAATATTCAAAATCACTAATACAAACCTGAAAATGCATTCTTTTCAACGAGGAGAAATTTACCAAGCAAATAAACCCTTCCTCATTTTCCAAGTAAAATCAGTTGAGAGGCACCAGTTCTCTGAAAAGGGATCTGTTTTACTTTTTGCAAAATATAAAATATACTTAATGGTGTACTACCAGTTCAACACTGTATTATTTTGTGTACATTTTTTGTTTGTTTTCTTTGCTGTGTTCCTCTTCTGGGAGATTAGTTTCACTGATCTTTAAGGATTTTCATAACAGCAAAATCCATTATTTTACACATAATTTCAAAAATGGTAGTTTTGAGTTTCAATTTTCCACAGCCCATCCCAATTCAGTGTGTTGAATATGCACTTGTCAAAGTTTCAGCATGCAGAAAGATTCTTACAAGCACAATTACCTCTGATCTACGTATGACTGCACAAATACCTCATTCCTTAGCAAAACTGTTGTTCCTACAGAATTTGAAAAATTTACTTTGAAAGACACTCGTTGTACTCACTTGCTTTTGTGGTGGATTTTTTTTGTCCTTCTGGAAAGACAGCATTATTTTGATGATCATTCTGTTCTATTCTAAGGTTAAGGTAAAATCACACTACCAGAAACAACCTAACCTAAATTTCCTACACCTAAATCTGTAGTGGAATTTCAGACACTGAACCTGTTCCATAAAACCCTCTCATTCAGGCATTTGTACTTAGACTATATATACTGGTTGCTTGCTTGCTTGCTTGTATAATTATCTAGGCCTTTGTCTCAGAATTTTATATAGTTTCCTATGAGTGTTCAACCAGGCCTTATAAACATCGAAAAACATGTAAACGAACTAGAAAACACCACAAGTCGGTCCAGCTTCCTGGATCAACATCCCAGCCACTCGCTAGAATATCAGCTAACTAACTAGAGCAGAATTTCTTTAAACTCCTGAGAAGATTTAGCAGATTGAGGGTTTTTCTGGTTCAGACAGCTGTAGAAGAACCATTTTCTGCTTTAATGGTTGATGTCATCATCTGCTTTACACACGACCACTTCTCCTGAAATCTAGCAGAGAGATGAAAAGGGTCACAACTTTCTTCCCAACACAGCTCAGTGGTTGTTCAGGACTAACATTTTAATAATTATTATCTCTGAGAACAATGCAAAACACCAGATTTCTTTTTTCTTCAATTCATCTTCTGTATTTTTAATTTGCCTTGCAGAACATGTCTGAAAATGACCCAGGCAGGACTCAAGGATATTAACCTGTCCTACAGAGGCTGTCTTTATCCCAGCAGCAGAGTATATGCCAACAATCTTACTTACAGTTTTCAAACACAGTTTCAAACTTACTTAGAGTTTCTCCCCCACCCCCATCCACTGGGATTGCCCCCAGTGCCATCTTGTTAGGCACTAACAACACTGACTGCAAGGACTTGGATGAAAATGGCACCTGCATAAAGATACCTCCTGGAGGGGCAAATGGTTCTGTCAAGGAAACAGAAGGACCCTTAAAATTCTTGATGTCTCTATATCATCCCTTTGCAAGAAGAATACATTGGATATACATAGGTTTAAGGCAAGCACAAGGATATACATAAAGTTAAGAGATCCAAAACCTACTCTGTCTAAAACTTTCCTTCTATCTACAGCTGGCTGTGTAAGCCAAACTTTCATGATTCCTTGGTTTATTATTGTAATCCTCTGCAGCATGACACAACAATATGAGAGAGTCGTCTTCTCCCAAAAAGAGATCAGAAGCAGCAATCCACTTGCTCAGCATCACAGACCACAGAGAATACACAGCTCACTCTGCTCTCGTTCTCTGCTGAAAACAGTCAAATCCAAGGTTTCAGAAACTTTTACCGAATGGTCTAGCTCAACTTGCATGACTGTCCCTGTTCACAGGCCTGTCCTTATTATTCCAGAGCAAATAAACTGTTAACTTTGAGAGAGAAACACATTTCTTGAAGACAGGAAGCTAGTACATGAAGCTAAGGTTCACGCCTAGGAGAGACCGAGTTACAATAAAACTTCCGCTGTGTCAGTGCAAACAGCAAAACATTTTCAAGTACCTTTCCACCTGTGTACACCAGGGTCCATGTCCCACTGATTTTGTAAAAAATCAGGGGACAAGACAAAGAGAAAATATTTATTCATACATATTCTTTCCATTCTAGGAAGTCATTAGGACACTCTAGAACACTCCCTAAGAGGCTCAGGGCATGTGGGTAGAAATTTTGTAACACTGAACACGCTCAGTCTAATAATTGTCCTCAAGAGATATTTCTTACAACTGAAGTTGTATCATGTTATTAGTTATTTGGTTTGTCTGTTTTGAGAGGGTACAGGAGCTGCTTTTTTTTGAAGTGTTAGTTGACCACATAGTGTACAATGAAAGCAGTAGAGTTTGCTAATTTGAAATGATTCTTAAAGACTTTAATATTCCTTGCACTATAGCAACGCAGAAAGTCATTCTTATTTAATTAGTTAGGCCAAAGTATTTGCAAAACAATTAAGAATGTAATTTAATTTTGGTGTTTGGTAAACATCCAGGGATTCATTCATTCTGAACTTATGACCTACATGTTGAGTTTACTTTGCAAAGTATCGTTAAACCAGTCAGTTAGAACTCACAATTAAAATGCATGACATGGTAAGCCTAATAACTATATATTACAAATTACAAATATGTGTTAGAAATTTATTTTTAAAAACATCTTGATAGCTTAAAAAGTGAACCGTGTGGTCAAATCAAAATGGTGTCAGTAAGGAAGTCCCTTTGAAACACCTCCATGAAGCCTGAGGCATTTAGCGCTTTAAGAAATTATTTCCCATGTTGCCTCCTCATTCCTGTGGAAAGACTAATTCAGTGTACAGGTTCCAGGAGGGCATCATGCCTACATAAGCAGCTCCTACTAGCAGTCCCCATCAGGGCAGATATAGGCAGGGGTAGCATTACTATGTGCTACAGTCAGCTTGTTTCTGTGAGGAGGCAACAAGAAAATTCAGATGACAAATGGCAATTCAGCCTAGACACACAGGCACAACAGTAGTTCACCAGCCATGTCAGAACTATTATGCATCAAGCCTACATTATTACACATAAAAAAATTATGTTAAAGGATATTATTAAGACTCCACATTTATTCTTTCAGGGATTAGGAAATGCCAGAATTAAGATTTCCTATGCAAACTTTAGTTTTCACCTCTGCGTATGTAGTATGATTGTCTTTACTTACATGTTCATATGCTTTCCTCCCCGTGGGACTTCCCCGGGCACACTCTCTGAATGGGTGATTATTCAAAGTTTCATTTCATCTTCCTCATCACTTATTTGAACTTATTTAAGGCCTATCAAAACCTGCAGTGATTATAAAATTATTCATCCCTTCCAACTCCTCATTAGCTTACTCACTCATTGTCATGTCTAAACGCTTCTCAAGCATCGATCTTTACAATCTCCTGGAGGGCAGAATGAGTATTAAGAGTCTATGTTACAGCAGAAGAGAAAAGAGTAAGGCCAAAATTGTCAAAATTGTCCATTAGTTTTCTGTGCCCAACATCAAACATCAATACATCATGTATTTTACCGTACTTTATATACTCAAATTACAGTTCCACTCAACTCTAGATACAACTCTGAGCGCTGAGCAAGAGGCCTCCTCTCTGCCTGCGGTTCCCAACCTTATTCGCTCCTCCCCTTCCACCTTCCACAGTCAGTAGGACAGATCACTAAAGGAAGAGGAGCACCCCGAGCACAGTAAAAAAATGCAGAATCTTACTCTCAGCTCCCCTTTTGCACCCTCAATGGTGAGGTCAGACACTTTAGAGACAGACCAACTATGAGTATTAAAATCCAAATTATGCTAAAGACTGGGGTCCAAGTTCCACTTTAAAAACAAAATAAAGTTTCAGCAGGCTATCACAGTTAAATCAATCTTGATTCTAATAATCATATAAGGCTTTTATATGACCTCAGCACTAAGGTAGCCTCCTGCAAATTGTCAAAGCCCTCATCCAAAGCATAGAATGTCTGGAGCTGCTGAGCAAAGAGATGAAAGAATTTTTACGAAATGGCTGAAACTATATTGTTTTCTCAATTTATAAACAGATAAAATATTTTTACTCATAAGGCTCTCATAATAATCCTCTCTGAACCACACACTGAAAGCAGCTTTCTGGATGGTTAATTTTAACAAAAAGGTTAAGTGAAAGCATGATCTTATGCTTTCAGGACAAGTCCTGAAAGGCAGTACCTGTAAGACTCCAACAGATACAGAGAGAAAGAGAAGCTCGTGCCTTTAAAGATATGTAAGTGCCTGGATCCAGTGGGAGTCATGCCTCGAACTCTGCTTGAGGGTCCGGTCCCCTGTGGTCAGGCGGACTGCGATGCTGCGCCGCGTCTCCTCTTGCAGATGTCAGCATGTGCCCGTCCTGCCCACGCTTGGATCCCCACAGTTCGAGCCCTGAGATTTCCCTCAGCAGAAACTGCCAGCCATCTAACACATATCAAATTCAAGCTTGTTTTCTGTGATACAGCCAGACATCCACAAGGGACAAGGCTGAAACCACCAAACCCATTTTACGTGTGACCTGAGCCAGAATCCAGCTCTCCAGAGGCAAAAGGCTAGTAAATTAACCTACTGTGTCACCTAACCCTTCACTATTGATTAGTAATTATTCTTTTCAAATGAAACAAGGACATAGGACATAAGGTCATCTACAGTATATCCTGAGAAAAGCCAATGTTTCCCTACATCCTTCCATCAATCACTGTTGGAGGACTGACTTGAAAGAAAAAAGTTCTCATTGAAATACAATTAAAAAAGTAATTTAACTCAGTCTTCATAAACTAGGAAGAGCTCACAGATGTGAGCTAGTTCTGAGGCCAGCATGACAGGTACAACAATGGTCAATATCTCTTCAATTTGATGAAGCCGTTGGAAAATTTGACACAGGAAGTGGTCAATGAACAAATAAAACAACCAGGGACCAGTGGATATCAATGATAGTTTACAACTTGAAATTCTTCCATGCTGGCTCCCTTTGATCATATTGGCCTCTCTCCTCCCTTTGATATCTCATCGTTTCCCTTCACTTTCTATCTTTTCCTACAGATGATTAACGGTTAATTACCGAAAAACATAGTGCTCATACAAATGCACTGAAAAAATTATTTTATTAACCAACAAAATCCACTTTGCCTTCTTCTGACCTATAAATGTTGCAGGAAAAAGAACCATTGAGAAAAGAAATATATCTGTACCCTTTAAGGATGTAGCACTTATCTTTGAGTGAACCAGTAGCCCTATATCCTCTCACCTATGATAACCAATGCCATACTCTCCAGAAGACTGACCAAGCCTATATAACTAGTGAAGTTGAACAGGAACCCTGGTCTCAGGTCTGAATTTCCAGAAATTCCTACTGAATCTCAATCTAAACTATATTCCACATATTTAAGATGAGACTTGCAGTGGGCTGGGTTTAATCCGAGATCCCAGGTCACAGCTGCACTTCAGGACAATAGAAATGTGTTTTCATTTCAACCTAACATAAATCCAAGCTTTTGTGCAGTAGCATAAAGGAAGTGCAGGTACAAATTCTAAGCAGACAGAAACATCTTAATCTTTAGGACATTCTTTCCACAACACAGTCAATTGCTGGCTTCCATGAAGAATTACTGTTATTGCTTTATTTCAACAAAATAACAAGGGAATTAGTTGTAAGTCATCACACAGTTTCCCCAATGTATTATAGGGTGCTGCTTCAGTTCATGATAAAATATATCATTAATTTACAATTTCTTCTTTGATTTCAGAGGACACGTGACAATCTCATACCTAAGTTACATGATTGCACACGTAGCATGGGAAACGCAGTACACAGTGTTCTCAATCCATTAATGCCATAAGTATACAGTAGTAATTATAGCACACAGAGTCAAATGTGTATTTGGATTATATCCTGTCAGCTGGTACATTTCTAAGGTAGTGAAACCTGTTCACTGTTTCATGGTGGCTTTGTGATTCTAGTATCTTAAATATGTATGAAGTCTATTTTATCTGAATTCATGCTTGACATATAAAAAATAGAGGAATCTAAATTTCAGCATTCTGCCTGGAGCCACAATATAAAGACATTTTAGAGTTAAGGTTATCTTACCACTCAGTTTGGTGGAGTTTTTGAGTTTTTGACTTTTTGCTACAGTAGAAATCTCAAAACGGGTATTAACCTTATATACTATATACTTTGGATCCAATTCTCAGATCCAACTTGGCCTGTTGCTAGCAAAACATTTACATAAAAAGCAAGCCAAGAACTGACCTAAAAGGAAAGACTGGCCTGAAGTGCAGCCAGGTTCCTATCTCATGTGGAAGAAGAGAGGTGTATCACTCCCAAGGGCAAAAGCAGAGAACAAAGCCACCCAGCAGAGCAGTCTGCTTGACTCAAGCCAGAACAGCCCCCCTTTTCTGTCTTTCAGTGTGTTCCTTATTTAGCTTTATATCACCTTCAATATATATTACTGTCTCTAATCTCAACTATTATAATTTTTTATTCTAGTGTACTATAAGTAAGAAAGATCCATGTAATTGCACCTTTCTCTAGATATCCCAGTAGTATGTTCCATTGCCCCACTGTAGCATTTCTAAGATCTTTTGTCTATACGCATCATCTCTTTTCTATATACATGGACCATTCTCCTGATCAACTGATTGAACCATATACTACCTTTTTTTAAAAAAAATCTTTTCAGCAGTTGCTTCTCTGTTGGTGCAAATATAAGGTATTTCTTTTCTCAAGGCTCATCATTGCCATCCTTGGTTCTGGAAGGTTTGCCCAAGGTTCCCTCAAGTTTGGAAGGAGTCTTCAGAAACATCTGGGAAGACTGCTCTCATACCAGCTTATCCTAAAAAAATTTCTTTGTCCTGCAAAAAGATTTTGAGGAGTTAGTTTGCTGGTATGCTGAAACTGTAATTCACAGTAATATACTATCATTCCTTTCTTGTCTTTTACCTCATCTTTCTGGATAAGCCTGTTGTCCTTGTTTTTATTTAGACCATGCGCTGCCCAATGCTTCTGGCTCTGACCTGCAATTCCTATGGTATATATCAATACATATAACATATAGTGATGTTGGCAACTTTCCCACCCCATCTCTGAGGCTGATTCAAATGTATGACAAAGCATACTTCACTTTTGCATCTTTCCACAACCGGACATTAATGTATCAAATCTTTCAGAGTCTGACCAAGATAATATAAAATTAAACCATCCTTCTCTCACAGTTATCCCATTTTTAAGGTTTATTTGCTTGTCTTCTTTCCTTCAATAATATTTTTCTGAGCAATATAAACTTTATCATATAATTTCTTATGGAAAATATTTAGGCCAAGAGTTTGGATGTCCTGAAGCTAAATGTTCAAATGCTTTCCCAGCTTGGTGTGTGACCTCCTTCCTCTAGCATTTGTTCAACATATGTTGGAAAGACACTTTCAGTTTCTCTCTCACTGAAGTTGGAGCAATCCTAACAGTCTTCTCAGTCCAAAATCTATGTGGACTTTTATCATTACAATATCCCCATCAAAGACAAAGTCTTGATTCGTGCTTCCTCTGATAATGTGTGCAGTTTCCTGGTTTTCTTGGCTATAACATTTGTAGCGCGCTGCACATTTCCAATATTTTCTAACAGGAGGGGAAAAATTTAGGCACTATGATATCAGGGAGATGTACATTAGAAGAGACTGAGAATCAATTTCTTCAGATATACCTCCTAACATTTTAGATAGTCCTCCTACCATTTTCACATTACTTGAAAAATGATGTTAGATATTTATGTTTCATCATAGTGCTAAGTAAGCTTTGAGAATAAACACATGATGCTGTGAAAAGGAATGGATAGTGAAATATGGATTAAGAGGCAGGAAAAGTCTTGGCTGCAGATGAAACCAAACTGCTGTTCTTTGTTGCTCTAAAAGAATGACTGAACAACATGAATTTGATTGTGTCTCCCTACAATTCCTAATGAACAGGTATAAAGATCACTAATAATGAAAGGAGCAATTAATTTCATCTGAGAGTTTCAGCAGAGAGTGGACATGAAGAGCAAATTGAAACTAGACAGTTACTGCAAACCGAGGCCAAGATATTAGCAGAGCAATAAGAAGACCTTTTTATTGCTTACACTAATGCCTTCTTTGAGCAAACAGATGTTCTAGAATTGTAAATCCAATACATTTCATGAATGCTAACATCCTCTGGAAAATAAATAGTTTGCTAGGGTTGGATTACAAAGAAGTTTACTCCTTTAAAAAGGAATTTTGTAGCCAGCAGATTTACAAAATCCAATAGTTCCCTGCAGTGCCATATTTCTAAATTTTTTTAGAAATTAAACCCAACATTATTATCATAAAAATGTCAGTGACTGAGTATGTAAAATGACTGTTTCTTAGAATTCTATTTTAAAACATGTATATCTGAACCAGAATCATAATGGCTCCGACACTATAGATTAACATCATACAGGAGACCACAATTATACCAAAGCAGCCATTTCACTCTGGGAAGGACAAAGTAGATGTTTTTGCATGTACGAGAGTTGAGTGAACAGTTTGTCGTTCATATCTTCGTGCATTTCAATGGCAGGTTTTTTTCCCCTCTGGCATTTATGGTTTCGATGTATCAGCTGCCAGGAAAGGACATTGTTCTGGAAGGTTCAGCAAAAAAGCATTGACATGTAACCACAAAAGAAGATTTCAAGTAGCATTAACGATCTGATTTAAACCCGTGAAAGCAACAAAATTTAAGAGTAAGTCAATTGTGATTGACACGTGTTCCTTAACGTATGCTAGACACTGCTTGCTGCATGTGCAGGAAGTTATTAAAACCATTTAACAACACATTTTGCATGATGACAGCCAGATCAAGGAGCACGGTCAATTAAAACAAGGGATAGATAAATTCAAAAATGATGGGAGCTAATTCAGTACAGGGATGTAATTAAAAGTTCAAGTGGTTATGTAAACCTTTGTGGTTCACTTGTCGGACTGTCATACTCCTGGTAACAAGCTGAAGGGACTCTGCAAAGGACCGTAATTCTCCCACCCGGCTGCCTACAATGAGTCCTCCAAACTAAAACACAGACTTCTGCACAGAGGTAACTTCAGGTACAGAAATAGCAGTCGCTGCTAATCCTGCTAAAGTCACTGGGAGCTGCCGGTGGTTAAAACTTTTGTGAAAGCATCAAGTCTGTAAGAGTTTGACTTCTGAAAAATTTATTTCTGGATATTAGCACTTGGTCTTGGTGAAAACAACTGATATTTGGTATAAAGATGTTTATGATGCTTTAAGGACAGAAACAGGTGAAGAAAACCCTGAGATTTGGAGCCTTTGGTTTGGAAGCCCCTTCAATAACAAGACGAGAATCGCTTCAAAGATCTCCAGAAGAAAGAGAGAAAAAAGGGAGGGAGGAAAGGAGGGAGGGAGGAGGGAGGAAACTGCAAGCAAGATGGTTCTGGTACCTTCCTTGTTTTGTAGGACGAACAGCTCATTAAAACACACTTTAAAAGATGCTGCAAGGAAAGCAGATTTTGAGTGAACATTGGTGAGGTCTGCAAATCAGAGTTGATTTCTGCAATACAAGCACATTCACTACCTCCAGCAGTCAGGTGGAATGTTGTCTAGTGAACATTTTATTTTATGCTGTGACACAGAGTTGTTCACAGACAGCACAGACAAACCAAAGCTCCTCCAATAGCTCTTTGTCTAGAAGCTACCCAGCCACATTCATATAACACCAGGCTCCAATTAATGCACTTATTGGTTAGACTCCAAGCGGTGTTAGGATAGCTCTGCTTCTGTCTGCGCATGTAGAGGTAACAACCAAGGCATGAAATACAGATTCTTTTCCATATTTTGATACCAAAACATTCTGTAATTTTGATAAAAGACTGTCGCCTCTCAATATCACGGTCTTCTTTGTCCCTTTTCTTCTTGATTTTTACTACTTAGACCGCAATTTTTTAGGTGTGTCTTTTATTACAGCACCTAACACAGTAATGGACAAATGTTCATTTCTGCATTTAGGCTCAACAGGAAGAGAAATATGACTTCTGGTATAAACGGTGAGAACATGCTATAACCCCTTTCCTGGTACATTCCATCCAATGGCATGGAACACCTTGCCACGAATTAATCCTCAATCACATGTAAGCATCATCTCCCCTTTACTTTGGAGTAGGACACAGAGCAATTACAGAACTTCCCCCAAGGTGATTTGTGAAGTCTCTGCCAAAGCAAGAATAGAGCACACATGATTGCCAGTTTTTACTTTTACTTTATTTCCCTGAGACACAATATCTCCTTATGCATATGTCCTTAGTAATAAAAAATGGGGAAAAGAAAAACCTCAGATATATATGACACAGTCTATAAGCAGAACTCTCTCTAAACAAAGTCTTTCAAATTTTTTTCCATGAGGCATCAACATCTCTTTAAGGACTTTATCATTGTTACTGACACATAATCATTCCTTGCAGGTGGAAAATATTGTGCTGAGAGATAATTGGGATAGTTATTGGATATGACTCCTCACTGGTTTTAAGGCAGTATTGAGGCATGATTGCATTCTGCTCAAAAAAAAAAAAAAAAAGAATGAATATTCTTTGCATTTATGTCAGATTGAGTGATTTATGGGTACTGTAAGTACTGCACTAGATGATAAGGTCTAACATTATCTGATAGGATGCAATGCCAACTTAAAATATGGATGCTTTCCCTCTGTAGAGAGGAAAATCATTTTTGGCTGTTTGAGTCACATTTGCTGTTGGTTTATTGGGGTGGAGTAATTTAACCTCAACTTATGTGGAGGAAACTGTCATCTCAGGGTACAATACTCATTGTAAAGGGAACAAATATTTTGAAAACCCCTCCTAAATAAGTGGGCTTATTAATGAACAAATTTTGGTATTTGTAAATGAGTACTTTGCTGACAGATTTGTGAGCAGTAAATTATTCTCATGAATCCTGTTTGTGGTGAGCAGCTTAAATGACTAAGCAAACAGTGGCTCCCCAAACAAGGGCTTGGGCTTGAGAGTACGTGGGGGAAAAAGGGGACAGTTGAAGGAGGAGGACACTACTTTATACAACAAGATCTTTGAACAGGAAATCCCTGCCTAGGTAATTGGGGAAGGAAAAATCCCATACTCAGAGCAAGCAAAATAATAGCTTTATATCACTAAGGAAGATCTAAGGAAACATCAAATTTGCTATTCTTTTTCTCTATTTGCTTCTTCTTTTTCTAATTCAAAATTCGTCTGACCCAAATCGCACTGGAGTCAATGCAAGTTTCTGCATTAACTTCATAGGGTTTTGGATCAAGCCCAATATCATTCCTGTCGTTAGGGCTCATTGTTTAATTTTAGTAAAATAAAACTGTTTAATTTCCTTTTTTAGAAGAAAAAAATTTACAAGACCAAATGTCAATTGTGTCCATTTTTTTATTAAAAGCTTCTTCACTGGATATTTTGTCAGTAGAATGGTGAAGTCGTGGTATATTTTTAGGATCTCATTCAGTGAAAAGGGATGTCAGAAATTAACAGCCTCAAAATTTACAACCCATGCAATGGAAGCTTCCCAAGGCGGGGGGGGGAAGGGGGGCAGGGAAGTAAAGAAACTATGCATAATTTTATTGTCTAGTGGGACCTTTGGCTATTGTTTTGTGTTGCTTTCATGGGATGCAGTGTCACTATGTGCAATACTACAGGCATTTCCAGTCATTGTTTCATATACGGAATTCCCACTGAAATCAATGGCACTGTTGCATGAAACTCCATGGCAGGATACGGCTGTAAGAGCACCAAATTTTATCCTAATGTAACAACTCAGCTGACTGCAAAGTCATCACTAAGCCAGGTGATGACACCACTGAAGCTGAGTTTCCGTCGAAAAAATATATAAGACACCAAGCCCAGATCCTCCCTGCTGTTCCTCCACAGCCAGAGAAACTCAGGCGAAGTGTTTGTAACCTTCTAGCTCTTCCAGTCATCTTCTCCCACCTGTAGCTCCGAGAGTTGAAGAGGAGAAAGCAAGCTCTTTCACTACAAGGGAAGAAGCTTCTCTGATGCCAAAATTACAGTTCCACCTTTCCCCAGACCAAACCAAAGCTGGCTGCAAAGAGATCATGCTGTATCTACTCTATTCAACAGATGTGTGGCAAAGCAAACCACACAGGCCTTTGGAAGATGTAAGATTTATCGGTTTTTTTACTTAATTTTTTTTTTTTATTTTATTTTCTGGTCAGCATTTCAGTGCTGGGTTGTCATTATCTCCAAAAGTCTGGTTTAATGCTAATAGTTACTGTCTCAGCCTACTTCTCAGGTGATTTGCCACCTGTCTCGTTGAAATTAAAGTGGTGTCCACCTATCTATCCTGGGTTCTTAATTCACGTGAGCCCTTAAGCATGACATGCGGGGCAGCAAGCAAGAAACAAGTCCAGAAGAAACATTCTGTTGCGGAGGAAAAACTCAGTCAGCCACACCGGGCACATAGGCTGTTGTGAATATTGTGGGGTGTCACAGCCACTGCTCATGACCATGAGTATGAGTGCCCTCCTAAGTGGCCTCCAAAAACAAACATGTCTAGCCATGTTGCTTTTAAGACACCACAATTTCATGGATATGGTTTCTCCAAGCACTCAACCTTAGGGCTATTTTCTGGTTTTTCATTATTAGACAGTGCCTGAGGTGATTTTTAAAAGGAAATTCTGATGGAAATATTTTTGCCAGTTTTATGAGGAATGGAAGACCAAAGGTCCTATTTTCATTGTTTAAAAAAAAAAAAAAAAAAAAGTGGTAACACAGCTCCTGCAAAAATGTCTGATTCTGAGATGTGAAATTTAGCATGGGTCTCTTGTGCTTAGTTCCAGGGTAAAAAATAGATTGAGTGATAATAAACAAGAGAAAAATCATTCTTGTGCATGCTTGGTAGACAAGTAGCCTGACGAAGAGTGTTTGTGATATCATCCCATCATAGGGAAGAATGCTTTTTAGTCTCTGGAAAGTGGATAGCATGTTATATTGGTTCTCAGCAAGTCTGGATTTTGACCCTGTTTCTGCCACTGGCCTCATGGGCGACACTGATAAAATCAAATTTCTCTACTTTGTCATGCTTCCACAGCTCTAAAATCAGGAAAACATACACTTACCTTTTTTTCTTTTTTTTTCTTTTTTTTCCTCTTTTTTTTTTGGGGGGGGAGTGGTGCTTAAGATCTCTCAGGCCCTTCAATTAAGGATCCAGAACAGAGCTAGACAGTGTTATTATTATGAATAGCCTAGGATAATATGGGAATAAAACAGAGATGATGGCTCTACAACTTCTTTTAATAGAAATTCTCCAGTATTCAGTCTGGCACAAATTGTAATGTATAACAGGACAGAGAAATAACACAGTATTAAGGCAACTTTTCCTAAAACAGCTATTGATTTAGGATACCTCAGATCTATAAAGTTCAGTTTAAATGTCTTTTTTTTCATGTTTTCTTCAGGGAGAACGCACAACTCCACTTCGGGAAACAAAGAGGGTTAGAAACGTTGAAAAATAAAGCCCAAAGTGTTTCAAGTGAAGTTTTTCAAATAATAGGTGGTTTCATTTTCTATTAAAAAAAATAAAATTACTTTAGTTGACATTTTAGGAGATCAAATGCTGCTCCTTTAGGGCTACATCTGCATGTGTGTGTCTATGTGCAGGCACACATGTGTGTCTATATATTTTAATTAATGTTTGGTTCTGTAAAGCATTTAGAAGAAATTAAAAAGAAGAAAATCTGGTCTCTCAACTACTTTAATGGACAATATCTCATTAAGTTGAGGGATTAATTTTATTCCAAGTGCATGGCAAAAAAGAAGTCAAAAATTTTACTCAGAGCCAAGGGCAACAGGGGAGTTGCCTTTTTCAAGAAACATGGCTGTACAAAACTTGCAAAGTTTATGGAATCTCTCTGGTTTGTATTGCTTTACAAGATCTGACAGAGGAGTATTGTTTCCAGAAGCGTACCTTCTTAATGCGTTTCCCAGAATTCTTAAAATATTGTATGTAGCCAGTAGTGGTCTAAGGGTCACCTGCATCCTGCTGGAATAACCTTACCTATACATGGATAGAAGTAGGTAGTCCTGTATATATACTCTTTTCTTTTCATTCTTTCTTTCTTTCAATAGATTTTTGAGAATAACGCAAAGCGGTTGAGATATTAAGGATGTTTTAGAGCACAGGAGTAGTATACTTTAAAATCTTTAAGTGCTAAGCAAAGCATTCTACTTTGTTTTTTATTAATATTTAGCAGAAAGCACAACACCCTTCTTCCCCTGCCCCTTCATTTCACTGAACGCCTCACAGGTACCATTTCAAGGAGACCTGAAATTCCAAGAAATACAAACTAACTTGATCCAAAAGCCTCTTCTCAAGTAAATTACCCTGATCAGTAGTACAGCTTCACATGGTATATTTCCAGGGATGTAAAGCACGAGACAAATATTTTAAACTGCTCCTCCCCAGTCTTGACCATGTGCAACCAATTGATTGTCAACTATACATAATTATTTCATTTTTTCCTAATCTGTGAGCTATAAAGCACCTATCATGGCTGCCACCCAGACTTTTCAATAAAATTAAAACAAAGCAAAACAAAAGAGCCCTCAAATATTGACTCAGTAATCTATCTCCCTCCCTCAAGGAAAACTTGCCTGCCATAAAATTCCAATCAGTTGCACACACACAATTATGAAAATATGGGCCTCAAAACTTCATTCAAAAGCCTGATTACGCTAAATATAGATCAACATGTAATTTCGCCTCCCTTTCTATTTTTAAATCGTGTTTTTGACAAACGTTCAAATGATAACAAGCAGTTTAGATTGGTTTTTTTTCTTTTTTTGCATCGAAGAGTTTGTGTAGAGTTTCATGGTTTTAATAGCTATGTATTCTTTATTGCTCCTTTAAAATACTAATAAAAGTGATGAAAAGGCATGAAAAATCATCACTGATTGCAGAGGAATTCACTTAAAATATGATCTTTCCTTTGCTCAGTTATCATCTGTGGTGGTGTTTCCTTACAGAAATGGTGAAGGGCTAAAAGTTCTTAATAAAAAACACATGCTTTTCTTTACTCCACCACCACACTTGGATGTATTCCCCTGTGGAAAACTACACCAGGTTAACCACTGCAAGGCAGCTTTATGGTAAACGGGATCTGTTTTTAAAAATGCATTCCCAGAAGATTCAGTTTAATACAGTTTCTGAGAATACCTCTGTGAGAGTGTCTTTTCTCTTTGACAGTCTTGCTCTTCATATTTGGAAGCAATCTCGACTGGTGAATGGCAGGAAAACACCATTTTGAGATGCTAAAAAATCAAAGACCAGAATTGCCTAGAAATTAAAGACAAGGAGCATGTATATGTGTTTCATTCAGTATCTTTTTTTCCTACCTGTGGACATGTAAAATTATTCTTCCCACTTAACAGAAGGGAAAATGGGTGATTTTGCTTGAAGTATGTAAGAGGCAGTGTTTCACTGATCCAAACCTTGAAATACGGCAATGACACTGAGAAGCTATTATCGCCACTTATGGCCAGGTCTGGAATATAATGCACCTTCTAGTTAAAAATGCAAAATGTGTTTCTAAGGGTTTTTTTATTTATGTTTTGAAAGTTTATGCTAATTTGAGAAAATATCCCTACACTTAAAATGGAAATTACTGTGGACTCCGCAGCACCTCTTAGAAGAAAAAAAAGTGTAAGCCAGGTCTTCCCATTCGCAAATTGCATGTTGGGGTCTGCCAGTAATAATTGATTCCACATAAAACTACTTCCCTTCCTTGTTCAGGAGTGGAGACATAGCCTTGCACATTAAGGAGGGGGGGAAGAGGGGGAGAAAAGGATCTTAATTCAAAGACAGAAAGAGAGGCCTAGAACAAGAATTTGACCTTGCTCTGAAGGAAAAAAAAAAAAAAGAAAAAGAAAAAAAGGTAGGTGCTAAATGAAATTTAAAAAAATTGTTATCGGTGAAATAAGAGTATCAGATCAGCTGGTTTTCTGGTGAAGCTGCTTTCCAGAAAGGTTAGAGGAACATAATACCTGACAATACACTCCCCCATTGTCCACCATGCAAGTAGCTTCAAAAGCACACCAGGAAGGGGTTTTTTCATGAAGGTGGTAGGTACAAGGAGGGTTGTCGGCTTAGGAAGAGGCTCATTTTCTTTGTAATTTCTTTCTCTGACTGTGAGAGGTTAAAATGGTTAAGCAGTTTTCCTTCACTCCATATTATGGCTCATTCCTACAAGCAATAAAATGAAGGAATTACTTGTAAGGGCAGAAATGTCATTATTTTTGCACTCATCCTGACCCCAGCATCTAAAAATACAAAATGCTGGAATTTGTAGAGCAGGTGACATTTTAAAAAAGGGCCCAGGGAAGTCTAATAGTGTAAAGGCTAAATGTACTTAGGAGGTGGAGGGACAGAAATAGAGAGATATCTCTGCTTCTGACCTAGGCCTAACAAGATTGGCCACATAATTCATTTCAATGACTTCTTGTCTGTGTAGTTTACCTCTGGGTTTAGACAGAAACATTTCTCTTTAGCATAATGGATCACAGTGTCAAGTTGGCTACCTCCTGCCTCAGAATGGGGTTAATTTTAGCCTGATCCCCGTGTTGAACACACAAGGAATATATATGACTCATCAACCTTTGCCAAAAGCATAAGATATGTTCCTGAAACTCAAAGGGTATCTGCTATTTGAAAAGATTCATCTGCCTTGTATTAATTGAGCTGAGCTTCCTTTTAGGTCTCCAGCAGCCTACTAAAGCTACACATGAAGGTATATAAAATTTCTAAAACACTGTATCACAGTTCTGCGATCCTTTTTTTTTAATCTTTTTTGCCCTAACAGTCTCACCATACACCTGGTCAAAATCAAGTGGTTAATTTTGCTTCCACAGGGATACTGAATTATTAGTGTATTGGCTGGTATTTATCCCGCAGGGTCTCAACTCTGAGCATGCTACAGCCTGGAGAATCAGGCTTTTGAGCAGGTGTAAAAGAGGAATTAATGAAATGGAGAGCAAAACTTCTTTTTATGCTTCTTGATTTGAAGGCAGTCATGGCTAAATACTGAATCACATAAGTAAAATGATGAGGAGTCTATGAGAAGTCCACTAAGGATGGACATGTAGTTTCAGAAAAACTAAGAAATTTCTCTGTATCTACCTTATTCTATTTTTTTTTTTTTTGTAATCAACAAATACCTGCTAATACTGTCCTGCCCCTCCACTCAAATTTCCAGCTCTTGTGTGTAGTCAGGCCGCCCAGAAAGGGCTAAGCAAAGTATTCAAAGGGCAGAACAGTGCGATATTAGTAAGGGAATTTTAGGCACTTCCAGTCTCAGAGGACCTAGGCTGTTTTTCTACGTTATTTTTTCAGAGCAGATGTGACCTAAGGCTAAAATCCCTGCTCCACTGCAGGCCGTAACAAAAAACTCACGGGCTCCACCAGGGTCAGGCTCTCACTCAAAGAGCCTGTAGCATGCTTTGCTATTGCAAAACAGAACCGAGCCCAAAGACCAGATATGTCAAGCGAGGTGGTCTCATTTCTTAATAGTCATCTTTTTACCTGCCACAGCAGTAGACTGTGGGGCAACAGGAAAAGACGCAGTTCACTACGAACACAATCCTGCATTTCATATGACAAGTTCTTCTGCTTCCACAAAGCATAATGATTCACCAGATTTAACCAGGAGCTCTACCAAAATGCTCCAGTTGCACATAGTTTCATCGGTAACCGCTCTATTCACTTTGCCCTCCTTATATTAACGGTGGTGTGTTTTTAACCCGCGTCCATCTCCCCAGCAGAGAAGACTGAGCAAATCAATGCTGTGGCTGCTGCAGCTTTGGCAACATGCTTATCTAGCAGTGTCTTCCCTACTTATGAGAATATCAAAGCATATCTCTCCTTCGCTAGCCTTGCCAAGACCACCATTTAGGCATGGCCATTGCTTGCTCTCAGAGCCAGTTCCCATCGAGGGCAGCACCAGCTTTTTGCTACCGAGCTCCTCAGTGCCAGCTGCAGTGGGAGGGACTGTCACTGCACTGATAATTTTTTTCAGAAGCCAAAGCCAACCCCTCTGAGAGACAGAGAGCCTCCCATTATAAACTGGCATAGTTCCATTACATTTATGCTGAGTTACGCCATTTGCAACCATACGTCTACCCTCTTGTGTATATGAATTATGAAACAGATTTTAGTTACAGTGTCCCATGTTGCTTCTCGAGTAATAAACCATATAATATTTTCAATCCCCTTAGATGCACATTTAGGAGTACCTTGTAATGTTTTTTATTGTTTTCTTACCTTCACTAATTTCATTACCTTAATGGTCAATGTCTTTGCGGTTATTGAAAAACCTCATGTTAAAAATGGTTATTAACCATAGAACAACAGAACTACTAAATAAAATCTTAGTATTTGATTAAAATGCAACTGGCAAAAAATAAAAAGGTCCTTGTTCATTCACTAGTTATAGCTTTTAACCAGAGCACAGAACCAAACTCCAGATTTTGGAAGCATATGAAATGTGAACCCTAATCTCAATGACAAGTACCCTCTAGTATTATAATGGGATGAAACAAAAACCATAGCTCCAAACACTCCTAAAATTTGGGGGTTTCTAAATCTGGATTTGAAATTTGTGGCTTGTGCCTGCTCAAATAAACTTCTATTTAAAACGCTGTTTCAATAAACTTCTATTTTGTGGCTTGGGCCTATTTAAGTAAGCCTTTCAAAATTAAGTTCTATTTATAGGCCCCAAATTTATTTACAGTATCATTTTTTAGGATTTTAGGATAAGCTATATCTTTATGTAAAGAGAAGCTGTTCAGAGGATACTTCTCCCTTCTTCACCCATGATCATAACCTAAGGGATGCAACAGAAATGGTTGCATCATGTGTTTATTATTATAAATAAATTGCTTATTGGCAGTGTTTCATTCTATGAACATAGAAGAAAGACAAGCATGAGAGGGCGAGGGGAGAGAGTTACTCTCCTCTTGCATAATTTCTTTCTTTTCTTTCTTCTCTTTGTTTGAAATAAATTTATTATAAAAGGTTTAGAATTAAGTTTAATCGCAAAGTAGCAGATGCCCTCACTGCATATTTCCCAAACTGGATAAAAGACTTGAGGCTATTGCTACAAATTATGATCTTTTCATACAGTGTTCAAAAACATCACACAAAATGAAACAATCACAATTATTTTTGTAAATATGTTTTCTGCCAGACCATTCTTTTTCTGCAGGCGCCATTCTTTATTACCCACTGTGTTCAATTTATCTCTTTTCTTTTCTCTTCCTTACTCATCCCTTTCCTTTTTTCCTTTTACCCAAATCTCTACCAGTCTTTTTCCTTATGTTATTATCCCTTCCTCCTGTTTAGGGCCAAAAAAAGATGGTGCACTCAGCTGAGCTTCAGATAGCAAAAGCATATGTGACTTTGCTAGAGTCACACTGCAGGATTAGGGCTTTTATAACTTTCTTCTTGTCTCCCCATTAGCGCTTGAAATATACCTCTTTCTTATAAGGCTCCAAGTTCTCTCTCAGGAGAGATGAGCAAAGAAATAGATGACAGTTGCCACTTCTAGGTTTTCCAAAAGTTGGCAATCAAAGTGAGAAGTCATGAATCCACAGTACTGCTGCACTATCATTTTCTGTAGACCTAAGACACAACTTGTCATATGATTCCTTTAGGCTCCCTTACTTCATATGCCGTGTTTTTGTCTTAACAATGAAAAAGGTCCATCCTTTTTTCCATTTCAACTGAGAAGATATGACAAAAGGTAGAGTTTTCATGAGCTAATTGCAGTCCTTTGGAAATTACCTTTTGTGTTAGGAAAATATGCTTTTTTTTTTCTTTTTTCCTACTGATGAGAACATAAGCAGTTTGAATAAAAAGTACTATTTAAAGAAAGAGTACAGTTACATAACCTTTCCACAAAATTCAGACAATTTTTTAGCTCCACTTTGCAAAAAGACGTATGGTACTTCCGGAGAATTATACATATAATAATCTATAAATAAATTTCTATACAGAAAAAAAAAAAAAAAAATTTCCTTTGGAAGAGAGTATTGCCATCACATTTTGCCCTGTTTCTAACAATATACAGCAGAACCTGCCATCATATACTCCTGTCTCCCTGCTTTGAAAATCAAGGAGAAATGAGTCTGCATCCTTAATGACAGACTACAACCCCTTAGAGTGCAGGTTCACAGTCATCATAAGCCGATCTAGAGCCACAGTCACCAAAACAGGTCCTACCACCCTTCCCCTGGGACCTTGCCTTCCACTCCCACAACCTCTTTTTGCCAGCTTATCTGTGTGGCCCCATGGACAGACAAATCAGGGACATGGCTCAGCTGAAAGCCCAGGGAGTTTCTGTAAGACACTTTTTCAGCTGAGAAGATGGCAGGAGCAGAAATATGAGCAAGGAGGAGAAAAACTAACAAGGAAAGCTAGCGGGGTGGTGGAGAGCTGCTTAAGTCACCAAGAAAGTAGGTATAATCATGCCCTGAAGGTTGAACAACACATCCACCCTATTTACAGCCTATGGGCTGTGCAAGTGAAAACAGACTGTAACACCATCTCAGAAGGTTCAAAACTTGAAGAAAATTTAGAAGTCCTTGTCCACACAAGATGGAGCAGGTACAGAAATTTCATAGATATGTTACTTACGCCCAGAGCTGTAGGCCAGAAGGCAGTTGTCTACATGGGAGTATCATGATCATGATTTCATCTTTTTGTTGTTGATGTGGTCTAGAAGGCCCATGTGGGAAGCCCTCCCGACTGAGCAAAGCATTTATCAGCACTGCTGCTAGAAATCAGAAGAGAGGTACTTCTTGAAATGCCACCAAATTCAGTAGCATTTCAAGAAGGTATCCTCATAAGTATATACTAGAGGGGTGGTATAAGTTGCAGTGGATGCGTTTAACTATTTCACAAGCAAGATTTATGCAACATTTGCTACAACCAGTGTCTCTGCAATGTCTTTTCCACTTAGGCCTTGTACTGAGAACACAGAGATGAACCAGTACCTACACAGGCTAAGAACAGGGTTGAGGAATTTTCTACAGCTAAGAACTGTATGCAAAGGTGTTATCTACTCTACGGTATTTAACCAGTGTGTAAGAGTAACTCCTAACCATATAAGCATAGCTCCAGCTTTCAGGTTCCCTCAGCAAACTCCACTAGCATGGGAAACAGAACCGAGATGAGGACAGTACACTGAAGGCGTGAATTATGTCATTCATTTTACCCTCTATCTCCCAGGACTCTTGAGTGAGCATTTCTTATTCAAACTATATGTAATATGCATTGAGAAAGTCATCCCAGTTGTTTGGATGGAGGTATCAGATTTGCATATGTATTAGAAAAATTCTTCTTCTCTCTCTCCCCCAATGAAGTGTGATAGAGTCATTATTTCTCATTTCAATAGACAACAGCAGGGTAACTTTTTATATAAGAAAAACCACACATCATGTGAATCATGCACAAAATCTCTTATTTCTCCAGGAAGGGTAGAACCATGAAAAGAACTGTAACAAAATGTGGCATCCTACTTTTAGTGCCTTCCTGCCAGGAGAAAAAAGCAACAAAAAAAAAAAGTTGCAAAGAAGCTTCATGGTTTATTCACTATACCACTGAGCCTTTTGGCCATCACCGTAAATCTCTTCAAATTCTTGCTCCTGTTTTGATGGAAAACATTCAGTTCTATAATAATAGTACTTAGATAACCTGTACTTGACCTGTCTTTGGATAGTGATGATTTTCCATACAAGATGTTTTACTGTGATAACACAGTGATTCAGACACTCTATCTTAAGGCAGCTGGTGTACAAGCGCTTGGCTCTGGGAATTTTTTTCCTCCACTGCTATTTGAATGTAACCTGCATGCTGAAGGCCTTTCATGCCAGGCACATTTTCAAAGTATTCTCCCAGTTAATGCATTTCCATTAGAATTCCTCTGTTTTTGATTTCAAGAACACAGCACTGCACCCATGGGAACTGAGCATTTCAGGTGTTAAAGAGGATTTGTTATAAAGAAAGTGATTATAATAGGATTTAATGTAATTGAAAGTCAAGGTACAGTAGCCATACACTGTATCAGAGACAGCATTAAACTTGTATTCCGAGTGAAGGAGTTTTGCGAAGTAAGACCTGGGGCAGCAATGACCAAAGTAGGGTGGAAGACCTCGTGCTGTTGTGTGCTCTTTGTCGAGCTGGTGCTGTCCTGACTGCCTTGTTCCCCAGGGAGAGGGAGGACAAGCAGCAGAGCTGAACTCCCAGAGGCTCCTACCAGCATGAAAAAACTCTTCGGAAATAACAGAGGCCGCCCCCCTGGGCTCAGCCCATCCACACAAGTCCCTGTCTTGCAGGTTGCCACTGGCTCTGGCAGAGGTGCTTCCAGCCACAGCCCCAGGCACCTCCCACGGCAGGCCTAATATTGCTGTGCAAGGCAATGCTTTTTTGCACTGCTGCACCAGACTGATGTGAAACTGACTTGACTCTTCCTCGTATTCACTGAACTCATCTGTACCATCTGCCCAGCTGGCAAGCAAAAAAGTTGTCAAAACTCCGGGAAAAAACCCGTGTTCTCCGAAATTGCTTTCTTTGCATCCTTGAAATCCATTGGACAGACGGGCTTCCTGTATCTCACATACTTAAATAAACCCTTATTATCAAGTAATTGCTATTCTTCAGAATTTCCATCTTCTTTTTCCTTATCATAGCTTGCACTCTTTTCTGTTGGCTTCATTCCTGCTGTGTCTCCATTTTCCAGGGGATCCTACTTACCTCAAACAGCATCTCAAACTTCACCATTTAATCATTTGTTTTCTCTTTCCTCTTGCTTTCTTTTCAGCTGCTTCTGCAAGTGTTACAGTGTCCTTAGATAACTTCTTTCTTGACTGTATGTGGGTAGTAGAAGTCACTGTTGTTATCTTTTATTACATTTTTGTTCCCTCTTTGATATTCTGCAACATTATGCATTCAGTAACTTCTCCAGATCAGAGGTCAGGAATTTAGCCCTGCAAGTATTTGGGCACTTTTATGTCCATAGCTGGGTTCGTCAAAATGTTTTTCATTTAAAAGACAAAAATGTCCCTTCCAATAAAAACATACTTTTAAGGAAAAAGAAACCCAGTATGCTTTCCATGGCAAAGGGGATTGTTCCAGCAAGAAATCGATTCAGATCAGACCAACCCAAACTAGTCTGAAGCTTTTAACCAAGCTATTGCTTCAGTTTTCACAGGAAATCTCTAACAAAAAGTCTGACATCTTTCTTTCAAATTTCCTAGGGATATAATTGGCATTTGGAGGTCATAGTTAACGTAGGGTCTGCATAGATATATTTGCCTTTAGAAAAACGCAAGGTCTGTGATAGGTCTGTATTCTGGGTCCTCACCAATCTGGGTTTCCACATTGAACAAAGATGTTTAGAATAATGAAGCATTTTCATGGACTACAGTGACCCTAAGATTCTCACAAGCTGTTCCTTCCTGAATGAGATAGAATATATGTGCCTGATCTTGAGTCAACTACAAATCAGACAACTTGGGATTTGTTGCATGTGTGCATATATACGCATCAGCATCACAATCATCACCATATCCCAATCCATCACTTGTTGCCATCCCTGAAACACAGGTCCCTCTGTGGCATCACATGGCAGCAGTTACAATGGCATAAGCAGCAACAAGACACCTCCCGTTTTAAGCAACATCTTCCTGTACTGTTTTCTTTCTGTGCCTCTCCCCCATCCGCGGCTCATTAAGTTGGACGAGGGTAAAAAGAGGAAGATCTGCTGCAAGCAGACATCTGCCAAGGAAAGTAAGCTCTCATTTCAGAAATGAAACAAACGATGTACCATCACCCAAGGAGGTGGGGTGTGTTGGGTCGGAGGAGAAAGGTCTGTCTGTGATTTTCAAAACTTCCTTGATGCTTGTCCCGCTTTAGCATTCTCATAGATGGGGCTTGAAACTGGAGACTCTGGGTTCACCATTGTCATCCTTCTTCTCATATTCTGCAACTATTTGAACTGTCACTTTTACTCCCTTTCCCAAATGTGCAGTGGCCATGCAGTCCTAGCATTCCTCAGACACAGAAGAGAGAAAGCTGTTTACATTATTATTTCCTTTAATTATTTCTGCCACTTCACCTCTCATTTTGAGTCAGGATTTGTTTTCTTTTTTTCTGAAGAAGGAAAAAAAAAAACAATTGAGGAAGTTCATTACGAAGAAAAGTGAAATGTCACCAATAATTAGTTAAAAACACCGACCCGAGGAACCAGTTTGGGAACACACATATAGACATACACACACACACAAAACAATTAGTGTTTCAAGCTTAAAATTCAGGACCTTTGATGAAAATGTGCAGTGGTGAGAGGATCAATTTCTGATGATGTTCTTGAAGGGCAGAAAGAGAGATAATAACTTTGATGCCGGCTCTTTGTTTAAATGACTATTGTTTGTAGTTAGCTGCTATTTAATCTCCACTACAGAGAGGAACCACTACATAGCTAAACTCTCTTCTAATGAGATCATTATTTTCTTACCACTCTTCAGAATGAATGTCATTTTACATAGCAAAACTACAGAGGCAGCGTTTTAGAACACTGCTACCTTTTATCTAGCCAACATAAGAGGCACTTGAGAAAAGGACAAGGAGGGTCAAGAAGAAAATGTACGCAGCATAGCTTCTTTGCCTGGCAGGCAGGGAAAGGACAAAGGAAGAGGTCCGTGATAACAAGACTGACCATCCTTATTAGTGGAGAGGGGTCCACGTCGCAAAGTTTCGGAAGAGTTAGAGCGGGTTTGGCCCAGTATATTAAAGGGATTTGCCCGGATTTAACTCCAACCTTCAGGGTTTAGTCACATCTTTAATTACCGCTAAATATCATTTAATACTGTGACACTCACCAATTATTACCCAGCCTGGAAAGCTCCCAGCAAGCTTAGCAGCGGCACAAACCTCCCTCCCTTTGCGCGCTGTCCCTTTAAAGGGTGCAGTCTCCCCCTTGCAGACAAAGGGGACATGCATGCGGTACGTGCCGTGTCGCATTCCCCAGGAGCTCCAGCCCCACAGCCAGCGGCTCCAGCACCCCTGCCTTGGGCTGCGCCGGATTAAATCCCTCCTGCCCGCCCTCGC